>OX371010.1:1212500-1812500 GCA_947308005.1 Yponomeuta malinellus
TTTAGAACTGAACCTTGGTTCTAGGCCGCAGGTTCTAAGAATTGATAACCTCCTCCTTTTTTGAAGTATAGCTATCACTAAGAATTATTAAGATTTTTTTATGTTTACTTTTTGCAGTAACATAATATGTAAGAAGAATGATTCGTGCTAGTCAGTCCCGGGCAGCCCCTTAAGGCTTCGTGCATGTTGGACGGCATTGAAAGCTGTTTGCGCAAACAACGTGCAGCAGACACATGCCACGATACGTCGGTGGCATATGGTTGTTGGAATTCAAATAAAAGTGGATTAAAAACTGCCTTCACACCTGTTAGTTAATATTCACGCTGGTTTCCTGTTACTTAGTACGATTTTTAACCGACTTAAAAAAAGAAGGAGGTTATCAATTCGCCGCGTATATATTATACATTTTTTTTTGCTATATTCTCGCATAACTCCGTAAATCTTAACCGATTTCGACAATTCCTTTTTTGTTCCAATAGTTAAAACGTCCCATTGGTCCCATTTTAATTTGGCGAAGATCAGATAAAGACTTTCAAAGAAGGGAACTCTTCAATGGCCTAATGGGGCCCATCCTTTAGAGTAATATCCGTATGTTTAAAAAATAGCGCAAAAGTAGTCCCGGCGTAATTTGGTGATGTTCCGGTGAAGACTTTCGGAGATGGAAAAATTGAGAACTTAAAATTTTAAAGCAACGAATTAAGTCTAGTAAATTATGGTTATAAGGGACTTGTTTATCCCCCACTACAAATTTAGCAATTTTTTTTTATAAAAAATTAAAACCGACTTCAAAACACTGCAGCACTAAAAAGTTTGAAATAATTTAAAACAATACCTGTAAATTAGAAGTATGTATACATGTAGGTATTGTAGAAGTGTAATTTGTAGTCGGTGCCCAGTTTCATGACCAGCACATATATTTTGGGTCCCAACTACAAATTATACTTCTACAATACCTACATTTATTTATTTATTATTGCAAGAAAAATAATTACATTACAGTTAAAACTATTGCGTAATTAATTGCATTAAACATTATTTACATTATTACATTTAAAAGTTATAAAAATTAGAACGTTGTACATATGTACAATTTACTTTAGATTTAATTTAAAATTAAGATTAATTAAAAAAAAACAAAATTTAAACTACAATTCATGAAATGAGAAATGTCACTTATTCATAAAATTTATTTTTTTACAATTATTCGTACATGTGTACATATTTCTAATTTAAAGGTATTCCTTTAAATGATTTCTATCACTTTAGTGCTGTAGTGCTTTGAAGTCGGTTTTTAGATATTTTTTTTACATTGTATTAATGCTGAGAGTTTCCAAACATCGGTGTCTTTTTGGTAAACCAGATGTATTTAGAAACAATGTCCTATAGTGTTTTATTCTAAAATGTTTCATTTATAAGATGGTAGTGTAACGGGCGAAGGAATGAATTCTGTGAAATTAGCGACGCTGCTGGCATGGCAGGCATGGACGGGAATGCCGTATGGCCGCAAAGGTCACTATTACCGGTTTGGACTGCTCGAAGAACTACTCGATGTTTACCGATTTATAAATAAAACCGATTATCGGGGCTTGACGGCAACGGTGTCTTTAATTAGCATCATATGAAGAATTTTTAAATATTGCTTTGAAGTGCGAGCTTTTGCGCAGCAGTGGGATGCAAATATTAGTGCTGAAAATAAGAAACTAGGTATTTTCTTTCAAAAGCTTCAGCAGGTCATCCATTAGAGCGAAGTCAATGATCTTTGCAATAAGTAAATAAATAAAAAAAAAAAATATTTGCGTTAACTGCACCATAGTTTTCGAGTATTCGAGGTTTTATCAACTTTGTTTGCCTCCTCGCCAACTAGAGGAATTTTAAATACTCTGCCTATTCCGATCTGTATTCAGCCTATATACAACCCACTGTAGGGCACAGGCCTTCTCTCAGAGAGAGAATATGGGCTTAATCACCACGCGTGTCCACCGCGGATTGGCAATTTCAAGCGCCGAGGGATGTGAACACCTCAGACACTCAGGTTTCCTCACGATGCTTTCCTTCACTGTTAGCGAGTGGTAGGTATTGCTACTACAACTTCACAAATTTACGTAACTTAAAAACAAGTCATTGGTACATGCCGGGATTTGAACCCACGACCTCCCGAATGAGAAGCCGGCGTTCTATCTCCGCTACCACCGCTCCTGGTATTCCGATCACTGATAATAATTATACTAGTAAATAAGAGTGAATTAGTAAACAAAAAGTAACACCCAAACTTTCGCAATTATAATTTAAGCAAGATAAGCAGAGAATTTCCGCGGAAGCCGTGTAATAACAGTATTAATTGGCCATCTTGTGAAAACATCGAAATGAGTTGTGATTTATGACGATTTGCATGTTATTGTGGTGAAATCCTCTCGGATTCACTTTCATTTATTTTTAATAAAACAAATTGGTGAACGCACCGCTAGAATCGAGTTGGAATGAAACTGCCTACTGGCTACTTATACAATCGAATCGAAAGTTTGGAAATGGTATGCTCTAAATCTCAATTAGTTTGTAATCTCATAACAAAGCTATGTAATTACACACTCTAGAGAAGTCTGGATGGAGTGACTAAAGAACAGCTAAATATTGGCATTGTTCAATTTGTAAAATGAAACGCTCTGCGTTGCATGTATTGCAAAAGCTTCTCCTTTAAAATATAAAATAAAAACCGATTTCGAAACACTACAGCACTAAAACGTTAGAAATAACCTAAATAATTAGAAGTATGTACAGTACACATGTAGGTATTATAGAAGTATAATTTTGAGTCGGTGCCCAAAATACATGTGCTGGGCCTAGATTCTGTTAATGCATTGTAGTATCATGACAACTGCATGAACATGGCGATTTCATTTCCATGGCTGCTTTAAGTCTACGCGGGCACGCGTGTCAAACCTTCTAGGCATCAATGGTATGAAAAAACACGTCACGTGACCCGACAGTGTATCTGTCATTATACTACAATACACTAACAGAATCGAGGCCCTTCACTAAACTGGGGAACCACTACAAATTATACTTCTGTAATACCTACATGTATACATACTTCTAATTATTTAAATTATTTCTAACTTTTTAGCGCTGTAGTGTTTCCGAGTCAGTTTTTATTTTTTATTTATTTTTCAATTTTTATTTTTAAATTAAAGTGGGGCCAATGGGACGTTACATCTATTCTAAAAAAGAAAGAATTGTCGAAAGCGGTTTAGATTTGACGGAGTTATGCGAAAACAAACTCTTCTTTTTTTGAAGTCTGTTAAAAATTATATGCCTACGGATAGAGACATGTTGTTATTTTTTTTAAATTACAATTCACGCTTGTTACTATCGAATGTCAATTTAACTGAATTCGAGTCACCCGAATGAGTTTATATATTTTTTTGTTTAGTTGCAACTTGAAATCCTGTTCAAAGCACCAAAAAAAATTTTATTTGGGGTCACTTATCGATGTCATTTTCAACATGTCTAAAAAAATGTATTATTTATTTAATGTTCTTCACAGAATACGGGGGTCAATGTTTCCATTATGATCACAGATTAGGTTTTTGTTCCAAAATAAGAAGTAAGATAAGTACTAAAAGCCAATCCATTGTTTTGAATATCGTCGTCAATATAAGAATATCCTTTCAGGGTAAACGATCTCGACAGAGGCAACGACCGACATAAACGGGCTCTGTTCATGTCTGAATATCATTTCATTCAGCTAAAGAACGAACGTGGGAAACCTACCGCTAGCCTTTTTACTCAACTTGCGGATTGCACAGGAAATCAATCAGGTATAAAGGCATCTGTAATAAAGGTTGGTTCCAGACTCAACTGCTCCCATAATTTTTAATGCTGTGTAACGGTACCGAATGTTTTGGAATGGGCTAAGTTCAGTCTTTTTGATGGATAACGTCAGAAATTAGATAATTCGCCAAAGAACTAGGTGGTTGACATGACTATAAGATTAGCAAGTTGAAGGGGCTGGTCACATCTACCGAAGAGCCGTTTAGCCGATGAGGTGCAAAGGTGCAAAAGCGACGACGACCACTGAGGCAGATTGCTGGCAGCAGCTGGATGGGGATGGGCAAGACGTAGTACGGAGGACGACGTACATAAAGTAGGTAATACATGGTTCTGTGTGGCACCGGATTAAGAATAGCGTCACTCTATTTCCTTCCGTAGATATCGTAGAAGGCGACTAGGACACAAATTACCAGGAGACGGGCAGCAGCGTCTTCCTGAGATATCAACTGTATACTGTGATCGCCAACCTGCCTGCCAAGCGTGGCGATTATGGCAAAACCGGAGACCTATGTCCTGCAGTGGGCGTCAAATGGCTGATGATGATGACATCGATCTTGACAGTGATAGTTGATCAGTGGATAGTTACAGAATAGGGAAGCTGGTCGGACCAGTATGTCAGGCAGGTAGCATAAAAACAAAAAAATGCCTAGAATAAAAATGTCGTCAATATTTATTAAGGTGCCGCATTTTCTAGACATGCCGGTTCTAAGTCAGTTCCGTCACATTCTGGTCCGTCATTCGATTTTTGCTATGTTGGGTGTTTTGACCAAATTGCTGGAATGTGGCTGAATATTGTTGAGGCTTGCTGGACTGCGGCGGAGATTTCGCGGCGAGCAATCCAGCGATACCCCACACTGGTGCAGGCGAGAAAAAAATGCATTCCTAATTTAGGTGTAGGGGATATACCCTACATACGTGAACGTACGTAGCTTCTAGAAAGTCCCGCTAAATTCAAACCAGCACATTGTGCTATGGTGATAACACTGAAACATAGTATTGCAATACTATAACATTTTTGAATACGCACCCAGAATGTATCATTTTTACACAATCTAGGTGTATTCCACATTTTAATGTCGATAAAATGTCAACTATTTAGCACCTGTACTCTGGTCCAGATGCATACTCCGTAGCTGAACAAGCCATTGAGAAAAAAACCATAAAATATTTAAGATACATACATACATAAACTCACTGCTATCCTAGAGGGGTAAGCAGAGACCAGCGGGGGGAGCATGAGATTTTTATCGTATCTAGATAGATAGGTTAAAATTTTAAAACATTACGATATTATATCCCACCCGCGAGCATGACTTCTCTTCGACATACATATCTTCCTTAGATAAGAGATAAGATTTTATCTACTTATTGGTATGACAACACTGAATCGGCAAATAGGGATGTGACGAAAATCACTATTTCATTCGTTCAATTTGCGTTTTTTGACAGATTGAAATCTGATCTGTGTGTGATCTTTCCTTTACTTAGTCTGTGCTAGGTATCAAATAAAATGTAAATAAACAAACAAATAACGGACAATAGATGCTTAGATGCCGAAAATGAAGTAAGTACAAACTTTATAGCCATTGCAGTTAATTTATACAATACTACAATAGTTGGAGATCCTTCCTACAAGCTCATACGGACATCACATCATATACAAGTCACTCATCGGCAAGAACTATAATATTTTTCTGTTTTAGAGGGCGCAGTAAACAAAATCAACTGGGGTTCGTTCGAGTATATGACGCTCCACAGTAATTTAGCCAACAATGAGTTTTCTGGCCCCATGGGAAGCGAAAGGTTGTTGAAAGAGTGGGGCGCATTGAGCCTTGTCGAAGGAGCATGGTCCCGACACGACTGGAGCAGTGGCGGAATGTAAGTGTTGATAGTACCTTCTTATTATCTAGTGATATATTAAATTAAGTTCAATACTTGACTCACCATCACCAACCGAGTACAATAGGTAAATAATATGCTTGTCAAACTAATGCAAATGTGTACTTAGGCAATGCTCAGTGAATACCTACAGTATTTGGATAGATAGACCATAGAGGTCTATCCAGTATAGCGTCAATTTTTGCTCTTAGGGGCATCTAAAATCATTTTCGTAACATGACTTACCTTTTTTCTTTTCGTCTTAAGCTATTACATCATATTGGAATGTTTTGGACTCCTTTTTAATTATGCTCTTTATTTGTTACAGGATATTTTGAACGCGCTGACTACAATAATATTTGGTCTATGCTACAATCAATCAAATCTTACAAATAAATCAAATATTAAAACGTAGGAATATGTATGTACGAATTGTATTTTTTCAAAATAGTAACTCAAAATTGGATGCTTAATTACCCAAGTTCCACTATAGTTTTTTTATATTACATGCACAGAAGCATTCATTCAAGGGTTAAATATAATTAGGGAATGTTCCATTGAGCTGGCCATTCCTCCTCTACTGGGTTTCAGGCTCCACAATGGCAATGTGTGTACCGAGCCTCGGGAGTCTACTCGGCCTCTCCTCTGATGGGCGTCATCAGCCAAGGCAGGCTCAAAGGCATATCCAGAGTCTCCTAGGAAATGTATTACATTTTTTTTACTTCTTATTTTTTTGTTACAGATTACATCAAAGGTGAAGAACATATTAATTTGTTTGGTAACAATTTCCCGTTTTCAGAAGAAAACATATCATGCTTCTTTTCTCCATTGGGTACCCAGTTATGTAGTAAACCACCTATTTCATTGTTTAAAGTTACAAAATAAATATTAGATTTACTTATAACCAAAAGCATTTTATTATTAACGGACTTCAAAAATGGAGGAGTCTGTGTCAAGCTTTTTCCAGAAAACTTCCTAGAAACCATACATTTGTAGTAAATACACCATACATACTTAGGTACTTAGTAGAAGTTAGGTATGATTTGTGGGGTGAGTAAATGGCTTGGGATGCAAGTTCATTAGAAAGAAATAATTTTTGCCCTTTTTAGTGTGTCGGTTTAAATCTTTGTTTTAGAAGTTTCTTATTTTAAAATTTTTTGTTGACTGGTACATTTTACCTAGTATTATTTTAATTGAGATAGGCACTGGACGACGGTCTGAGCAGGACGGCAGAGGGTGCTTGGTTGCGTGGAGTAGGGCTGAACGGAGGTCAGTGAGCGGGTCCTTAAATCCCTGGAGACGGCCACTGGACGTCGGTCAGTGAGCAGAAACAGAGGAAGGGCACGAATGGGATGCGTAGGTGGCGCGAAGAGGCACCAGTGGACAAATCATGACAAATGTGATGATTTTATTCGTAGAATGACTGACAGAAACGCTAGATATAAGTTTATATGCCCCTCTCAAAAGTGGGATAAATTTAAATGAAACATCTGTCAAAAGTCGATAATATATCTTTTTATGTTGTCATCATGCTCGCATTTGCGATAGGGTTTATCTTATAGTGACAGATGTTTTTTTTATCTCACGGCACTGGTATAAAAACGATGCATTGTGCTCGCGACGATAAGTTAACCTACTATAGACGTCAAAACTCGTTAAAACGGCCATTTTTTGTGGATAAACCGCCTCGATAAAATCTCATGCTCCCTCCGCTGGGACTGCCACTTTCCACTCTAAGGTCTAGGTAACTACTACCTACTGCTAGCGCTGATGGCGTATCGCTAAAGTGCTTGCTTCATTCGAGAGGTTCGGGGTTCGATTCGGATATTACGAATGACATTGTTTTCTTCGTTTGTGTAGTAGCAACATCACTCAACATCAAAGGAGAACATCTTGTGGAAACCCGTGTTTAAGGTAAGTATCCACATATCAGATCAGGCCCTTGCCGAAAATCAGTGCTGTGGGCAACATTAAACAACAGCAAACATGCAGCAATTACTGAGCCTGAGACCGTTTTACCGCTGCATGGATGGCTCGTGTTCCCTAATAATTTGTTGTTCTGCCGTGTTTTTTTTATTATTTTATTTTTTCTTACTGTTTTACGTCTTATATAATATGTCTATGTGGCATTAAATTAAATAAGTGTATTTTTTCTTCTTCTTCTCTTCTTCTATGTCGGCGATTGTAATCGTTAATCAAAGCAAGTTTTTTATTTACTTCAACTTTTTCTATTTTTATTTTCTCAAATCATCCTACTAAACTATGAAAGTTTGTTACGCAATAATGGCTGAACGGATTTAGATGAAGTTTGGTATGGAGATAAGAGTCCCGGGGAAGGATACTTTTCACCCCGGAAATTACTCATTCCGTGCGGAGAAGTCGCGGGCAAAAGCTAGTCTAAACATAATACATCAGTTACTAACTACATGATAAGCCGCATTTAGGGACGGTTTCTGAATTGAGAATTTCACGAAGTAAATACTTAAGTAACGTTCTGTCACGCTCTTTTCTGGGAAATTCGAAGAGACAGCGCTACAGTTAACTATTTACTTAGCGAAATTCTCAATTCAGAAACTGGCCCTTAGTGCCCAATGCCTGTAACTATATTGCGTATATTTCTCTTTTGTCAGTAAACAATTTCTTTTTTGTAGATCAGAGTATTCATACTGGCAATATAGCTAAGGCAAGCAGGTTGGTGTCTGACGGCCATTCCAGTTTGCGGAGGTCAGCGCCCGCCGCACCACAAGCTTGGAGCGGGTTGACCACACCGGGCCTACTACCTGGCCCTAGGTACAGTCGACAACGCATTAACCTTTACATTTTAGTTGCAAAGTCGCACGTAAGGGGACGTTCAAGTATTACGTAAGCAGATTATTTACCCCTTCCCCCTCGTCAGCAAAAGTAAGCAAAACTCTAACTAACTGGCTCGTTGGTCTAGCGGTATCATGTCTGATTACCGAGCCGGAGGTCATGGGTTCGATTTCCAATGGGGGCCGCCGTACATTTGTACACACGGCTTCAGTCTGGGTGTATTTCTATATTTGTGATGTCCTTGCCTGGTTACCATAGCACAGGGTATCCTAATTCGGGACCAGGACAAGTGACGGTATATAACTGTCCATAGAATCTTTCGACCTCCCTGAAAATTTCTAATCTTGGGTCTTCAACTTCGAGAGTCGGCCCTGGCCAATAGACAGATCTCTGGAAAAAACTTTAGAGCCCTTGTTCTTTTTAATAGCCTCTTCAATACGGTCCGTATTGAAGCGGCGCAAGTCTCTCTTCAACAATCCAGAGATCTGTCCATTAAGCCGCCGATATTCTGATACGTCACGTGAAGATTGTAGCCTCAGTTGTCGCCGCTCTTCCATGAGTTTAAGGGTGGGGTCTGAGAACTTTTTGGTTCTATTCATCATCATCAGCCATTTGACGTCCACTGCAGGACACAGGCCTCCCTCATCGTTTTCTAACCATGAACGGTTTTGCCATAATCGCCACGCTTGGCAGGCGGGTTGGCGATCGCAGTATGCGGTTGGAATCTCAGGAAGATGCTGCTGCCCGTCTCCTGGTAATTTATCAGGTTCTATTAATACGGTGGGTTTTATAAAACTTGGGTCTGACCGTATAGACAGTTTCTGCGAACTTGTTATTGATATCGTCCACGTTTTTCCCAATGTCTAGGCCTTCGAAGCGGTTTTGAAGCTCAATTTGGATTTGGGTCGGCACTGGTCGAAGCGTAGACTTCACTCGAGTTTGATATTCAACTTGCCTCGTACCAACGTATCATGCGGTGATCGCTGCTTGTTTTAACTGCGTTGATGTACCTGCCTTCTCGTCGACAAGACGAAGTCTATTTCGTTTTTTGTGGTGCCGTCTAGACTCATCCAGGTCCACTTCCTGCATTCTGACCTCCTGAAGAAAGAGTTAATCGTAAAGAGGCCTTCTCTCTCCAAGAAGGCAGCCAGTAGATGACCCCTGTCGTTCCTTTGCCCGACTCCGAATTTCCCGAATCCCGGTTCATCACCGCTTCGATTGCCCAGCTTGGCGTTGAAGTCCCCCATCACAACCGTATAATGAGACTTAGAAATGTCCTTATACATTAACTCCACTTCCTGGTCTAGATGTTTTGAGGTCGGAGCGTAAACCTGGATGACCTTCAACGAATACAGTATCAGGTCGTGTGGAAGAGATCACTTTTAGTGATAAGGCCGCCATCTGTATCTGTCTGTCTGTATCATATCTGTGTAATTTTTATGTATAATAAAGTGTTCTCTATCTCTTTCTATCTACACTAACCTGCTCGAAGCACTTTCGATCTTGATAATGTTGTTCACGAGGGACTTGTGGACGATGAACCCGACACCATCCCGAGACTTGTGGTCGCCTTCACGGTTGTACAGCAAGTTGCCGGATTTTAGGATTATCGTGTTCTCGCCCTCTCTACGAACTTCTGACAATCCGCCGCAACATGCTGATATCCTCTTCTCCTCCAATTTTGCGTCAGTTCTGTGTCCTCGCGTTGAATATTTATATAAACTCTGTTAATTAAGGACATGAAAAGACTAAGTTTGGAGTTTTTTTGTCCATTTTTTTTTCCAAAATGATCTAGATTTTGTTGACATTTTACATTAAATTGCTACAGGAAATTGTCAATGTCAGCTTGCAAGGCTCAGCTGAACCCACAGAGCCTAGGTGTCCTCCTCTTCACCTCTTCATTATTTTGGACGAAATAATGTAAAATTTCGTTGAAAAGAAACGATGGAAGACCTCAGCATAATGCTCGAAGACCTCATTCGAGTTTCCCAAAGGGTGGGCCTTAAGATGAACATGGACAAAACGAAGGTCATGTGGAACGCCCGTGTTGTGCCCACCCCAATAACATTGGGGAACTCGATTCTTGAAGTTGTAGACGAATACATCTACTTAGGACACAGTCCAACTAGGCCGGTCCAACTTCGTGAAAGAGGTCAATCGTCGAATCCAACTCGGCTGGGCAGCATTTGGGAAACTTAGAAAAATCTCTTCGTCTAATATACCTCAATCGCTCAAGACAAAATTATACAACCAGTGTGTGTTACCAGTGATGACTTATGGCACTGAAACGTGGTCTCTCACTGTGGGCCTCATAAGAAAGCTCAAGGTCACGCAACAAGCTATGGAAAGGGCTATGCTCGGAATTTCTCTACGAGATCGAATCAGAAATGAGAAATGAACGAAAGTCGTCGACGTAGCCCAGCAGATTAGTAAGTTGAAGAGGCAGTGGCGGGGCACATAGCACGCAGAACTGATGGCCGATGGGACCGAAAAGTTCTCGAATGGAGACCACATATCGACAAGCGCCGCGTAGGACGACCAGCCGCTTCCAACTGGTCTTTTTGGAAATCCATGGAGGAGGCCTATGTTCAGCAGTGGACTTCTTGTGGCTGAATGATGATGATGAATGTAAAATTTAAATTTTAAATAAATAAAATAACAACAATATTTGTGAATTTTAAATTTTTGCATTATGGAAGAACATTTGACGATAAATATTGACATTGTATAGTGTAGCCGTGCATATTATTTTCTATGAACACATTTTTATGCGTTCAGCAGGTCAATTACAATGTCATTTACCCTAACTTTTCTTACATTGAGGTTTTGTTTGATCAGCTTTATTTGCTCAAGTGAAATGCTTGCTTCTTGGCACTAGGGTAGGTAGGTGGAAAGGAATCTAGGTCACAATCAAGGGTTAGACCAACAGAGCATTCCAATCGGGTAAGGTCATTGCATTGACTTTCAATTACCTACTTACCTATTTATCTATCTACCTACGTGGTACCCAGGTACCAGTATAATATTTGTTCTTAGATATACCTAAATACAGACAAGCACGTATTTCCTGAACTACTACCTATACAGTCCAGTGGGTAAGTAACCGCCGGTTTCTCAACTGAGAATTTCACTACTACCTATCAGTAGTATAAGTCTGTCCCAACATTACCCACCAACCCTGTCTTTTCAGATTTATCAAAAATTAACGATACCTACTTACTTTGTATTTACTTAGTGAAATTCCAATTCAGAAACCGGCGGTAGAGGTCGGGAGCAGCATCACACTGAAACTAGTGTAAAAACCCCTTTCAGCCAGTTTCACGTTACGTTCAAAACGCTGAAGGTCACTCAAATAAACCACGTAAATTTTACACGCTACGGAGGCGTGGAAAATGTAACCAACTCACCGGATAACCCAATAGGAATGACAATCCACCAGCACAGTTCCGTTAGAACCAGAGGTTTCCTGCTCAAAATCACGAGAAACTCGACGGTCACAACAAACTGTTGGAAGGCACGATATAACACGCGCCGGAAATCACTGTTTCTCACTGTCACGACTCGATTTAACACATTTTCTCGCCGGATTAAAGTCGGAACGAGTTTTCGCGTAAAGTTTTGATAAAAATCGCGCGATACGACGTGATACGACGGGCGACCACCACAGCGGACGGTTGGGGTGACACTAGCGCGGCGACGCGACGCGACGGCAGAAGGGGGAAACTCGTGACTTCGGACTGGTTTACACTACTAACCATTTACTAACGCTCTGGCGCTTGACTATGATGCTATTCGTATCGCGTATTTGCCGTCGATTTATGCACTGCAGATTTTAGACAATCAGTGCTAAAGCCGCGTTTTCACGATCTTATGCGACCCATATTGTCTACTAAGATGCTTCTCGTATCGAGTACACTGACGATCTTAGTGGCCGTTTTCATCAGTGTGCTAAGATTGCCGGTATACACGACACGAGTAGCATGGCGTCTTAATAGGTGACCGTTACCGTTTCCAAAGAAAAATTTTGATTTGTGACTCGGGTAACTTAGATCAACTTCGAGAGTAGTGTAGTAGATACTTTATAAAAGCGAGTGGTTTAGAATTAGGAGCGTGAAGTGTGAACGGTCGTCTTAGTTCAACTAGCCTTATCGCCGTAAAACTAAAAAGCAAATGGCTTTTTATTAGGGCTTCCAGTGCCGTCGCTGCTGTGCCCCGCTCAACCCCCAGCGTCTCACTACTTAATTTAGTGTGAACTGACAAACTTATCGTGTACATTAGCGAAGAAATAGGATTAGTAGCAGGAGGCTATTGATTCATTCATTTAATTTATGTGCAGGTCCATCAAAGAGTCCGTTAGGAGAGTGGTGTGAACCTGTCGTCTTAAGTTTTACTAAATTATTATTTTAAGAAATTAAATGGCTCTGCTGGAAAGCACTCGCTTTATACTACTATAAAATAAGCTAAGCCGAAACAAGTCGCGACTCAACTAGAAGGAAGTGTAAACGCTTACATGAAAGCAGCACTTCTTACCTCAGCTAGGTAGGGTAGCTCAATCATTAAGCTCGCTTTTTGGTAATGTCAACCGGGCTGCTGCCGATTCCAACGATGATGTCCAACAAACCCGTGACAAGTACACGCGGGACTACCTTATCACTTCATTAACTTTTTATATTTGTGTAAATTAGTGTATTGAAGTCTGTTGACCTTGAAAATGTAAAATATTTTTCAGAGGAGCACTGCTTATCCTAAATCACAGGTTTTAACCTTTTTTAGGGAGCAGGGTACCACTGCCTTAGTGATAAGGTCACTGTAAAATGTTCCTTGAATAAATTATCTTTATCTTTATCTTATCTTTTTGTTGGAAAGTCGTCCGTAACGTAACAGATTAGGTACTGTCGACTGTACCAAAGCTCACATGACAGCAATGCATGCGATGCAGTTTTATTTTCCGTACAGTATGCCACTGTTACAATAAATACGAAGATGTTTTGTTCACTTTAAGTTACGATACGGTTCGGGCTACTTTGCACTGAAAATGCAAAGGTTGATCAGCTGTCGACATACTTCTTTGCATGTCCTGTGTGTCAGTCAGTCGTGATTTTGGACGTGAAACATAATTGCATAGCGGGGCACTTGCTACAACCGCATGCAAAGGGGCGAAAGGGGCCATTATTAACATCCTCTCGATTTGTGCCGCTAGATGGCGCCAGTGTCGCCTAACACATTGCGCAGTTTGAGTTAAAAAATTATGCTATGTGTAACCCGACACAGCCCCACCCGCTTTTTTTAATTCCAACGGGGTCGATAACAGGGGTAGAAGGAGCAGGTAGGTAGACGATAAGGTAGGCCTTAGACAGGTGGGTCGGTCGGTGGTTTTTTTCATAGGTAATTTAACGTTTCTAAGAACCTGTGGAATTAACAAGACTGCCCGGTTGCTCGTACACTCTGTTAAAATTGACTGTTAACAGCTTAGTGGTTTTTTTACGCAAGCACTTTTGCGTGCTGTGTACTGGAAACAGAAGGTAAGTAATTGTCATACTTTATTATGACAATTCGATGTACATTGCGTATCTGAGTCGGCCTACTTGTTAATCTGTGGATTAATCAACCTTGCAATGTATATCTGTTGCCATGTACCTATACAATTGTCGTACTTAGTAAATAGAATAGAATAGAATAAAAGTTTATTTTAAATTTTATTTTTTCTTTGTTTTTATAAGTGGAGACCACAGACTTGAGGAGACTTATAATGTATGCACATTACATGCAAACACAAATTAAAAAAAACCGGACAAGTGCGAGTCGGACTCGCTCACGAATGGTTCCGTGCCATTATCTATGTTGCCGTTATTAATATCGAGCAAAAAACGGCAAAAAATCAGGTTTTTTGTATGAGACCCCCCCTGTAAATATTTATTTTATTCCGTTTTTAGTATTTGTTGTTATAGCAGCAACCGAAAATTTCAACGATCTAGCTATCACGGTTCAAGAGATACAGTCTCGTGACAGACAGGCAGACAGACCGACAACAGTGGAGTCTTAGTAATAGGGTCCTTTACCCTTTGGGTACGGAACCCTAAAAATCATATAGAAATTCTGAAAACATGTAAGTGTAAGTTATTTCTTAATATAAGTTATTTCGCGTAAGAGAACGATTACAAAGTATTCTCTGCTATTGTGTTGCATAGGAGTACATATGTACCTACATATTTATCCACTGCATAATTAACTTTGCAATCGTTTGTTCGTAAATAACCATTCCGAGCGCGAGTCCTACTTGCATTTCTCCGTTTTTTTGTTGTTGTCAAAAATCGTTCAATTCGACCTATAATATCAAGCCAGTCAAAGGTATCGTTACGACCGACACTGACCCCCAGTTTCTCGTACACTAACACGCTGTTAATCTACTGTTAACAGCTGTCAAATGACCAAAGTGCATACAAAAAAAAACACTAAAAGCTGTTAACAGTAGATTAACAGCTTGTTAGTGTACGAGAAACCGGGGGTGAATGACAGAATTACGTTCCTAGAGTCGAAGCAATACCTTCTACTAGTCATCTGAATAGTGCTGGTTAATAACCACTAATAACTTTGTAGACCAAGGAGAAACAGTCATGTTGACAGTAGAGAACTTGCACTAAAAAATGTTATGATCGAATAGGAGAGGACACGTTAAGAGATAAATAAACTTGGTATTTTTTTCTCTGTGACCAATACTTTTTGTGACATAACCAGTCGAAAAGTCAATATAGTCACGTGGTACTAAAACGCGCCGTACAAATCGACCTTAGACTATGACGTCACTCCCTAATGTAACGCCTTATATGTATGAAGCGTTTATCATTAGTTGAGTTATCTCGTGAAATAATGTTTTATGCATGTACACCCTTACAAGAAAACGTTCAGAACAAATAAGTTTTACGTTTAAAGAGTAATTTTATTTTTCGCATATTTTGTGACCCCGAAAACCACGAAAGAATTATTTTCTTGTTCTATTTTTAAATATTTCCTGTGTTTTTATATGATTTCTAGGGTATAAAAGCAATGTCACTTCAATCTAAGTTAGACGCAAGTTCACCATTTTGCATTGTTTGTTTTATTTATGCCAAGGTTCGGGTTACGGTCACGGAACTGGAATTTCTATGGCAGGATACAGATTGATTCGGCGCCAATTCCTTTGTGTCGTTGATTGTGGAAAATCATTATGTTTTCTACTTGTCCTTAACTCCTTTTAAATTCTATCCCTATCGGTATGACCCTTTCTCTGAAAGACAATTCAGTTGGACGCCATGAAAGCAGATGGACCTATCCTAGCCTAAGGACAGTTCAGGTAGATGACATAAAAGCAGAGTACCCAGTCAGCAGAAAGTCAACTCAGCTGGACCACATGAAAGCAGAATGCGCAAGTAGTAAAACGTCTGGAATTGCAAACAGTCGAGTGAGTAAAGTCGGGGGCAAAGCGGAAACGAAACACTGGGAACAGGGAGTCAGGTTCAGAAAATCAGGATTTAATAACATATTGGCTAAACAAAAAACAGGATTTAATAACATATTGGCTAAACAAAAAAGATTGACGGAACAAAAATATATCGAGCGAATGTGGGTGAAAGGGCCGGTAAGGGACGACCCAGGCGGACATACTTTAACCAAATACCCTTATTTGGGGGATGTATTAGCAAAGGGCAAGATAAAAAGTACCCGACACCGGCGTGCGAGCATGCAACGACTAATGAATGTTGAGGAAGCGAAAGTGATCTGTCAGGATCGTGGCAAGTGGCAGTCCCTGGTCTCTGCCTACCCCTATGGCTAAACAAACACTTGAGACAACCCATGGCCTGGCCTGGAGTATTCTAAGCGCATAGTAAGCCCGGTTATGTCTCTAGCTCTTTCTCCGCCTCGGGTCTCAGCTGTTCGTCTCTGGAACGTTCTCGCTAATAATATTCGTAAAGCTCCCTCTCGGAATTCTTTCAATGCTCTTGTCCGGAAGCACTTCCCCCAGAAGTCTTACCCTAAACTCCCCTAAACCCTCGTCATGATGAGAATATCTCTGCTGTATGTCCTTTACTGTATTTACATCATCATCATCATCATCATTATATTTACATACGTCTTTTTCGTATGTATGGTAAATTGTATAATATGTATCATTGCCTTGCTCTCTAATAGCAACACACGTATAGTATTTTTAGGTTTAGCTTATGTGCTTATTTTGTTATGTATTATATACGTAGGTTTATTCAATCTTGTCTCATATGTACATATAAGTATATTTTAAATTGCATTTCTACATTTGCCTGCCAATTTTTCTTCCAGCTCCTGCGGTTGACTGGTAGAAAATATTTATGGCATTAAGTCTGCCGTATTATACATTAAGACTTGTCTTAGTGCAAGAAAAGTATTAATAATGATAATAATAAAGTTATTTTAAGAGAATGATATTAGCTTAGTTATTTTTTTAAATTTTATGGCAACGTAATGGCAACCGGCGTCTCACCTAATGTAAGGGGTTGGAGGCTCAGTCATATAACTTATTTTGGTAAGGTCGTACCACTGGCGTGTCATTGCAATGCGATTGCCTAGTGACATAAAGCAAAAACGTGTCAAATATCTAACTATAATGTGTTACTAACCCGGAATTCATAATTACTATATTGTTGTTCCACAGAGTTAAACTTAAGTTGAAGTATAACTTTTTTTTTGTAGTCGAATATATTTCAATCGGGGGGCTTATTTTATTGCAGTTTCAAGTAGGTAGATTTATTTGTGTTTAAGCCATCATTTTAAAGAGACTTTAAATGGCACCACAAAAATCTGGCGAGCATATAATTAATTCTGGTGACGATTTATTAATTTAATGAAGGATTTATTCATTTTTGCTACTCTGGCTAAAACCGACGGTGAGGGGTTGAGGGGCAAATTCTTGCTTCTAGACGAGTTGCCGTCTTCAATTTATCCGCCGTCCGCTACTGTAAACTATTAACCAACCCTTTTACGGTGACGCCTGTTACCATAGACAGTCTTGCTTCATGTTATCTGGTCCTTTTCACATGACGCCAAGTACAAACATCACTCAGGAATGCATAAAACTGTCCGCAGCTATGTCGTACATGTTCCTTGTAAGGAGGCAGTGAAGGAAAGGAATGCCACTCTCCACTCCAAGTACATTATAAAAGTGAAACGACACTGTCATTGACATTTGACAGTTGTGTCACACACACAGCAGGTGGTGACAGAAGGTGCGCATGAACATAGATTGAATTTTAATATAAATACAATTGCCCGGTTAGTATCTAACAAATCACAGTTTGTTATTTGACACTGTTGTCTTCTAAGCAATCGCATTGCATTTTATTCCAGGGGTATAAAGTCACCAAATTATGTTTATAAAAAATGGGATGTATTTAAGAGTACTTTAAAATAGATATTTCGACGTACAACTTATGATCTTGAAAAAAAAAACTGGGTTTCTCTATAATCTTACGTTCAGTAACTATAAATAACTCGACTTTGACTTTAAAAATCTTTTGTTAACTTGAAAATTAATAGTTGCGGACCGATTTTTAGGTAATGCTCCGTATTAAGTCTTGACACGATGCCAGTGAGATATCAAGAAACTTGACTGTGGTAGAATGAAGCATCACGTTCAAACATCACGTGGGAAACCTCACAAAATCGTGTTTTTACCTGGCTGAATCTTTGTTATACCGGTTTCTTAGATACCAATGACTCTATTAAGGTATAACTTGTGACCTCAGACTATTCAGTTTTTATGATAAAGTGGAGGAGACAAAAAAATTGTGAGAACTCTCCCAAGTTTTGCTTTAGACGACGTATAGTAGAAAACAGAATTTTTGCCACGCTAAATACACATAAATTCCGTGTAGCGCTGGATTAAGAATAGCGTCACTCCATTTCGTTCCGTGGATGTTGTAGAAGGCGACTAAGGAAATAAATTACCAGGAGACGGGCAGCAGCGTCTTCCTGAGATTCCAACCGCATGCTGCGATCGCCAACCCGCCCGCCAAGCGTGGCGATTATGGCAAAACCCTTTATGGTTAGGGAAAATGAATTGAAATATACATAAAAATGATTGCATAGACTAAGATATTATTTAAAAAGGCATAATTCATACCTGCAGCCCATTCAGTTTCTCTGCAATCGGGAGTTAGACAAAAATATTCGAAAATTTTTAAGTAGCCGTACATGTTTTTTGGTGGGATACCCCACAAAAACGAATTTTTACCAGGCTGAATCTTTGTTATTACGGTTCCTTAAATACACCTCTTAGATTCACCCTTGAGGAACCCCTTTTTTAACAAAAAAAGAATTGATGAAATCGGACAACCTGGTCTGTATATGAATGATTTCAGCATGATTTTTTGAGGTCGTTTCAAAACGGTTAGCTACATTTTCGGTAGGATTTTAAATACAAGTGAAAAGTAAGTAGTGTCAGGCGTGGGCAGATAGAAAAAAGACGCGACGCGTTGTATAGAGTTCGCGTCTTCGCCCCGACTTATCTGTGTGACCTATGACCCATCGCTTCACTACATGTCGTAATAGCACAGCACAAATAAAGTAATAGTATGAAAGTAAATTGCGGTGGTAGCCTAGTGGGTAGAACCTCGGACTCGGAAGCGGGAGACCCAGGTTCGATCCCCGGTGCGGGCGTGTACCTATGACTTGGATTTCTAAGTTATGTACATTTGTGAAGTTATAGTAGCAATACCGCTCGCTAACGGCGAAGGAAAACAACGTGAAACCTGAGTCTCTGAGCTATCAAATACCTCAGCGCTTGAAATCGCCAATCCACGGTGGGCACGCGTGAGAGAAGGCCTGTGCCTTACAGTGAGACGTATATAGGCTGCTTATATATGAAAGTAAATTGAAAGGACGCCGCGTCTATTCCGCGCCCTTCCTTCCTAAGTGCCCCGCGTCTTAATCGAGCCTTCTGCCTCTACCCTCTCATCGTGAGCTGCGTTGCGCTCGCGCTGCAGACAGAAATGGCGTGACACGCTATTGTTCACGGCAAGTGACGTGATTGCCATAACATAAGCCTGGAGGCACAAACATATACCAATAGGACGATTGGATGATATACCGTATTCTGCCTGACGATCATGGTAATCGACGAAAACGATAAGTTTCGTTAAGGTCTTTAGGCCTCGTCTTCACTTACTATCGGTGAAAAAAATAAACTTGTGTCATAAGATAGACATCCATAGAACACACATAAAATAAGAAAAACATAACATAAGAGAAAACTACAAAAATATTTCACTTCAATCCGCTTCCATCCGGGTGCAAATAAACAATTTTGGTACAAAACACTGATTGTGTTTTGTTTAATAGAAATTGCATGCACAATCCTTTCTCTACAATATGTTACAGTCACTTTCGTGACCGATCGATGGAAATGGAAAGCGATAAGCAAAACAAATGACTGTACCTGCCCCTCGTTAGCCAAAGCAATCATCATCAAACGACTACAATGTTCGAGACGAGACTAAGTAACTGAATATTCGGTACAGAAGGAAAACTAAATAATATTTACAGTTTCATTCAGACAGACAGACGGACGGACAACAAAGTGATCCTATAAGGGTTCTGTTTTTCCTTTTGAGGTACGGAACCCTAAAATTTTCGGTTTTTTTTTTGCAGTCGATCGATGCGGACATAAGAATATGCTGAATAAGTTGAGTTGTTGCTTTGTGCAGTTTTCACATTACAAAAAAGACAAGCAAACCATTAAGTAAGGTGGGGTAAAAGACTATGATCGCTATGTAGAAAATACCTTTTTCTTCGATCGTGTGTTGAATAATTAGGTCCTCAATGGCATAATGCTCGACAAATAACTCGTACGAATGACTTTGACTTTGCATGGACTTATTTCGAGTTTCATTGACGGGGACGCGGGATGTGACTTAGAATTAGCCGGAATTTAATTTAGTCAAGTTAACAAATAATAAAAAAAAAAATTGCTCTTACGTGGCCGATGCAAACTCATCCCGACTACGAGCATTTTTGTTCAAGTTATCTACCGGGCATTGGGGCATTATAATTATCTAGTGCATTAATCGAAGTAACTACCTATCCTTGATAAACCAACTTTCAGAGGACCCTAATAACATGTGGATATAATCAAGGCAGAATATATTGACAAAGACTGCGAGTTACATTACTGGTAAGCAATGCCCATCGGTACAACGTTGTAATTAATTAAATCAGTATATAATTGTCGGTCTCCGTTGAAATAAAAGTTATTACCTATTTTTGTACTTAACTTTCAGTGATATTTTAACGCCCAAAATGTCATGAAAAACAAACAAACCGTTCGACTCAACTCGAGCGGGCGATTCGACTCGACTGACCTGTCTGTTATTTTCCCAAGACATTACTTTCTTTCGGCTCCACATTCGTGTGAGAATCTGTTAAGGCGCATACTACGATGTAAAGAGATAATTTTATTATATCTACTTCTCGAGTTAAACACTACTAGATACTGTTAAGAATATTTAGGGCGTAAAGACTGGCAACGATCTCAGTATCCTTCGTGATTAATTTTGTTTTGTGTTCCGTGAAAATAGTTTCATCATCATCATCAGCCATTTTACGCCCACTGCTGGACATAGGCCTCCCTCACGGTTTTCATAACCATGAGCGGTTTTGCTATAATCGCCACGCTTGGCAGGCGGGTTGGCGATCGCAGTATCCGGTTGGAATCTCAGGAAGGCGCTGCTGCCCGTCTCCTGGTAATTGATTTCCTTAGTCGCCTTCTACGACATCCACGGAAGGAAATGGAGTGACGCTATTCTTAATCCGGCGCCACACGGATAGTTTAGTGAATAGTAAATAGTTACGGGTACAATAATAATATTATGCGTGTAGAATGAAGAATATTCTATCTACCTATCCGTGTAATAATTCCCACGTGCAATTATTACACGGTGCAAAATCGTAGCTACTTCGAATGCGCAAATGTGAGGGTTGAGGTTGAGGGCCCTAAGCAATGACGTCATTGGCCCTAAGATAGATCGTGTCTTAGGGCCGTTTCTTTTCCTCAATGACAGTTAACAGCGCAAACCCTCACACTTGCGCACTCGAAGTAGCTACGATTTCGCACGGAAGGGTAAGGGCCGCCATTCACGATGCATCCAGCGGAAGGCGTCCTGGCATACGAGTATGTGCGTCCACCCTGGACGCACGCGCATACAAAATGGATATCGTTTTCCACACTGACGAGCAGATCTTGGCGTACTGGCGTACGTTAGTCGCGCGTTTTAAATGTCAAAAGTCGCGACTTTCCAGCGTATTAACTGTGAAATTCTGACATTTTAGCGCCATAAAACGTGAGTCGTGCCTTGCATGGGTAGTACGACGACGTTATTCGCACGTTTTAAATGTAAAAAACCGGCCAAGTGCGAGTCGGACTCGCGCACATAGGGTTCCGTACTATCTATACAACACTAGAAAAAGATCGAATTTAAGAACAGCACCATCTATAGAAACTAACAAGAAGCGTTTCATTTAACGACTTGACATCGGCGCTGTGAAGGTTGCATAGATGGCCGCTAGATGGCGAGCGCTGTCTTTAGACAACGTATGTGGTGTGGGAGCCCCCCTTAAATATTTATTTTATTCTGTTTTTAGTATTTGTTGTTATAGCGGCAACAGAAATACATCATCTGTGAAAATTTTAACTTCCTAGCTATCACGGTTCATGAGATAGAGCCGGGTGACAGACAGACAGACGGACGACGGACAGTGAAGTCTTAGTAATAGGGTCCCGTTTGGCACCCTTCGGGTACGGCACCCTAAAAAGTCGCGGCTTTCCAGTACATTAACCGTTAAATTCTGTCATTTTAGCGCCACAATGATGTTGTGTTGATGTTGATGGTTCTTCGATATATGCGACCAGGAGCTCTATTTTTGAATCACTCGTATCGCATCGAGCGCTCGATTTCTACTGATTTTCGTTCGACATCTGAAATTCCGTATTTTTGAATCACTCGACTGCAACGAATGGTCCTTACCACTCGTCTCGCATGGCGATCGGTAGATTAATTGTCAAAAAACGATTTCGACATTTCGTTAGAACAAACACAAACTAAAATGACAGTAGTGTTTTGTTTGTAACAAAAGACAAAGATTTTTTATTTAAACAGCCAATAAAACAGTGTTTTACGTTTCGTTTCTGTTACGGTAGTTTCCGGTTTTTTTAATTTCTGCGTGGAATGGATAAAATACAATACTTCAAATTGTACTGGCAACACTTCAGGCGAACGATTCAAAAATACGGAAAAACGACATCATGCGACTTAGAAGACGAGTGTGACTTAAGTCGCATTCGACGATACAATTTCATACGAGTGATTCAAAAATAGGTCTCCAGTGCACTGCCGGTTAAGGTAATATACAATCGCAATATAATCTACCTATCTCGGAAATGGTCCAACGATTTTCATAAAATTTAGTATGCCAGGGGTGTTTCGAGGGCGATAAATCGATCTAGCTAGGTTTCATCTTTAGAAAACGTCATTTTTTCCGCGTTTTGAGGCAATGAAAAACTGCTACAATATCATTAGAAAACGAAGGTAAATTTCGGCATGACATTACAAAGTTGTAATAGCTCATGTGAGAAGACGGGGGGGGGGGTGCCGAAACCAGAAGACCCCGTTTCGAGTTCAGGGTCCGATTATTGTTTCCCTTTTTTACCCCTTTTTTTCATCGTGTCTAAATATAGGTAATTTAAAAAAAGCACGATTAACAAAAAAATACCGAGCAAAACTCGGTCATCCAGGTACTATACTTTTATGCAGCGTCCCGGTAGCGATTTGTATGATTCTAATGTGAAAGCCCGCATTGGGAAACCACATCATCAAGCAGCTAGAACTCATCCTGAACGCTACAAGAAACCGCTAATTGAGGTTAAGTACGGCTATAAATACGATCGAATAAAGTTAACTGTTACTTAACAGCTGAGTACGTACTTACAATACTTACATTGCTTGAACCGTACGTTCACTGTACTTGCGCCGCGGGCGGTGAAGGCCTAATCTAGAGGTTCTCAAAGCGCAGGTGTACGGTGTTAATTAAGGGGCTCTATGAGGTTCACTTTCCATTATTCCTTCTGGCACCGGATTAAGAATAGCGTCACTCCATTTCCTTCCTTGGATGTCGTAGAAGGCGACTAAGGAAATCAATTGCCAGGAGACGGGCAGCAGCGTCTTCCTGAGATTCCAACCGCATACTGCGATCGCCAACCCGCCTGCCAAGCGGGGTGATTATGGCAAAACCTCTCATGGTTATGAAAACCATGAGGGAGGCCTATGTCCTGCAGTGGGCGTCAAATGGCTGATGATGATGATGATGAGGTTCACTAGAGAAACCAATGAAAAAAATAATATCTTCTACAATTCGACACTTTTTCATATGTTTCCTACGACCGTTTATGAAAAAGTGTCTTTTTATCTCGCAAGTCTTGGGTATAGGTTTTTATTCGTGGGTCCTATTACGTCACTGTCTACATGATTGAGAGAATAAAAAGGCACTTCTTTCATGAAATATCTGTAAAAGAAGATTTTTTTTTCATCTTTCAATGGACCTTAAGTCAGTTTTTCCCTTTACGACAAACTATCTAAACTGCATTTGAGAAGTGTTTTTAGAGGAATCCTGTTTTTACTAATAAGTTAGTATTTTGTCATGGGCGCTCTAGTCCAAATGACACAACTTGAAAAGTAAGTTTTTTTTGCAGAGAAGATAAAACAGGAGTGTCTCGCGGCGCCTCTGCGGCGTAAACTTTGAGAACCCCTAGCCTAAACGTTTATAAAGTTCAACTTTCACACCATTAAGTTATCCAATTTCAGAGGTAATATGAAATGGTGAGATTATGCTCCAAACGTGTTATTTATAAGAAGATGCACAAGCAGCCGAAGCAGCCATACAATGTGTGGCAGAAAGGTAGAACTCAAGGGGTTATTGTACTTATCACGCACACACCAATTTAAAAGGTTTCATAGTTCCTAGATAAGCTCCAAAGAAAACTAATATAAGTGTTGTAATGTGAAATTTATAATTAATGTTTGTTAACATGATCTTATCTATAAATGAGTAAGTCTACCTTAGCAACGCTCTGACCAGGGCCCATAATGTGAGCCTTGGAAAATGTTTTACATCATTTTGTGTACTGTAATACTCTACTTATTAAAACCCGGATTAAAGGGCAAATATTACTTTTTATTATAATCTTTTTCATCAATTGCCTAGCCAAGCTAGGGATCGACTGACATCTAAAACAAAACCTTCAAAATATATGACTACAAGTCTATGCCAGCCAGCTACTATAAAGAGGAATCGTTACAGTACCATTATGATCGCTAATAAACGAATATGAATATTTCCATTTTATGGTGGTATCATGGTATAAATCACCAGGAGACGGGCAGCAGCGTCTTCCTGAGATTCCAACCGCATACTGCGATCGCCAACCCGCCTGCCAAGCGTGGCGATTATGGCAAAACCCCTCATGGTTATGGTGAAACCACGAAGGAGGCCTATGTCCTGCAGTGGACGTCAAATGGCTGATGATGATGATGATCATGGTATCAGAAATAAAAAAATACCTAAATAATTTAAATTCTGTTTGTTGAATGAATGGTACATTGTACAGTGTTAGACGCTGCCCACGACGGGCCGATTTGTAGCGGAGAACAGGGCAGTATATAAAAACTCCGCTCGAGTATATATGATTATACTTATTACGAATGTAAAAAAACTATAGTACAATGGTTGCATAGTCTAAATTATGATGATACTGAAAGATTATTAGAGCAATTAAAATAATGTTTCATCGAGCAGACACACACACACACACACACACACACACACACACACACACACACACACACACACATGCGATGTTCTACCTAAACACATAAAACACTCACCTGGCTTTACACTTTTATCTTTTTAATAATTTTGTCATAACAGTAATCTATAAAATAAATAAAATATCAAATTAAAATAAGTTTTTAAGCTATGGAAGCGCGGTGTCACCTAGTACAGGCATTCTACATGCTTAAAAGGTGGCTCCAGATACTATGTACCGTTAAATTAAGCAGTTCACGAAAATAAAGATATTGTATTTTTTTTTGTATTTTTTGTATAGCATCTTAAAAAAATACATCAGCTGCTACCTCCATGATAAAGATCCCGTGATTGCTATCAATAACTTTAAATAGGTACCAAAACATTAGTTACTTCTCAACTCGCGAAAAATTATCATAGAAACAGCTTTTATTATGGGACTAAATATGAAATCGCGAAAAATATGTGCTGCTCCATACTCAGTTAATCTTTTTCCAGAATTTCAGAAACATAAAAATCTTCATTATAAGCATAAAAAGTTGTGATAGAGATAAAAAAAAACATTATTACTTATAGGAATAATAAAGTTTTTTATCCATTAGTACTTATGCAACGCGTTATTGAAATAACGCAAAATCTGAAAACAGTTACGTTAGTATTGATAATTAAATTCATTATTTATATATATTATATTTTTTTTATGTAGCCTATAAGCGTTTTTTTCAAGCAAGGTTTCTCAACTCGAAACAAGATTTCTCAAAGGGTGCCAAGCCGGGCCCTTTTTATTAAGACTTCACTGTCTGTCTGTCTGTCCGTCTGTTAAATAAATAAATAATTAAATTTGAATAAAATAAATGTTTAAGAGCCCCCTGCCTACTGTTGTACAGATAATGGTACGGAATTATTCGTGCGCGAGTCCGACTCGCACTTGGCTGGTTTTTTTATTTACGTCTATACTTAAGGTAATAGTCCAAATGGATGCCATTTTTAATTACTAATTAGGTACATAACCGCGGCTTTCAAACCACCCAGAAATCATATAGTTAATAATCTAATAAAAGCCTCGTATGACTGTGTTATCGAACTCCTCCGAAACGGCTTCACCGATTTTTAAGATTTTTTTTGTGTATATTTTGTAGATAGGTCTGAGAATAGTTCGTAGGCTAATTAATATATGGCAAAACAACGTTTACTCAGTCACGTATACTACGATATATTTAAATAAAATAACTTAATATGAAATTCCGCATTTCATCGGCTGCGTCAAGTTGTATGAAAAAGAAAAATCCTTGGCTTATTGGTACATCACGGAAGAAACGGCTTTCAAGTCTTCCGTTATGTCAATAACACGTGTACACTGAATTGTGTTACAAGAGGTTATAAACGCGTAGATTTATTAGTCGCAGAATAGAGCTAACATTACGTTACGTGTTTGTAAACATTGTACTGTAATTGGAATGTAATTTATAGTCGAGTATTAAACGTGGACGAGAGCGTTTCCTGTATGTAATCGATCAATACGATTCCAACAACATTCTAGACAACTCTGCAGTCAATATTTATACATATTATCTTTTTTACAGTGTTATTTATAAAAAATATAATTCCTCTAAAACACTCTGCAAATGCAGTTTAAGTGTGCCGTTTAACCTCCTCAGTTTTGACTTTGAAAATAACAATGGTTCTCAATTGTTATTTTCAATGTCAGGACTGAGGGGGTTAAACAGTGTTGCGTAAAGAGAATGCCGATTTTGAACTGCAACTGAGGTGTTTTAAGGAATTGTGCTAGATTAGATTAATACTCTTTTATCTACACTCATATCATAATCTTCAAATTAAGAATTCAAAGGTAAACACATATTGACAGGCTTTAAACAATACATAACTTTAAAGAAAATAAAAAAAAATTATAGGTCAGATTTTTCACTCTGTTACAGTTATTTTTTTTAAAGTGTTGCTGTGATCACGGAACAAAACTTAAGTTTTTTTTTTAATGTTAAAAGTTGACTCTATAAAAAACCTAATTTCATTTTCGTGGTACCAAAAGTGCAACTAAAAATACCTAAAATTGCGCGCGCAAAACTGAGTGCAGACGATTGAATGTCAAGATACTTGTGTCGAAATTGCGCTATTTTGTTTCAAAAATTTCATTATGAGTGTAGATAAAGTAGTGTATGAGACTGCACATAACTTGGTATTAAAACACTCGCGAATGCGATTAAAAAACTTGCCAAGGCTCGTTTTTTAAAATCTTGCTCGTGTTTTAATAACCCTCATTATGTGACAGTCACATAAACTACTATATTGCCACCGGTGGTAGCCTAGTGGGTAGAACATCGGACTCGGAAGCGAGAGACCCAGGTTCGATCCCCAGTGCGGGCATATACTTGTTTTTCTAAGTTATGTATATTTGTGAAGTTATAGTAGCAATACCACTCGCTAACTGGGAAGGAAAACATCGTGAGGAAACCTGAGTGCCTTAGCTATTCATATACCTCAGCGCTTGAAATCGCCAATCCGCGGTGGGCACGCGTGGTGATTAAGCCCATACTCTTTCCCTGAGAGAAGGCCTGTGCCCTGCAGTGGGACGTATATAGGCTGCTTATGCTAGTGAAAACAGGATTCCTCTAAAACACCCCTCACAGCCAGTTTAAGTAATATGTGGTAGTGTCTTTCCCTTTACCACCTACTATTTGAACTGACTCTGAGGAGTATTTTGAGGAATCCTGTTTTTATAAATAAGACCGTTAGACTTAAGAGGGATCCATTCAGTCCCATTATATAGGATGTTTTGTGCATCGTTTGCAATTTGAATTGAATTGAATTGAATTGACCTAAAGGCCATGTGCTGTCTCTTCGGCAATAAAAAATTCCTGTCCCCACCGGCGTTTTTATCAAGTTAATTAGTTGAATGAATGAACGAAGATTTTTATTCAGACAAATACAGAAAAATTTTGAATTTCTGCACAAACTGCATAACCGTTTGTAGTCAGATACTCTTGGTTTTACAATTTCTATAACTCTTAAAACATTAGTTACAAATACAATAACTGTCGTGGAAGGTATTTAAAGCTCCCTACATGAATAGAATAAAAATACAGCAATTAAAATTGTTGAATTTTTATTTCATTTTATTGTTATTTTCTTCGGTTTTTTCAGTCAAACATGATAAAGCTTAAAACCACATTGTGTTAAATAGAATGGTCATTCTTCGATGTCAATCATCATCATAATCATCAGCCGACAGCTGCCCAGGGCTGGGTTTTCCCCTAAACGTTTTTTCCTAAACCGTGAGAGATGGTCGCGGTCCTTTGCCATCCCCATCCATGGACCCTTCGCCGACTTAACGACATCGAATGACCATCGGGCCGCAGGTCCGCCTTTCCTTCGTCCTCTTCTTGTTCTTGTCAATGCTCACAATAATTATTGATTTTGTCTACAATCGCAATGTGGTGAGGATATATTTCCTTTGGAAGGGTACTTTTTTGGTAAACGCATTTATCGAGAGAATTCGGATTGAAGCGCCGGTAAGAGACTACTAAGCTTCTATGCTTCGGCCGAACAGGAGAATTTTATTTTTTTAATGAATGTTGACGAAGCGAAGGATCTTTGTCAGGAATTCAGGATCATAGCAAGTAGATAATCCTGATCTTTGCCTACTACCCTGTGAGTTACGGGCGTGGGTTTCAGTATGTATGTGTAGTAAGAGTAATTTTGTGAGAATTTATTGAATTTGTTCATGTTGTTCGGACAATAGGTAAATTTTTTGTAGGCGTTTAAACTCAATCCATTTCCTTTACTCTCCAGGGCCATTGATCGATCTCTGTATCAAGAGCAGTCTTACAACAAAAAGATGACCGTAACCTGACCGCAAATGGCATAGTGACGCCTGGTGACCGATGAGTCACCAGAACCTCCACTTGGGGTCAACGCGACCCAGTTGATGCAGGGTCATGCCTAGCGACCATATGGCCATACTGAACCCCTATTAGGAACTTGGCCATACAAATACAACAGAATTGTAGTTTTGTTGCACCAATTTTATTATTCAGCCTAAACTAACAAGTAAATAAAATTGTGGGTATTTTGGACATAATATTTTAAAGAACTTCAACCGGTGCCTACCCTTGTATAAGTTTCTTTAGCACCACCAGTGAGAAAAATAATACATAAGCAGCCTATTGTGTACGTCCCACTGTAGGGCACAGGCCTTCCCTCAGAGAGAGAGTATGGGCTTGATCACCTCGCGTGCCCACCGCGGATTGGTGATTTCTTAGAAAACTTAGAAAACAAAGTCTTAGGTACATATTATGCCCGCACCGCACTGAGAGTCGAATCTGGGTCTCTCACTTCCGAGTCTAATTTCGACCTACTAGGCTACCACTGACTAATAAATTATTACATTGCTTTATATTTATATATTTGTAATAAAACCAACCTATCCTAAAACTTAAGCTTATTTATGACATCATAGCAAAGAGATAAATTAAATATATTTTCGGAAACCTACTTGTTTTCACAAATTTACAAAAAATGGTCTACTGTAAAAATTATCAAACGGTTGATTCAGTGTTTCATAAAAAAAGCAGGCGAGACGTGTACAAGACAGTCCCCCAGTTTCTCGTACACTAACACGCTGTTAATCTACTGTTAACAGCTATCAAGTGACCAAAGTGCATAAAAAAAAACCACTGACAGCTGTTAACAGTAGATTAACAGCTTGTTAGTGTACGAGAAACTGGGGGAGTGTCTACTAAGTGCGATGTCAACTTTTTGTATAATAGTAGGGCCTCTTGCTTTATTTCACAACGTCACTCAAGACGGGATGTCACGTTATCTCGCAAAAATAGTTATTTACACAACTAGGGCCATAAAATAAAGAAAGGCCGATATCGGCGAGGGTCATAAATATGCGATAGAGGGCTTTCTATTTTACAGCCCGTGTTGTGTACACAATTTTATGTCGTCACTTGACTTGACCTCAAAGTCTTTTTGGCCAGGTGTGGCATAAAATCATTTATCGTTGTGTCGCTTCGTGTCCCGAGGGCAGTACAGGAAGCACGACACCGCGACACTTTGTCGCGCTAAAATGGCAGAATTTGGTAATTAATGTGAAGGAAAGCAACGACTTCTGGCGTTTTAGCGGCACAAAACTCGCGACTCGTACCGTCATGGTACCCATGCAGGTCTTGGTGACTCAACTAGTGTTACTGGACGGCCTTTCAGCCTTTTGCAGCTCTTTTAATAGGTCTTCTGCGCGCATAAGGCGCACTAAACCCACGGTTCGCTTCTATACAATCAAACACAGATAAGTTAATGGTAATGCGATTGCCTGTTAGGATACCGTCGAATTCTTTATTCTTCATTAACTCCCACGCAACACAATCACTTGTCTTGGTCCCAAACAATTAAGGAGATCCTGCAACCAGGCAAGGACATCACATACGTGGAAACACACTAAAACTGAGGCCGTAGAGGAACTTGACAGTTTAATAGAGACTGGCGAATATGTTCCAATATTTGCTCGTTAGTCTAGCGGTTAAAAGTTAACATACTTGGCTACTAAAACAGAGTTCGATTCCCATTGGAGGCTGCCGTACTTGATTTGTACAATTTGGCTTCAGTCTGGGTGTATTTCTATGGATCTGTGAAAGATGTTTTACGTACAAAGCATTATAAAAGTGACACCCTCACAAGCAACATTTGTCAATGTTTCATTTTACAAACTATTGTTTTAACAATGACATCTAAATACAAAGATTCGTTTGAAATGCAATCATTTCCAAAATGCATTATTTATTATAATGTTTAAAAGACAAACTTACGTGTCAACATTTGACAGATAACAAATAATGCTTTTTGCAATACCAATATAATTCGCTTTTGAAAGTAACCTATAAGAAACTAACTTTGTTTTGTCAGAAGCACTTATTGGTAACAAATAGGGAGCTTCGTTCGCTTCGCTCGCTCTGCTTAGCGAGATCACAAGCCTAACACAACCTAACCTACTGTAATATGCCCATACACAAATGTACTGGTTCAACATTATTACGTCTTCGTCAAATAACTTTTACCTAATTGTACAACGCCTTTCAATCATCATCATCAGCCCTTTGACGCCCACTGCAGGACATAGGCCTCCTTCGTGGTTTTCATAACCATGAGGGGTTTTGCCATAATCGCCACGCTTGGCAGGCGGGTTGGCGATCGCAGTATGCAGTTGGAATCTCAGGAAGACGCTACTGCCCGTCTCCTGGTAATTTATTTCATTAATCGCCTTCTACGACATCCACGGGAGTAAATGGCAAAGACTTACGGCCTTATTTATAGAAACACAATTCGTCTAAAACCAATCTAAAACTCTGTTTATTTAATCTGTGGCTACATGTTTTCCTTGTAAAATCTCCATCACAGACTATTTTAATTGGCGTTTTTGAGGTTATTTAAGGAATCTAGTTTTTACAAATAAGACCGTTACACTGTTGAATTTGCTGCTAATGCTCGGCAGTCGGATAGTTAGTTCTTTATAACAGATTTTTATTATAGTCTTTTTAATTTTTTGTTGCATTTTTGCTGATTTCGTAAACCCTGTGACACTCGCAAACACGCCGAGTGGACTGAGATCTTATTGGTCAAAATCAGACCATTGGTTAAGGAGTTGTGAGAGAACATGGAATCGGAATCGTATATATGTACCTACGGACTGGTCGATTTGGTGCGCATAATAATTTTGTGGACTACAATTACTCCAAAGTTGAGTGCAGATGGATTATCTGACTGCTAAGGGGTAATCGTTGGCACTACTTATTCATGCAATGAATAAATAAAATGTACAAATACAAAATATTTATTGCCATAGTAACATTTTTATAAAGGTCCACAGCGAACCCCGCACTGTATATTCACTTATTACTATTAATTAAAGACATGTTTTTTTTGTTTAAATACATTACATAAACTTACGCCTGTATTCCGGAGGGGTAGCCAGAGACCGAGGCTTGCCACTTGCCTGGATCCTGACAAACCTCGTTCGCCTAATAAATAATATTTCTATTTATTATAGCAAAGCGAAACCGGCGCGCGCGCATGCAACGTCTAATTATTGTTGATGAAGCAAAAGAGATCTGTCAAGGTCGTGGCAGACCCTGGTCGCTGCCTATCCTTCCGGGATACACGCCTGAGTTTATGTTATGTTATCTTTTAGTAAATTTTATTCAGGTATTATAAGTTAACAAAAACTCGAAATTCATTACAGAACTGTGTCTTAATCTTGGTAGCAAACTTTAAGTTGACCGATCTATCTAAGGTTGATTTTTGCTGTGAAACAACAGATTTGGGCCTCGTTGTCCTCGTTCCAAAGTGTCCATTTGATTGTGTAGTGACCCTGAAAATAAAACGTGACTAAGAAACAGTATGAAGCCTGCTATATACTAGCTAGTACCTAGTAGAGAAAGAAAGGAAGCCGGGACAGCGCAGCCTACCCGGCCACTGCCGGGCGCGATGAAGGCGAGTGAGATAGAGCATTTTTTGTTGGAGTGACAGAAATTATCATCATCGGCCTACGCTTGTCCACTGCTAGACATTGGCCTCATCCAGCTCTTTCCACCCGCCTTGCGAAAATCATTGCTCTACGGAGTCTTAGGACGTCCTACACTACGTTTACCGATCCGCGGTCTCCACTCAAGAACTCGTCTACCATATCGGTTATCAGTTCTTCGGGTGACATGGCCGGCCCACTGCTACTTCAGCATGCTAATTCGGTGGGCTATGTCAGTGACTTTGGTTCTCTGTCGGATCACCCCGTTTCGAATTCGATCTTTCAGAGAAACCCCGAGCATAGCCCTTTCCATGGCACGCTGAGTGACTTTGAATTTGTGGACCAGCCCCGCCGTGAGTGTCTACGTTTCGGCACGTCACGTAGGACGCACTGGTTGAAGACTTTCGTCTTTAGACCCTGAAATTATGAGTGTAGCGAATTTGGTTTTGGAGGGGGTCGGATTTCTAAAAGGGAAGCCGGTGGGAACCTTTCGCCTCTGGAATATACTACTATTATTAGATCTGCTGCTGCTATGTGGCAGGTTTAAAACAATAACAATAACTTCCACACAATACGAACTAACGATTTCAGGGTATCCTAATTTCCAAGTCCCAAATTAGGATACCCTGTGCTATAGTAACCAAGCAAGAAATCAGAAATCAATAATTTATTTCAACGCAAAGAATTTACATTCTGTTTGCTGAATGTCAATGTACTATGTTATATGTTAGCCACTGCCTTCGGGCCGTATTTGTCTGTTCAAGGATATCACAAACATGGAAATATACCCAGAGTGAGACCTTGTTTTCCGTGTGGCGCCGGATTAAGAATAGCGTCACTCCATTTCCTTCCGTGGATGTCGTAGAAGGCGACTAAGGAAATAAATTACCAGGAGACGGGCGGCAGCGTCTTCCTGAGATTCCAACCGCATACTGCGATTGATAACCCGCTTGCCAAGTCAAAAAAAAAGTCAATTTTTTTTTATTCAAAGTAACACGGAAACTGTGACTTATTGAACGTTACAAGAAAAACTAGGTGTCCGTTTCAAAGTCTAGCTCATTTGGAGAAAAAACGAACAAAAAAACTCCAAACGTAGTCTTTTCAAACATATTCCTTAATTAACAGAGTTTACATGTCATATCTTCTAAAAATCTAGTACTAGGATGCATTGAACTGGCTTTAATTCCACACATCTTTGTCATCTAAATAATCCTTAATGCTATAATAGCCCTTTTCGGATAAAGTGCGCTTTACACATTTTTTGAACCGCACTTCAGGCAAGTTTATTATATCTTCAGGGATCTTATTGTAAAAACGTATACAATGCCCCATAAAGGATGTATTAACCTTTGCCAGCGTAAATCTTGGGAAAGAAAGTTTATGTTTACTTTTAGTATTTACATCGTGTTGGCTACCTACGGTTTTAAAATTACTTATATTTTTCCTGACGTACATAATATTCTCATAGGTATACTAACTAGCAACTGTTAGGATGTTAGTTTCTTTAAAGAAATCTCTTAACGAATCTCTACTGCCTAGCTTATAAATGAATCTGATCGCTCTCTTCTGTAAGACAAAGATGGTCTTAATGTCTGCTGCCCGACTCCACAGTAGTATGCCGTAGGACATAATACTGTGGAAGTAACTAAAATAAACAAGCCTAGCAGTTGCGACGTCAGTTAATTCCCGGATTCTTTTGACTGCATATGCTGCAGAACTAAGCCTATTGGCCAATTTGTTTATATGAGGTCCCCATTGACGCTTTGCATCAATTGTGATACCTAGAAATACAGTTTCTTCTACAATTTCTAGTTTGTCATTCCCCAATACAACGCTGCTGTCAACTATTTTGACATTTGGTAGAGTAAACTTTATACATTTTGTCTTTTTTGAATTTAACAATAAGTTATTAGAAGTGAACCAGTTTAGTATCTGAGATAGAGCATCATTTGTATCGTCGAAGTCATTTTCTTGTCTCTTAATTTTAAAAATAAGTGACGTGTCATCTGCAAATAATACTATCTCTGACATGTTTTGAACCATGAACGGCAAATCATTTACTAGGAAAAGGAACGGCCCTAAAATAGATCTCTGTGGCACTCCTATCTTAACCTCTGACCCTGATGATTTAATTCTATTTATGTCAGCTTTTTGAATCCTCCCTTCTAAATACGATCTCATAAGTTTTAGGCAAGCGTGGCGATTATGGCATAAACCCCTCATGATTGTAAAACCATGAGGGAGGCCTATGTCCTGCAGTGGGCGTCAAATCGATGATGGTGAGGGCTTGTGTACAAATGTACGGCGGCCCCCAGGGAGAATCGAACCCACGACCCCCGGCATGGTAATCAGACGTGATACTGCTGGACCAACCAGGCATTCAAAAGAAAAGATCCTTACAAACCCGGACTTAATTTCAAGGCCAAGGGTTTTGACTGACTTCATAAAAGGAGGAGGTTCTCAATTAGTTGGATTTTTTAAAATATTTTTGTGTGTTCCCCGGTTACTCGAAGACGTCTGGACCGATTTGGAAAATTCTTTTTTGTTTGAAAGGGTAGACTTCCCAGATGCTTCCAACAGATCAGGATCTGGTAGTGGGATCATTTTAAAGGTATACTTGGAGCGATTTGGATCAATTTTTATAGTAAATCGTGTAGGTATTTGCTTTCGGAAAACACAATTTGGTGGAGTAGCAAAAATCGAAAAATATTTTTTTTACATAAACATTAAAAACCGACTTAAACCGACTAACACTACAGCACTAAAAACACAAAAATAATTACAACGAATATGACCTTTAAATTCGAAGTAGGTACATACATGTGGGTTTTGTACAAGTATATTTTGAAGCCTAGTGGGTAGTACATTGGACTCGGAAGCGAGCGACCCAGGTTCGATTCCCAATGCGGGCATGTACCTGTGACTTTGTTTTCTGAGTTATGTATATTTGTGAAGTTATAGTATCAATACCACTCGCTAACGGTGACTGAGCTATTCACATAGGTAACTCAGCGCTTGAAATCGCCAATCCGCGGTGGGCCCCCGTGGTGATTAAGCCCATACTCTCTCCCTGAGAAAAGGCCTGTGCCCTACAGTAGGACGTATATAGGCTGCTTATGTATATTTTGGAGTCGGTGCCCAAAATGTATGCTTTGGTCACAGACCAAATCAGTCGTTCTGGTTATGTAGCTTGGCACCGGCTCCAAATTATAATTGTAAAATACCTACTTTAAATTTGAAGTAGGTATTTTAAATACCTACTTTAAATTTGAAGAACAAAGACATTTTTGTTGAAATTCGTTGAAAAATTCGTTGAGTTTATGTGTATTGTGGTATCTGAATAAAAGTTTTTTCAATGTCAATTTTCAATTTCAAAAATTATTTCTGTGCTTTTAGTGCTATATAGTGTTTTGAAGCAGGTTTTTATATTTGATTTAAAAAAAAACCTCCTGGTTTCGTACTAGAGCGTCAAAAACCTGTGGGGCCGCGTAACCCTTCAACGTGTCCATTTTCAAATTCATCCACTGCTGCATACACGGCCACTTATTTCCGTCTCGGTCATCCTCATCCAGCCCCTGGCAGCAATCTTTCTCAGGCCGATATTCAGAAACGATTTTGAGCGTGAGCTCAATGTGAGTTCGGGTCTTCCAACTGTCAAAATGAAATTCTCAGGGATATTTTGTATTCACAGTTGAGTTGGAGATAATAAAAATTGAGCGCAAACTAAGCTGAGACTGAGTAGTGGATTTCGGCGACTTAGCTCAGACTCAAGGTGGCAATGACAAAGAAAGTAGCGACACCTGTAGGCAATTCGAGAAATCTAACTAACCTGTAGTGAAGTAACCTTTTTTATTCACAATTTGACATTTTGCATTCTCATTTTCCTTCAAAAAGTTAAATGGTGTTTTTAGAGTAATGAGAAGTCAAAATAAATTATAACCGCGCGTAAAAAGTTTCGACATTTGTTGCCATCTCATTCACTCCTGTGGATTATTGTATGCCTTTCATGTAGCGTTAACAGATAATATAAACCGGTAACGTCAAAAACTGTACCACAGATTACACGCTCGAGTAAGTTTAGCTTGAGCTGTGACTTAGCTGAGTTCGAGTCGAGATATTGACTGTTAATACAAAATTCTTGAGTCTTTGTTGAGATTGCTCAACCAATGCTCAGCTTAGTGCACGTTAAGTGTAGCTCAACGCTGTGTTTCTGAATATCGGCATCAGATCCTCGGTCGTACAACGCGACCGGGGGGCGGAGGCTCTCAAAATCACCGTCGTTCAATAGAGTCATATTAGTATGGCAATGGTTGTTTGTTTGACACTTGTATCAGTCTACTAATAATGGTGGGATAACTCGTGCAACTTGAATGGCGCACGCCTCCCGCGATTTGATCTTCTGCGCGGGAGATGCCTATTTCATTCCCGCCGTTATACCATCGGAATGACACTGTACTGCTGTTGTTTAGTAGACTACGAAATAGAGGCAAATAACAGCTATTGCCGTGCCAATAACGTTATATTGAACAACTATGTGTTTATTATACTCTACAGCGTTATTTTGAAATCGTTAGCCATATTTTGAGAAAATGTTCTTTTCATTATGATAAACAGTATTTCCTAACTTCCTCGAAAGGGAGGGGCAATTCTTGATGAATTCATTCTTCAAGAAAAAGCCCCAAAGGAAGTGGACATGGCAGAGCCCCGACACTATGACGAAAAATGAGATCGATTTCATCATAACGGACAAGAAGCGTATATTCAGAGACGTCTCCGTGATCAATAGGTTTAATACCGGAAGTGCGAGGCTCTCTGAATATCAATTTTAAGCTCGAACGTGTCCGTTTCAGGCTCCGACCAGCCCTGCTCCAAACTATAGTGGGGTCTGAAAAGTTCCAGTCTAACCTGAAAAACCGATTTGCTGCCGTGGAAACCACAAATGGCGTTGACATTGACCAGGCCCTCGAGAATGTAGTCGGAATCCTCAGGGAGAAAGGGATGATATTTTGCGAATTGCAGCGTAAAGGTAAAAACAACTTCAAGAAAGAGGCCAATAGAAGAATACAGCTGGGCTGGGCAGCGTATGGGAAACTACGTCGAATCTTCACATCGCCAATCCCACAGAGTCTCAAGACGAAAGTCTTCAATCAGTGCGTCGTACCCGTCATGACATATGGTGCCGAAACATGGACACTCACAGTGGGGCTGGTCCACAAATTTAAAGTCTCTCAGCGTGCTATGGAAAGGGCTGTGCTTGGGGTTTCTCTGAAGGATCGAATTCGAAACGAGGTGATCCGACAGAGAACCAAAGTCACCGACATAGCCCACCGAATTAGCATGCTGAAGTGACAGTGGGCCGGCCATATCATCCGAATAGCCATATACCCCATCGGTTATCCGAAGAACTGATAACAGATGGGGTAGACGAGTTCTTGAGTGGGGACCGCGGATTGGTAAACGTAGTGTAGGACGTCCTCAGACTCGGTGGAGCGATTATCTTCGCAGGGCGATGGCAAGAGCTAGATGAGAGTAGCCGAGGACCGTGCTCAGTGGCGTGCAATAGGAGAGGCCTATGTCCAGCAGTGGACAAGCATAGGCTGATGATGATGATGAAACAGTATTTATAAGTGATTTAACAACAGCGGTAAAACATATTTGTAAATATATATTAAATACCTCATCAAATCCATGTACCGCCAATTGATACGGCATCGCTGCAGCGATTTTGGAACAGCCTAAATCGCAAAGGCGTCAAAGGCTCTTTTATAGTCCACAAATGCTAGACAGGGCGGATTATTGTAATCTGCATTAGCTGCTGCATCGTGTGTTTGTAGTTTATGGTGATAAAGCTCTTTTGAAAACCCTCCTGCCGGAAATCATCAAATTTTTGAGCAAGACTGTTCCGTGTAAGCCCTCAGAAATCCAGAATAATACCTTCGGTAGTTTTTTCCCGAGATAGAGCGGGTAGTTCAATTGCTGCTTGGTGCCGGCTACCACGGGGCACGACGTGAACTTGCATCCATCAGTGTCCATTTCGGAGAACGCCAAGTTTTCAGTATTCTGGACACTGTATACAAGCGTCTTCACTTTATTCGCTGCGAAGTCTGGGGACAAGAAATAAAAACTCGTTAAAGTCGCCAATCATACTGAAAGAAGTTAGTGAACTCAGAGCAATGAATAGATCTGTCTTAGTGAAGCTCAGAAATCGAGACATAAGTGATAATTCGACACGCCGCGTGTCCGCTACACGGTGTGTTGCCATTTTCATTGTGAGATAGTAGATTGTTTACCGATGGAGCAAACAACTATTTAGTTTAAGGCGAGAGTATTTCTTTGAATCCAGAGCGGAGCGAAGGATTCTAGAGGAGAATCCTGAGCGCAGCGAGAGATTCAAAGTACACCACTTGAGCTTAAAATAGTGTTGCTCCCGAGGTGGACACTAATTTTATTACCCTCTATGAAAAAAATAGTAGGTAAGTGCAACTTATGAATAAGAATAGAACGTTTGTACCACATTTTTAGCGTGCAATATATTTTTTATAAAAACTTAGTATCATCCGAATTTTAGTATGTAAACAATTACAAACAAAGGCGGAGGAATCCATTTCGTGCGTCTTTTATTTTATTAAAAACTTTTTTTTTTATTTGGCTCGCGCGCGGTTTCTTTATCATACAGCCAGTTACTTGTTCATACAATGTTCGTGACTGATCTCTTTGGTGATTGAATCTTTTACTAGAAATATTCACATTCCAAATTCAAATCACTTTTCACTCCATTCTGCTCGAAATGATGCATTTTGATGTCCAAATTTAGGACCCAAAACACGCTATTGTTGTTGAAGCTAAGATGCATCAAAGTAAATAGACTCAAAATTGGGTGTTGAGTCTATTTACCTTTAGGTACCTTTAAGTAAATAGACTCAAAATCCAATTTGGAATTTATATACTAATGCACTCATTTACTAAGAAGTCGGACTTCTCTTTCACTCTTGAGGATTCGTCCTATATCTACTTCGCTCCAACCCAAGCAATAAGTTTTAAAACCGAGTTTGGAACTACTTACTGAACTACCAAACTCTTTGCTGCAAAACTTTTAAGTATCTAATTGTCAAATATTTGAAATTGGAACGCAAGTTTTTTTTTCTATGCAAAAAATGAATAACATTTAAACGTCCAAGACCTGGGGATTTTTTTGTCTCCTCAGCCGGGATTCGAACGCGGGACCTCTCGCATGGTAGGCAGATGCAACAGAGGCCGTCAAATGTATATGCAAACAAATTACTTTTGAGGGTTCCGTACCCAAAGGGTAAGGGACCCTATTACAAATACTCCACTGTCCGTCTGTCTGTCACCAGGCTGTATCTTATGAACCGTGATAGCAAGGCCATGAATACTGGAGCTTCCATTACCACGTTAGGTTGCAGTATTTTTTTCTTAGGTACTCCTGGCAAACTTCGTACAATCAAATCGAACAAATCAAAGATCGCGTAAATGGGTTCATCCGTTCTTCAGTTAACCCAAATAGTTTAACCAGACTTTGTTATGTATAGATTAAGATAGCGAATATTTCTTCCAATCCTGGGTCAGTTTGAACCGATATAGTAAATTTTTTCTCATTAATTCATTGGATTGTAGCTAAAGGTGTTTATTCTTGGATCCCGAGTCAGTTTACATAAATCGGCAAATGTTGATCAAAGCCAATGGGAATGAAGGCAAAACAATAAATGTAAAAAAAAAATATGTTCATTTATTTATTTGTCGGGCGTTATCGTCCGAGAGGTCTTTTAATTACAAATAAATAAGAAAACTGCTTTTTGTTAATAAAAATATGTTTTATAAGAACTTAATAAAACATGTTTCTTTTACTTTGTAATCCATTTTTAGCAGAAGCTCTCGTAAATATTATACTTATACCAACAATTCCTATCTGAAAGGGATAGTTGATTAGATTAGAGAACTCAAAGTACTAGTTTGCAATGCTGTTTATAGAATAATTATTGATACTTATGCGAATAATAAATCAGTTATTGTGGGTATTTCGTTTTATTAGTTTGGTAACTCCAGGAATTTTGCTGTCCCTTACGGTGTACGCTTAGGCCCTCTCTAGCATATACTACCTCTGTGGGAACTTCATTAAAAAGTTACGAATTGCGTTTCGTTCCTACGCAAGCAACTAATTAAAACCATTAATTTTTATTCATGTAATTTTCTGTGGTTTTCTTGTTTTCTTTTTGCTTGGACTGGGTTCTTTTTAAAAGATATATAGTTCTATGCACTAAGTACGGAAAAAAATAAGAAACGAACATGAAAAAAAGTATAATACAACACCCTGATGGACGTGCACAGATTAGGATTATTTTTAGTTTTGCTTGTTTTGATGACTTATTTCCGTGCGTTACGTACTTCCGCTTTAATTTTTTTTACAAAAGCAGCCAAAATCGAAATATATGGGCCATGCTCATAATTACCCGTTTTCTCGAAAAAAATATAAAGACAGAACTTGATTTTTTTGAACGATCCCTAAGGGATGTCTCAGGATTTGCGCATTTGACCCTAAAGCGACCCAGAATTGACCCTGTATAAGATACTAATCGAGGCCCAGCCTTAGAACCTCGAAGATGGAATGGCAGAGAAGGTGCTACTAACTTGGCGTGTAGTCAAAGACGATGCTGGAGTTGGTCCCCCTCTTCACGACGCATTCTGTAGATCTCTTGCACGGGGTGATGTCCACCGATTCCACAGTGCAGGCGCTGGCGTCCACTGGAAGGGCGGAAGCAGAAGCATTGGTTTTACACACGTAGTTTTACTTAAACAGGTCAAGTCAGTAGAACCGTTGGGTCCGCAAATAGGGCTTGGACCTATATTAGACATTATAGTTAGAACAAAAACTCCATAACTCAACCGAAAGAAACCGAACTGAATTAAAAAGCTGACAATAAAAAAAATATATACGAGTATCTATAAAAAGGAAAACTGAACATACATAAACAGGTCTGTCGCCAACAATTATTGTTATTAGTTAATCCGAAAAGGACTTCCCAAAATCTCTGGATCTAACTTTTTTTAAAGGTGGTAGCTCTACAATTCCGTTTTCTCGTGCGCAGCCAAGTTGCTGTTTTTTTTTAAATTTGCACTCAACAGCGATGTCAGAGGTAAAAACAAGATAAAAAGCGTATTCGGTTTCAACGGCATCAGTATCGTGTCTTAGTTAACCCTTATCCATTTTGTCATCGTGAACAAGATAGTAGAATCAAAGGTTATCGTGCAGTACACTCACGGATGTTAGCGATAGAAGTCAACATTGTAGAAGAAACAGATTACAAGTTATCTCTGTATACTTTCTCTCTCTCTGGGGGAAGTTCTGTGCTCTGCATTAGGACATAGGTTTCTTAGGGTTACCTACGCGAGTGACACGGAAAAATGGCTAAGGGTTACCAACAACTGTGTTCTCCCAATCCAGAAAAGGTAATAGCAAGATATTTTTGAAAAGTAATAAAATGAACAGCGGCCGATAATAAACTTAGAGCCGGTTTCTGAATTGAGAAATTCAAATTAATACTTAAGTAACGTTCTGTCACGCTCTTTTCTGAGAAATTCGAGGAGATAGCATTACAGTTAGGTTACATTAGGTACTTAGCGAAATTCTCAACTCGGAAACTAGCCATAACACCCTTTGCTAATCTCACGTATTCTTTTCTTTGACAATACGGACAATATTTCCAAAGAAACTGTGCTCGTGGAAAAACCTTTTGCAGAAATTGACCTAATGGTATAGCAAACAGTTCTTGCCAAGAATCAAAATGTTCTAGAAAACGTGCAATGTAGTAACACATCGGGATCTCAAACAAGTGTGGCGCTGGTACTTACAGTCATATAGTATGTTGTATTGTGAGGAACCCAAAAGTGGAGATAACAGCCTTTAAAAATACTTACTTATAATAAACAAACGCTTGTGTCACGGGGGGGTTCGCAGAGATCAAGGTTCATCTCTACCCAGACTGACGTACTCTTTCGCTTCATTGACATTGAATAAAAAAACCTTTATGGCGGTCACAGAGCGGTGTCCAAAGTTACCGGTAGACAGACCAGCGTCAATTGAGTCGCTCGCTGGTCTGTTGGAAATAGATCAACATTGATCCGTTATGCTTCGGTCACACACAGCGACTAATCACTGCGAGTGCCTACTCGTCGCGAGTATTCGCTGCATGTGGCAGGCTATTCGCTGCGAGTAGACTCACTCGCCGCGAGTTGAAGTCGCCGCGACTAGAATTGAGCATGTTCAGTTTACTCGCTGCGAATGCGCACTGACACTTGAAATTCTCGTGTAGAACTCGTTGTGTGTGACAGGGAGGCAGCGAATTGTCGCAACGACTAGTATTCGCGGCACTCGCAGCAACTAGTCGCTGTGTGTGACCGAAGCGTTACTGAAGTCGTCGGAAGCTAATGGACGAGATTGGTTGGGTTTGTAAGAAAGGAAAGAGACCTACCTACCCCTAACAGTGGACCTAAGGGTTATGGCACATTAAACCGGCACAGCAACGACACAGCACCGCCTCGAATTTAGGCTACCGCAAGCCGTCAGCACGTCCGTCACCACGTCACCACCCGTCGCCCGCGAGGTGCAAGGTCGCCGTGTGCGCGCCGCGCCTGCTGCAGGGTGCGAACTTGCTGCCACCGCGGCGCGAGTATCGCATATTTTATTAACCGACTTCAAAAAAGGAGGAGGTTATTAATTCGACGCGGATTTTTTTATTTTTTTATTTGGCTATGTTAACCGATTTCGACAATTTTTTTTTGTTCGAACAGGTATAACGTCCTATTAGTCCCATTTTAATTTGGTGAAGATCTGATGGAGACTTTCAGAGATGGAGAACGGAACTCTTCAATGGACAGCAGTAAATAAGCCCTATTGGGGCCTATCCTTTAGTAATATCCGTATGTTTCATAAAATAGCGTAAAAGTAGTCCCAAGTTAATTTGGTGATATTCTGGTGAGGACTTTCGGAGATGGAAATTTAGAACATCAAATTTTAAAGCAACGAATTAAGTAGGGTAAATTATGGTTATCAGGGACTTATTTATTTTTCTCCCGCTCCCCCACTAAAAATTGAAAAATTTTTTTTTAACAAAAAATAAAAACCTACTTCGAAACACTACAGCACTAAAAAGTTAGAAATAATTTAAATAATTAGAAGTAAAAGTACCTATTTATACATGTAGGTATTGTAGAAGTATACTTCTGTAGAAATAATTTAAATAATAAGAAGTAGAAGTATTTATACATGTATTGTTGTATTGTAGGTATTGTAGAAGTATACTTACAATACCTACATGTATAAATACTTCTACTTCTAGTTATTTAAATTATTTCTAACTTTTTAGTGCTGTAGTGTTTCGAAGTCTGTTTTCATTTTTTATTTATAGCATTTGCAATTGCGATCGAGCACCCATAGGACTTAGGACTAGGACTAGCTGGCGGCTCGTAGTCGGTACACTGGAAGCTGTGCTGGAAGCATGCGATCCGCTCGCTTGAAGCGCGCCGGTTGCTAGTTGAGTTGTACGGTAGCGGCAAGCGCGTTGACTGCCCGTAGTTGGCTTTTTTACGGTGACATTATGAAACATGCTATGAATTTGAATGAAAGTTAATTGCTGGGTTGGAGCCAAGCTGTGGTGCCGGTATAATGTGCTAAGACCTTATTTTGTTATTAAATATTTTATTTCGTTTTATGTTTTATTCATGCGAGGTACAGATGCCTTTCGCAACATCGTGAACAAAAGTGTGCAGGATGGTGAAAAAGAAAGTGCAGCGCGGTGTGCAGGGACCGACGCATCAACCAATTGCATGGCCGAAACGATCCTTTCCGCCGCGCGCTGGCTTCAATCCGCCAAACGGTCCCAAAACACGATAACTGCGCATTGTTAATTAATGTTTGCCGGCATTTGTAAATTTAAAAATATCTGCGCACTCACCGCCAGCACACGCTTCAAAATTGGCTGGATTGGCGCCAGCGCAGCCAAGGGTGGCCAAAACTACCAGACACACTAATTTCGACTCCATTTCGCGCTGCTCTCTTCCACTGTGGAGTTTCTAGTGCAGAATGACTATATTTATTCTTTTGACGAGACAGATACTCCCCTTATCTCCTCGCTGGATGACTCTAATGACATCTGTGCTAATGACCCTAACAACCCTGTCTGTTGATACGTCACGATGTGTTACACGACGAGACTATTAACTTGTCACCTAAGTAATTATAACTGTGTACGTGATTAAGCAATAAGGAATATGAATAAGTACTGTCGGTAGCATATAAACCTTTGCATTTTTACCAAAGTTTAGAGTTCAACTGGCTTATGTATATGTTATGTACATAATAATATACTTGTCAAATAAACTATTTTTAATTTTCATTATGACAATTCGATTTACAGTGCAAATTCGTATTGTAACAGTAAACCGTGAATTATAGCCCTATTATGCCCTGATCATTACTAGTATTATAAATGTCATCATCATCAACCCATTATGTCCCCACCGAGGGGCACGGGTCTCTTCCCTGAGGAATGTATAGGCCATACTCCACCACGGGGGCCAAGTCCGGATTGGTGGAGGCTTGTAGACTAGTGGCTCGTCTACTGTCAGAAGTTGTCAAGCCACCCTAAGGCCTCTGACTTGGCTTAACGACTGCCATCTATCAACGGCAGCCGGCACCAACAGCTTAACATGCCTTGCGAAGCACGGAACCGCTCGGAAAAATGTCACTAGCGTTAGGCATAGACGGCGACCCATCCATGCACTGAACGCGCCCTGTGTTGCTTAACCTTCGTGATCGTTTAAGATCACTCAGGCAGCCGGGGCTACGAGCGAGAGATTATAAATGTACTTCTATCTCATTAATTAATCGGATGGTTTGAGATTACAATTCACGGAGTACCTGTCCGAAATAGGAGTTGGAGGATTTGATCTTCGCTCTCGTATGTTTAGTTAATTAGGCAGTTAAAATAAAAAATATTAGAAATTAAAAATAAACATTCTTTTCAATGCAGTTGCTCGTAAAGTTTTCATTTTTGTGTAACAAAATTATGCGGAAACCGACTCTTTATTTCACGCGTGACATAAAGTAATTTTTTAATGTTTTTGACTCTGTGGTACATGGTGCAAGTCATAAAATTTAAATACATAATTACAAAGATGAAGGAGGTTTTGCTGTCCAAAAAAACAACAATTATTTACAAGTATGCGCGCTCTAGCAATAATTGAATGATGATAAACACCATAACACATAATTCTTGATTATCTCATTTAAAAATACGTGTTTTGTTTCCGCAAACAAAAATATTTTTCACATTATTGGCTGTATGTATTGCCTCAAGAAAAAAAAAAAAAAACTGTATGAAACGCGCGCTTGAAAAATGTTGTAAGATACTTGACTACTTGAGCGTAAAAGGTTTTTATCCGAATGCGTGCCAATGAAAACACTCGCTGCGCTCCTTACTTTCCGCACGTGTATCTTAAATAACTATTATCTTATCATGATGTCTCTAACAGGCATGTTACTGTGGTAAGCCAAACTCTATGACCGTCACAAAACAGCAGTTTTCTCTCGGGCTGCGCTCGTTCCAAATGACCAACTTTGCAATTTTTGGGCCCTGAAAATAGAAAAGCATACGTTTTTCAAAGATAATCAAGCTTTAGACGAACGTGGCAAACCCTGGTGTCCATTATTATAATGAAATTACAAGGCTTTAGGTACATGGCATTATAACACGTTCACATTAACTAGACGCTTGACGTCAAGCGTCTAGTTAATGTAAACGTTTCATACAAGGCTATATTACAATCTTTATTGCAATATTAATTACAATATTTATTTACGAGAGACAATATTTTACGCGGCAAACCTAGACGAACACTCAGAAAGATTTGCGAAAATCAAATGAAGTGTTCTATAATATGTAAACATCTAAAACTATTTTTCGCAATACTTTCTTAGTGGCCTGGTATTTGCAAATCACAGGAAAGAGGTTTGGGGAAACGTTGCCTTATAGGTCATCTAACATTACCTACCCTTTCGGTACATAGGCGAGGTTTGTTCTGCCTATGGCTCAGTTTGCGATTTGCGAGCGATTTGAAAGCGAAGCGAGCTCGCGGCGTGCTCGTCGCGTTTTGGACACAGAGTAGCAAAATGGATTGATCCGACGAGGAAACACTGTGTACTGCTGTCTGTGTTACTTTGGAGACGCAGAAAACGAAAGCAGATACAAGTCAACGACGAATTTCGGAGGATTCAAAGTAATCAACTGGGAGAGAGCGACTTCTATGTATCCTATGTAACGGGATGATTTTTAATTCATGTTATAGGATATTGTTTGTATCGCTCGCAAATCGCTAGTGTGGTAGGACTCTTAAGGGCCGATGCCATTATTACCGTAGTTTACGTAAATGTCACTGTCAAAGTTTACCATAGTTTACGCAATTGTCCAGAGATCGCTGCTTGAATTGAGGCCATCAGCGCAAAAGTGGCTTAACCCACAATTTGTCATATTCGTACTTATCTATTGAAATTTATATAAAACATAATAAATTATGATGCAAAACCGGCCTATCCCTATTTTCACCCATGGATAAAAGATGTCGTTGCATACATTTTGCATTTTGCGCGTATTGTTTTTGCCTACGAAGCAGACTTTGTATTCAATTTAAATTCATGAAAATGTATAGCTCATTATCTCCATACTAACTATGTTAAGCCTAAGCCACTTTTGCGCTTAAGCCAATTCGTAAAGTAAAAAGCTTTTTATTGAATAAATAAGAAAGGATCCATTTAATTGTGGAGAAGAAGCGAAAAAATAAAAATATCTAACTGTTCAGTGACAAAAGTAATTTCGAGGAACTCGACTGTCTTTTACGGCTTGTAATGTCCTCGTACCTTCTTGCTAATGACTTTTCGCGGAAGTGCGTCATCCACTTTAGGAGTACATAACTGATCTAGATACACAAAAACGCCTGTATCCCGGAGAGGTATCGAGTTAATCGAGGTATCGTGTAACGTAGTAAGTAAAATAAACAAAGTAAAATGTATGTCGTTTTTATGTCACCTGTCTATAACGTATTGGAATTATAATAAAGAATGATTAATAATTATAACTTTATTGCACACGAAACGTTTAACAGGACATTACATAAGAAATGCGAGCTTATCTCTGTAAGAGATTTCTACCAGCAAACGGAGAACCGGAGAAACAGTAAAAACGGGTCTATATACGTACACGTACACGTAAAATAAACATAATGTTCGATTGACGAATTACAAACGTGTGTACACATCATGTTTGTAGTACAATTATCTGATTAGCACAGCACCTGGCGTATTATTTTGAACTTGAGCTTCTAACCAACCGACCCCTAATATCACCATTCAAACTAAAGCGCTAACCGGGAGTTCAGAACTCCAAATAAAGCGCTCTTTCCTCTGAGATCACTCTGGAGGACCCACTTCAGCCAGCGCACTCAAGAGTGAAGTTATAGTAGCAATACCACTCGCTAACTGTGAAGGAAAACATCGTGGGCAAACCTGAGTATCTGAGGTGTTCACATACCTCAGCGCTTGAAATTGTCGATACGCGGTGGGCACGCGTTTTAATGAAGCCCATACTCTCTCTCAGAGAGAAGATCTGCAGTAGGGCGTATATAGGCTACATACATACTCAACAGTGAGTTCCAATGTGAGAACTTAATCGGTAAAATGCGCTCTTTTGAGAGAGTTAGTTCAAACGGTGGTAGTTGTAGGTGTCTTACGTTACTGATGTGTTCAGTGTCTCTCGCAGGGCTGCTGATACCAGGATCTACCTGTCCGGGTACGGGGAGTGGCCATTTGTTCCGCGGACTACCAATCTGCGAGAGAACACATAAATTCTTTCATATAGTCATTTCTTCATTCATAGTTCATTTCTTATAGTCACTGATTGAGTCTTAAGTGCTGGTCACCGGTGATCTTGCAGACTAAGGCGTAGGAGGCAGGACGTTGGCAACCCAACACAATAATCTGTAATTAATATTGTCAACAAGCAACACTTCCTTCTTGCTCAATATCTGTCTGAATTCAAGTTTTTTTTCTAATTACACACGAGACTCAAAATTACCGAAAAGCACGCACAGGTGAGTTTAGTTATTTTTTTCCCGGTTTGTTCATTTGATTATGGCTAATGACTAGCACTTAATAATCAGGATTAAGAGCATAAAGAAGATCACTTCAATCTGCCAAGTGCACGCAATCTATTTACCCAGCCCATTAAACTAACCCACTGCTGGGCATAGGCCTTTTCCTTGTTACGCTTGTCGCTATTCGTGATCCTAAATCTATATAACTTTATCAGCTATGCTCGTGCGTTATTTGGGCTTGTTGCAGACGTGTGTCTCCACCAGGATAGAGAGAACTAGAAAACAAAACTCTTCTAATTCTCTCCTTCCTGGAGCATTCTTTGGCTTTGAACCCGCCAATTCACTGAAAGTGTTACCTGTCTAAGAGAGAATCAGGGACCTTCAACAGTGTCCAGGAGAGAAACTCACCCGATCCGCGTACCCCGTCGGTTTGACCTTCGGGTACTCCTTATCTCGCACGGTCTTAGTCTGCTGGAAGCGCAACGGTTGCGTTAGCTTGTAGCCCACGTCCTTCAGGACTGGGCAGCCGACGTAGGGGCATACGTTGGGGTCCACGATGTGGAGATCCTCCAGCGATAACGACATGCCCAGGTAGATCACGAAGAGGGAGAGCCTCACTTTGTGCGCGAAGAAATCTGGGGATGAAGAAAGGTATATAATTGGGATGTTATAGGAGTTGCGCATTTTTGAGGTAAGATAAGATAAGAACATTCTTTATTGTAAACCGGAAAAATTAACTAATTAATTAATTAATTCAAAATAAATGTTGCACTTACGTGGGATAAAAGTAACGGAGAATGTGCCATTGGCAGACTGGTCCAATATGCAGTGCGGACTGGTAGATTTCTGGCAGCTAGAGATATAGAGCTCTTCTACAGTGCACAGTGAACTATCCTCTGAAAAAATTTGGCATTGCATAATCCGTCAGAGTCTCAGAGAGTCTCTGGAGGCATTGGCCTAACAGTGCATATTATGTTACTTATCTGCTTATTTTGTTTCTGTGGTGTATCTTGTTGGTATAATAAATGTCTTTCTTCTTCTTCTTCTTCTTCAGTGGGACACAATAGAGCCTGAGTAAAAAATGGCCTATAGTGGGCTGATGAAAAAAAAAAACCTAAGGTGGTTTTTGAGAAATCTAAAGAGACAGACTGATACTTACTGGCATTACTTAGCGGAATGCTCAAATTAGAAACCTACGGCAAAGAAAGTAGGTACCTACGTTAAAAAATAAAATATACTTACCACCAGCGCAAGAATTAAACTGCAGATATTTTGCTGACACGCAACTTAACACTCCCATTAAGTAAACAAATAGTAGCGGCTCCATGGCTTTCTACACATCGGGAATTTTCTTTATGCTTTTTTATTTATTACCAAGGATTCTTTCTTGGTATCAAGTATTAAACTGTGTTAATAGTCAGTTCACCGTATGTTATATGGTCTCACTGAATAGAATTGCCAACCGGCTATGTTATGCAGTTCTGTTCCAAACAATGGAGTGATTTGGATTGTACAGGGCAAATAAAACCATGGCAATGATAGAGTTACCTACTGAATTTTAGTTCGGCAACGTTTGCCTGAGTGATTGTTTGGTAACATGCCTAATGGTGCATCAAAATTGGGCATAGTGGTCTATGGATAACATACTTTACAATCGTATATGTAAGGGCTTGAAAGACCAGGGGATGTTGCACTAGCTTGGTGAAGTTAGGCACATACCACTGTTGTGTAATAATGTTTTAGCAAATAGAGCCTCTGATTATTCTCAGGGAATGTCTTGATATGAAAGATGCAAAAATTAAGAATTCTTCACCATGTCTGCATGTTTATTACGCAATAACACATAATCTGCGGAACGAATTTGGATGGAATTTGGCTCGGAGCCAATAGTGGTTTGCAACGCTAAGTAGGTAAACCAGTGTAAGTTATGCATCAAATTACTACCCTGTATTGATTCATTGGGTGTGGACAAAATTTAGTGGAAACTTAATTAGCCATATAAATAATAATAATTATGGTTGGTAAATTTTACTAAATAAAGTATTCAGTCACAAGTGATTCGTTATTTGTAAAATAAAACATGATTTCCGTATATTTCAGTATTTATTTACAAAAATAGAAGTATAATGCCAATAGGCTATCAAAATTAGCATTACTTATACCTAAGTGTTAAAAAGAAAAGTACATTATCTTCTTGGCTGTTTATAATAATATTATCTTCGTATCAACAATTTTACCTACATAGAAAAATAAAGTTTGTATTTGTTGTATTTTTTTATTCCGAAAATAAATTTAACTCAAGAAAATTATTGCATGATCCGGCTGTCAACAAGTTACAACGCAAAATAGAGCTATATATTCTATAGCGCACGGTCGATTTTATCCTTTTTCACTGTTAAATTTCTCAGTGGATACAAAAATACTATAGGTAAAGGTTACGTAAGTTTAGACACACTGGAGTATCTCTTTGGTATACCAATGCAGGATGCTAAAGAAAATAGAAGTTGTCTATATGAAATATATGCAGCTTTAGCACGGTCATTTAGCGATGATCAACATAATTCCAATTTCCTCAAACAGCGATCGACGATTTCGTACTTTACTACTGTTAGCTAGAGACTTTGTTATGCTAAGAACGGAAATTGGAGCTGAAATCGACTACATATACACTAACTGTAGTAAATGTTTTGTTTATAAATAAGACAGTATCTGTAAAAGCTAGCTTAAGCACGTATATATGGAGACCTCTGTAGATGATTTACGTCCTACGTTGAATACGTCGCGCACCATGTGATAATCCTTAGGATCCCCTAAACTAAGGCTAGGCCCCCATATCCTCCGGCGTTTCTTAAGAATCTCTTCCAGGCCAGCTACTTTTTGTAATCTTTGTCACAGATATCGGATCTTGTTTCCTTCATTCTAAAATATTGATTATATCGACATTTTGTTAATACTGTACTGTCTTTCCAAGACTCTTACACAACTAAAATTGTGTAAAGACAATTGTATAAATAAAGTTACAAATGAGTATATAAAATTACTGTTTCTAAATCAACTTACAACTTAACGGGGAACACATGTAGAAGTTGCATGGAGTATCTCAAAGTCTAAAACGAACGAACCATAAATACTTAGTAGAAATTCAAGCATTTACTTATTAACAAAAAAATAATATTTACACTGAGCAACAACATTTAATGCTCGGACGATATGGGACTGGAATAGTTTCGGCAACGCTCCTAGAATCACATTTGTAATCTTTAGGAAAAAGTATGTATTTTTTCTCGGATATTTGATAAATTTTAGACGCTTTTAGTCCGAACCTAAATCTTAACAAAAAATAATGAATCTCTATCAATACTAATACTAGCAGTATCATCATCATCATACTAATCACATCATACTAGCAGTATACTAATTGCTATTACTTAACCAAATCTATGAGTATCATACATAACGTTAGCACTAATTAACTTCCTTTACAGTGTGAAAACTGCTGAATCACAATGGTCGAGACTGGCAAAGAACCGGATGGGTTAACGTGAAAGAGAAGAGGCCTATGCTTGTGGGTTCTATTTACGGGCTCTTCAAGAGGCCTATGCTTGTGGGTTCTATTTACGGGCTCTTCAAATAGATAATACAGTGACTGCATCCATCGTACGGGGAACCTTACCGCTACCCCATGGCAACTGTAATTACTGTTTCTCTTCGAGCTCTTCATCTGCTCTGCCCAGTCCGATCATTCGCTTACGTACTTGACCATAGCGGTAAACTAAAATACCACGCCCGGGCTTGGAGGACGACACTATATCAATCGCTAAGATCTTTTTTGTCCTCAGCGATTATGTCCTCCGGCCCTACATTCTGTAACTTCTATCTTCGACTTTGACAGTCTTAACTGCGCATGCACAAACGTATCAAGCTCATCTTTGAAGTATCTGAGTAATAAAACGTGCACCAAAGTCAGTAAGATTACACGGCTTTGGTACACTTTGTTCTTTAAAGAATTAGCCTCCTGTTGTTTGGTCTGCCGACTTATCCAATGTCAGTGACAATAATATTTCAAAGTGATTGGAAGTAGTGCCTAATAGTAACTGTCCGCTTCCGTCAATGTCCAGTTTTTGTCCCGTCCCGGCTCGAAAAAAACCTTAGATCCGAGGCGATATCTATCCTGCCTAGCCCAAGGCCTCAAATCACACAATAGCCAGTGTCGTTGTAGTGTTATGCTGATCGTCCCTCTCCCGCGGAAGGTGTATCTCGGAGTGGACCCCGGCCTCCTTAAGGATCCTCATTCTGGGACCCAAAGGCACGCCCAGCGCCCGTAACTTGTCTTCGCCCACGTATGGCAGCTCCGCCGCACCCACCTTCTCTTTTTCCAGGAGAGCGGCATATTTCTGAAAAGAAATGAGGAAATTTTGTCACACATAACTTCCACACCACGGGGTTGTGATATAATATTGGGCTTGGAATGTCTCGAAGCTGACGATAGAGATCGTAAAGTTCGTTTTTAGAGGCCCTATATCAAAGATGAAGGATATTAGGATTTAAGTAAAATTAGCAAGCTGACCTAGCTGGTTACATGTGCCAAAGAACCGAGACACAAAATATTTTAAAGTGGAGGCCGCGAATTGCTAGACGCAGCGTGGGATGCCAGATGGCTTGCTAAGCCGACAATGACCATGGTTTGCTGATGACAGCCAAGGACTAATGGGTGGCATGACTTAAAACAGACTTTAAGTCCTACAGTGAACAAATGTAAATTGATGAATTAGATCAGATAGGTACAGTGACAGTTTTGGACAGCATTACTACCCGTAAAATGTAATAGGGAGAAATTGGTACTAGAATATATTTTTTGGTCTAATGACAAGAGACATTGGGTGCAGTGTCCCGTCAATATTATCGTGTAGTCAATCCTGTCAACATGAGTCAAGGGCAAGGTCAAGGGTCAATAGGTTTGGTTGGCATTCAAAGTCACACAATATTTATAAGGTCTAGTAAGGTCTAATCTAAGCACTTACCTCGTATCCCAGCTTCTTAAGGAAGAGTCTCATGAGCGGGGGTTCGTCGCCAAAGAACTTAGTAAGCCGTTTCACCCGGTCGGGATTGCTGAACGAGTACGGGTCGGAGTGATGATGTTGGCCCGAGCGCAGGTACTGTTGGGTTCTGGAAGGTAGAATTTAGAATTTGAATGTGCCGGGAAAACAACTTTGATGCTCCACGACTACGCTTCATGGTAGAATGAAGTTTTAGGGTTTGGAGCTGCGTTTTGATAAAGAAAAGGAAATGACCTCTGGTTTTAAAACCATTCAAGAAGATGTCATGATATAATGGTCATCGGCCAAAAGTACTTTCAAAGTTTCTGTTCAGAAGCGCAAAAAAAGTGCAGGTTTAAGAAATTTCTTCTCAGACGAGCAAGTTTCACGATATTGTTTATTTGAAGAATCAAATGTCGCTAACATAAAGAAATAACTGCTTGTAAATTTTTAGTGATCACCGTTTTGTGATAGCCGATTTTAGCAACTTAACAAATTGTAGTATCTGCATATTCCATGAATATCCTCGGAATCAACCTGGAGTCTTCAAGAATTCCCTTTGAACCGTTTTCTAACAGGGTATAATTTGATTAAGTGGAGTTAAGGAAAAACGTCACAAGTTACGTAGTATTGGGTTTGAGATCACATAGAGTAGGGATTTTATTACACCCAGATATCAGAGCAGCGGGAGCATCATAATAACGACTCACTTGTACATATGTCTCAACGCGGCGATTTCAGCCCGAATTTGGTCCATCTCCTGCATGACGAGGTGCTGGGTCCTCATCTCGCTAGAGAGGTGTGCTACTGATCTGGCCAGTGTCACCACGTGAGACTCCAGCCGTTGGAAGCGCTTGTTTATGCCCTTGAAAGGAAGAATATAGTGTTCAGCACAGATATAGGTGTTCAGTATCCCACTTGTATTGAAGGGAAGCGGGAAATTTTTTTTTTACTTTTTCCCACTTCTGATAAAGGGTTTCTAAACTTGTGATTCTACAAGAGAAGAATCTTTTGTAATTTACTTTACGACATTCACTCACACTCACTTTCCGTGTGGCGCTGGATTAAGAAAAGCGTCACTCCATTTCCTGCCGTGGATGTCGTAGAAGGCGACTAAGGAAATCAATCACTAGGAGACGGGCAGCAGCGTTGTAGAACATTGAAGCGAGAGACCCAGGTTCGATTCCCAGTGCGGGCATGTACTTATGACTTTGTTTTCTAAGTTTTGAAGTTATAGTAGCAATACTAGTCGCTACTGGTGAAGGAAAACATCGTGAGGAAACCTGAGTGTCTGAGGTATTCACATACCTCAGCGCTTGAAATCGCCAATCCGCGGTAGGCACGCGTGGTGATTAAGCCCATACTCTCTCCCTAAGAGAAGGCCTGTACCTTACAGTGGGACTTATATAGTATGCTTATGTTATGTATTCACCACAGATTCACTCACAGCTACTTAATATTAGGATTTTTTTTAGCACTACCATGAGACACAATATTTTTAGCCCACAATGCTTTGACAAAATCTGGCCATCATCATCAACCCATTATGTCCCCACCTAGGGGCACGGGTCTCTTCCCTGAGGAAGGTATACTTAGGCCATACTCCACCACGGGGGCCAAGTCCGGATTGGTGGAGGCTTGTAGACTAGTGGCTCGTCTACTGTCAGAAGTTGTCAAGCCGCCCTAAGGCCTCTGACTTCGCTTTACGACTGCCATCTATCGACGGCAGCCGGCACCAACAGCTTAACGTGCCTTGCGAAGCACGGAACCGCTCGGAAAAATGCCACTAGCGTTAGGCATAGACGGCGACCCATCCATGCACTGAACGCGCCCTGTGTTGCTTAACCTTCGTGATCGTTTAACCTGGCCATAGTGTCATTTATTAAGACAGTGAGAAACAAATCTGGATTTGTATTTCTTCTTCAATCACAGGTGATTTACATTGTACAATGTGCTTTGTACTATACGTGTTCGTACTATGTATGTGTATAGTACGAACACGTATAAAAGATAAAGAATTGTATATGTAAGACATGAGTAAAAAGTGGTTGTTATTGTTAAGGAAGGCCAGCATGTTTTGCCATTTGCGGCATACAAATATTTAGTACATCAAAAACTAAAAAAAAACAGTTTTCACTGAATGACTCGATTTATTTTTAGTTATCGATTGCAGTCCTGTAACAGTCTAAGTAGAATATATTAAATAAAAATATGTCCCAGGCTCTAAAACATATTGTCTTGTCTCTTTACCTAGTTTCCCTACTGCTAATAGGGTGCGAGAGTTGAGACGTATTATTAATTTACCTTGTAGTCATGTTTCTTTCGGTGTTCAGAGCTCCTCCTTTTGTCACGCACAGGTCTACTGCTGACCGAACTTGAAGGTAGTGACGACATGCTCCCGTATCGCCGCTTCGAAGATAATCTAGGTGAAGCACAGAAATATATTGTATGTAGGAAATGAATTGACTTAGTGATCTTTAATGAAAGACTGTGTCAAAACGGTGCAATATTTTGTATTAAAGTTAGCTAAGTTATTGCAACAATTTAGACGTTTTGAGATAACGGTAGTCGTCATATTAGGCCAGCCTGTATCGTCGGGGCCGGTGGGTTTCCACGGTTGCTGCCCTATCTATCTGTCCAGTCAGTCAAAGTGCTCACTGTTAAGCACCAACCTCTACAATTTCACAGTTTTTTAAACGTCCACACGATACAGTTACCCCCACTGGTGTTCAAATCTAGGATAGTCGTCAGAAGGACGTCAGAAACATGGAAATATACCCAGACTCAGGCCATTTGTACAAATGCAAGGCGCCTACAGTGAGAATCGAACCCACGACCTCCGGCATAATCATAACTTTAACTTTATATTGTCGAAAGTTGTTAAATTACAATCAATTGTGTGTAGTTGGGTAAAATAAACAATTTTTAGTAACAGCAGAAAGATGACTTGGACTTGGACTACCCTCCGCGCTAGTAAAAACGGTGTTGCGGCAAAGCAGCATTCGCCGCTGTGATTCGTCGTCATCTACGTGACGAGTATGCATACAAGAATCGAACTTCACAATACAATATTACATGCAAATATAGTACAAAATAGTTTGTAGTTGACACATGAGATAACAAAAACAAGTCACAGTGTACGGTAAAAACCAGCCAAGTGCGACAGCCTTGCGCACTTTATCTATACAACATTTGAATATTTCAAGCGTCTACCTGTTGCCGTTATTAATATCGAGCAGCAAACGGCAAAAAAATCACGTTTGTGACAATTTGTGAAATATTAATTTTATTCTGTTTTTAGTGTTTGTTGTTATAGAGGCAACAGAAATACCTAAATCACTTGTAAAAATTTCAACTGTCTAACTATCACGGTTCATGAGATACAGCCTGATGATAGACAGACCGACAGAGGAGTCTTAGTAATAGGGTCCCTTACCCTTTGGGTACGGAACCCTAAAAACAGAGGGATCTTACGTTACGTATAACAGTTTCTAAGAATGTTTTTTTTGTGGTGTAGTTTATAAGAAGTAATTGTTATACGCAAGGTACTCAGCCGCGATCAGATCGTGATACCCCTAGACCAAGGATGCAGTCAATAAAATCTGTAACTCTCACCTCGACTCCCAGGTGGGGTGTTTAGCCAAGTTAGCGGGCTTCCTGACTCCAAGCAGCTGCAGCACCTCCGCATACATGTTCTCCAGACCTCTCAGCTGCCGTCGGATGGCTCTCGCGTCGCCTGTGGACGCGTCACTGTCTGTCCTACCGTCCAGTAGGGAAGACAGGTCCAGGCTCCGCGTTGTGGTGGACGTCATATCCGTGGTGTCGAGGCCAAATACTGAAATGTGCAGGTGCTAATTTATGTTTCGGGGCTTTATGTTTCGGGGCTGAACGTAGGATTTATCGTTTTCTGGGTAAGTTTCCAAGTTAAAAGACGACTATTGATAAGTGTTTAGGTAAGATTCTGCAACCGCAAATAAAAAACAGCCATGTGGCCTCTTTTCACTATTTTCAATTTATTGCTGTATGCTGATAGTCGGTGAGACTTTACCAATAATGGGATAAACTGGGATATTGATGATTATGTATTTGTAATGCTTTATCCAGTTGATAGTAATCAAATTAATCGGTTCAGAAAACCAACAACAGAGACGTTACTGTTTGTTTATTGCAAACATTCACTAGAAAAACATTTTGCATTCTCCATATACATCTGAAAATGAAAAGTTCTATTCGTCAGTAGAACAACTTTTACCATAGGGAAAAACTGCGAAATCGTGAAATCAATGTAACTGTTTTGTACTACTGCAGTTAAAACTTGCGGAAATAAATGGTAGGGAACAGCTCATCGCAAGTAGCAGTTTCGAAGTAATCCTCATAGTAAACATTTGTTCGTATTGACGACTAGAACCATTTTGGGATGTTTATGGGGATTTTGTTACATCCTGTACAACCAAACCTATATGAACCTCATTCTATAGGGGTTTGAAATAATATAGGTACGTAACGGGTAAGGTGTATAAAAGGTAAGTCCACTTACAGTGTTTCTTATAATGGTGATCCCGTTTGGAGGAATGCTTCTTATGAGCATGCCAGCGCGGCGAGTCTCGCCCACGGCGGCGCTCTTCTGGATATTCCGACGCGCGAGCTGGCAGGCTGAGGATAAAAGAGATACTTAGATAAAGATTAGATGGACTTGACTGGTAGCATTTTTTTTAAATAAAAAATAAAAACCGACTTCAAAACGCTACAGCACTAAAAAGTTAGAAATAATTTGAACAATTAGAAGTATTTATATATGTAGGTATTGAAGAAGTATAATTTGGAGTCGGTGCCAAGTTTCATGACCAACACATATATTTTGGGCACCATTTTGAGTATAACTTTTAGTGCTGTAGTGTTTTGAAGTCGGTTTTAATTTTTTATTAAAAAAAATTTATTTTTTAATTTTTAGTGGGGGAGCGCGAGACAAATAAACAAGTCCCTTATAACCATAATTTACCCTACTTAATTCGTTGCTCTAAAATGTGATGTTCTAAATTTCCGTCTCCGAAAGTCTTCACCAGAACATCACCAAATTAACTTGGGACTACTTTTATGCTATTTTATAAAACATACGGATGTTAATTGAAACTAAAGGATGGGCCCCATAAGGGCTTATTTACTGCTGTCCATTGAAGAGTTCCGTTCTCCATCATCAGATCTTCACCAAATTAAAATGGGACCAATGGGACGTTAAATCTGTTCGAACAAAAAAAAATTGTCGAAATCGGTTAAGATTTGACGGAGTTATGGAGGAACATGGCCAAAAAAAAAAATATGTATATACGTGTCGAATTGATAACCTCCTCCCTTTTTTGAAGTCGGTTAAAAATAGTTTGGGCTGATATAAGATGTAGTTAAGACAGCATTAGAATGGAGATTGTGGAACAGAAAAAAACTGGTTGGGAGATCGCAAATGAAAGAAACGACTAGGGATACATAGGTTTGGAGAAAGGCTGGAGACTACTGAATCATAGCTGATAGGCACTTCACTATCGTCCTTTACAATGTTAGGGGATGATGATAAAATGCCTATCTATTATTCAACATTCAAAGTAGCTTAAACTTTGGTAGGTTTGAGAGAGAAGGAAACGTGTCTTATGGTCAGGTCTACGTTAAGGTGTTTTGAACTCTATTCACCTGATACCACAGTCCGCAATGTAGAAAACGCTCACCTGTTCCTCTTATGCATATCGGAGGAAGGCGACAGCGGTGGCAGCGGTGGTGTCACGGAGCTGACGGAACTCCCGGAGCTGTCCAGCCTCATCCCGGCGAGCTTCGGCTCCAGGATCTGGCGCAGCTCACACTCCACAATGTCTGCCCACTCGCTTTCGCCATCTGGCGAGATGGGGAAGTGAATGAGAAATTGGGTTGAGCGACCAAGAGGCAATGGGTGACTTGGAGGCTGCTCTATATGTTGACCATCTTCTTCTTCTTATTTGGTTTTTTAACTCTTAGGAGAGCATAGGGCTTCAACCACAGATTTCCACTCTTGACTTTTGTTGACAACAGAAATCTGTAATTGTCTGTTAGGCTAGATTCTAAGTTTTATAATGTTTCTGAAATATTGTTTAACCTAACATCTGTTGGCCGTGTCTATTAAATAAATAAGAGTGGTTTTAATCAGTAGGGCAATTTTCGATGCTGTTATGAGTATTTCCAAGACTGGGTCGGTCTTTTCGATCATCATGAATATTCGCTAGGCTTCCAGTCGAGTACCACTCGAAGTCCATCTTTTCCGAGGCACATCGGTTGTAATATTTCTCTTTCAGAATAAATTGTAGTTTTTGTACATTTAGAGGCCCATTCACACCACAAACGCAGAACGGCGCTTTCCTCCTCAATTTACGGGGTCATGCAAAACTCTGACGCAAAAAGTTTCCCTTTGAAGACGCGCAGAGCCTCGCCCCGCGTTTGTGGTATTAAATGACCGTTTTCATACTTTGGCCCGCGCTCTGCTGACTGGTGCCTGGCTGCGGCTGGACCCTGGAGGTCCCCAAGGCATCAGAATCAGCAGACGTGTCGTGGAGACTCGCCTCTGGTCTCCTGCCACTCGAATATGCTACACTGCCTCGTCCCGAGTCCACGTTAGAGGACTGTCCACCGTTCTTATCGTAGTCTGAAATTTTGAAAAGAACACGTTCCTATGTTTGGTTTTGCTTTCGACTTCGATTCTGTATTTTTGTGACACCTTCAAGCCTCATATAGATCGGTGTCTTTTATTGGACTAACTACTAAGACTTATGTGGGGCTTAGGGATATTAGGCTTGGGGTCACCATACTACCTTCTCCTCCGTCCGTCAACTTAAACTCAAATTCGATTCGTTCAAGCCCTGAACAAGACTTTCCACTGTTGCAGTACGAATGGTCTTCCTAGTCATCTGTAATCGCACAGAGTGTAAAGCCACTTACTACTAGAACAGTAAATAGATTTTTTTTACCTGAGCTTGCTCCAGACCCTGCAGCTCCTTTCTTTCCAAGGGCTTTCAAGTCTTCTATCCTATTCGGTGTCTGCCTTGAGGAGGACGGTTGTGGAATGTATGCTTCAGTCTTCCCGCTGGAGTTGTACACACTATCCGCTGATTTCTGACTAGCACTTTCATCGTTCCTCTCTTGATGTGTCTCCTCTTTCAGCACTCTATGGTTAACAGAATCTGGCGTTCTTCTCGACTGATTCAGATTGTCAGGAGTTCTCCTGGACGGGTTTAAGTTATCAGGTGTTCGCCGAGATTGGTTGACGTGGTCAGGGGTCCGTCGAGCCTCTTTCTGGTTCATGTCTGGAGTCCGTCTGTATATGTTCTCTTGCATTCTTTGCTGGTCGATTCTGGACTCTAAGGATCGACCGCTACTTCTGGCTCTCTCTTCGAAATTGGATTGTTCTTGCGGTCTTCGCGTTCGGAAGCCTCCGTCATCGGATTCCCGCTCTTCAAATTGTTGTCTTGAATAACCGTTTTCCCGTGCCACTCCATCGAGTAGATTCCCGTGAGAGTTCCTTCGTGACCTGTCGTGAAGCTGAGGGTTGATGGGTTCCGGCCTTGGCTGTGGTTCGTCCAAGAGATGCGGATGTGATGCTGCTCTCCTACCAACCACTAGACCTTGCCTCACAATCTCCCTTTCTAATTGTTGTGGACTACGCAAATCAGCTCTTGAGTGCGATTGATCGACCTGCAATGAGAAATGTTGCGTTAGGAATTTCAACAGCAGTCATTATACGAGTTTTTGAAGAGAGATATCGCTGGAAGCGGCGGTTACAAAGCGAAAAGTACTTGTTAACGTAATTGCGGTATAACTAAGTCCCATGTGAGAAGCGGCGGGTTTAATTGTGGTCATTGTTCTTTGTCTGGTGAGAGGTTGACAGTGAGAACAAGCGGGCGAGGCCGTAAGAAGCTGTCGCAACGGTGAATGACAGCGAGTCGCTCCATCATTCAGTGACAACAATTAATTGTGTTATTTGAATGCTTTCAGCTGAATAGTGAAAACGAGTTGTATCAAACAGATCATCGGGAATCCTCACGATGATTCTTCACGATAAAAGAATGAAGAAACTATTGCAACCTACTGAAACTTAAAAAAAAAACGCCTATTAAAAACAAATTTAAAATGTTTGTGTTGGATGCGTCTTAGGTAGGTACCTACATTGTGAATTGACTTCCCGATAGTAAGGTTGCCATAATATGTTGAACGAAGTTTTGCTACCGTTTGATTACCTACTTATTTACAATGTTAAATAATATCACGGACTGTGATTACGTATGGCTTACATGTAGCCAGCGTGATAGAAACACGCGATAATTTTCACGGATCCCCGCCTCGTTAAAACTGTGGATGTTTGAATCTGTTATCTTCAAACTCGTAACGTTCGCAAAAACATTGTATCTGTTTTTTATGAGGCGTGGAAAAGACGTCGTTATGTCAGACACAATGGAGCGCCTAGGTATGAAGACGTAAACTACAGATCGGCCTCAGTGATAGGTAACTAAATTATCGCCAAAGTCAAAGCTTAAAGCAGGAAGAGGCATGTGGGAACGGATTGCGGCGCCGGTGTACGAAGATATTTACTAAGCGTAGGTAATAATTGTTTTTATCTTTAGAACACAAACTTCGAGATGACACTTAAATGTAACGTCAACAGATCTCAGATAAAACTCTTGTCCGACTGATACAGTTACGACTAAACCTCATTTCAAGTAAAAGTAGTTCAGTACCCACGCAATTCGTAATCCCCCATTAAGTTAGTGTATAGGCATACAGTTACCCAATAATAACCAGGCTAAGGGCCAGTTTTCGAATTGAGAATTTCGCTAAGTAAATAGTTAACTGTAGTGCTGTCTCTTAGAATTTCTCAGAAAAGAGCGTGACAGCACGTTACTTAAGTATTTACTTAGTGAAATTCTCAATTCAGAAACCGGCCCTAAAACTAAGTGCTTACCTATAGATATAAATAATACAAAGCCACTTTGGAAAGCATATTGCTCAAGTGTTACAAATTGGGTATTTGACAAAATATCAAATGAGTTACTTTAAAACGGAATTTTGTATGAAAATAATTGCTTATGACGACACATTTCAGAGCACTCTTTTTATGTCTATTAATTAATTATAGATTGTAATTACTAGTTATTACAATCTATTTAAAAATTGTAATAACTAGTAATTGACTAAAAGAAATACATTTTCCGAGATATTTTGTCATTTTTGTTTTAATCGAGCATATGAAATAATTTATTGTTGATCGTGTCAAATACCGTATTGTGGTCAACCTGCCCCCCCCCATTACACATCGAATACTTAGCACTAAGTCCGATTTGCACCACTTCTTAAATGTCACTTAAGTCGCCATTTACATCGAATTTTGTACGAGGAATTTTAGTTAAATGCTATTTAAGCGTGGCGTTAAGAAAGTGGTGCAAGTCAGCCTTAGTACCTATTTCAAGCCCGTAATTCTTAGAGTAGACTTGATGAAAACCATGGTGTATGAAAGATCTACTGAGCCCTGCAGAACTTGGCGGTGATTGGCAAATCCCTTCACTATGATGACGAACATCATTTACGGTCGATACGCTAAGAAGAACTCGATGACGCAGATGTTATCTGAGTAAAAAATAATAATATCATCACTTGTTGCTGCTGAGCCGTCTGCTTCAGGGATGTGAAGTTAGCCAAGTTCTTTACATCCATCTCCCGCTGGTAGAGGGCGCTCCTTCGCCCCGGCGGCCCGTACTGCTGGTAGAGGGCATCGGCTCCAAGCGCTATCTGCCGGTGGGGCGTGGAGCTGGCCAGCATCTCCTGGGAGCGCGCCTGCTGCAAAAGCATCTGCTGCTGGACTATTTGCTGTTGCATCAGCTGCCTGGGAAGTGAGAAAGACTGTGTTAACTTCGGTGAAAATTGTAACATTAATACTTCAGTGAGAATTGTAACACCTTCACGTGAAGTTTTTTGATTTTGGTAATGGATTTGCTACCATTGGAATGGGTCTAAGGGTGCTAATAACTTAAATGCAATGACGAATTAAGTGACATTTAAATTAGATTTTAGAAACTGAGCGAAAGCGACGTTTAGTTTTTTACAGACCAAATTGATTTGATTTATAATAAGGATTCTTGAACATTTTTAAAATCAGCAATTTGCTCCTCAACTGGATCCAATAAAGATAGCGATTTGCCTTGGATTGTAATGGAGTCAAACCACGGTAAATTATAACAAAGCCGATGTTATAGTACCATGGGAAACGAGCCATGGTGGTGGAAAATAGATTGTGAGAGTGCAGATGAATAATGGCAGTTGACTTGTCTATCGTAAGTCGACTCGCACCGTACAATCCTTCATTAGAATGCGTGAGAAATGTGTGAAAGTAATAAATAGAGGGCCGTGTGTATCGAATCAAAATAGACAAGCGCCGCGGTTTCAATCAAGTGAATCGTGGTGGCATGCGATGTTGAAAGCGTTCATAGTGAGGAGACATGCGGTTTTGGGTCTGTCTCGCCTCTTCATTCCAGTAGAGCATACAGACTAAACTAATAAGGAACTTGTCCTAATCCCAGTATTTCGGCGCTTGATACATACACTTTTAATCAATCAGCTCATATTTGTCCACTGCTGGGCACACGCCTCCCCTAAGGTATCTCACTTATTTCTGTCCTCGGCCATCCTCACCCCAATAGATAGGTAAAATTTGTCAGTTCTACCAAATAACTTGTCCATCGCCGAACGGAAAAGTTCCATGGTATTATTCTAGCTAGACGTTGGATAGGTTATTGTTATCGACGATGTCGATATTTTTGTAAAATCTACGTTTTCAAACTTACCTTTGAGCTGACGGGCTCGGATACGCCATATTATTGGCCAATCCATGAGCGTATTGCATATCTGGCCTATTCTGCGGCATCGGACGTCCATAGATGCCCTGCTCCAACTTCCTGGCTCCCGTGTCTCTTGGAGTAACTGGTTCCTCAGGCTTCTTCCTCTCTTCGCTGTTGTTCAGAGCTGGTGCTGTTTCATTTGACCTTTCATTTTCTGCAGTATCCTTTTTGAACCGGCTTGAGATCATGTCTTTCAACGTGTGATAAGTTTTGCTGACTGACTTGTTGCTTTTAGGTGCATCTCTAGTGTTGTCTTTGCCGGTTTCGACTGTTACAGTAATGGACTGACTATTGTTGGGCGTGTCGATCTTTTGGCTGTAGATTGATTGGTTTTTTGCGGGGATGGGAGGTTTTGGGGATGGTTCGTAGCTGGGGTGGTTGCGTGGTATGGCGCCTGGGTTTTGCAGTGCGTAGCCATAGGTTTGCTCGTGGTACTGACGGTAGTCTGCTGAGGTGCCGGCTTGCTGATTCTGCGGACAAAAAGTGAATATTTTTTAAATTTCTTTTTTGTTTATTAGAAAACCAACAGACACGATAAAACATAAAAATACATAACAAAAGTTAAATATAAGGCCCAATTATTGGTTAACGTTAAACATTTTATAAAAATTTTACTCGCAAAAAGAGTGAAGAAAGATAGTATACATTAACAGGTTTTTAGTGCAGTAACACAGGTAATCAAGCTTTAATCCTTTTGAAGACATGACTTTAATACTCTAAAATTGATTTTTAGGGTTCCGTACCCAAAGGGCTAAGGGACCCTATTACTAAGACTCCATTGTCCGTCTGTCTATCTTTCTGGCTGTTTGTCACCAGGCTGTATGTCCTGAACCATGTAAGCTAGACAGTTGAAATTTTCACAGATGATGTATTTCTGTTAAAACAGAATAAAATAAATATTTAAGGGGGGCTCCCATACAACAAACGTTGTCTATAGATAGCGCTCGCCATGTAGCGGCCATCTATGTAACCTTTACAGCGCCGATGTTATGTCGATAAACGTCAATGTTAAACTCTTCTTGTTGGTTTCTATAGGTGACGATGTTGTATAGATAATGGTACGAAACCCTTGATGCGCGAGTCCGACTCGCACTTGGCCGCTTTTACCATTACTTCAGCGTTATTTATTACAACATCTGGAGTATCAAATTGTTTGCAGTCATCATCATCATCAGCAATTTGACGCCCACTGCAGGACATAGGCCTACCTCGTCGTTTTCATAACCATGAGGGGTTTTGCCGTAATCGCCACGCTTGGCAGGCGGGTTGGCGATCGCAGGATGCGGTTGGAATCTCAGGAAGACGCTGCTGCCCGTCTCCTGGTAATTGATTTCCTTAGTCGCCTTCTACGACATCCACGGAAGGAAATGGAGTGACGCTATGACGTTTGCAGTCATCCCCCGTCATTTGGAAGTCGTTAGACAAACTAGGTGCTACTGTATCGCCGTGTTGGGCCGATAAGTACATGTAATTATTCCTCCGGGGCAAGTGCGCTGAGAATTTTCATGAACAATAGGTTATTCTACATGCCTTGGACCGTTTTTGTCCGGCTAAAAGTAACGAGAATAATGCAAGGGAATCTACTTTTATGTAGTTAGGAAAGTTTTAATTGTTGTAAAGTCTTGTTAGGAAATTATGGCTAGTTTATGTGTGCAGGCTAAAGAAGAGAAGATATTGGCAATTGTTCTGTTAGGGGTTATTGCACTAGCTGAGAATATGCTACGTGGGTTACGGATTTGATTTGCAGTGAATTCCTGTCTCTGTATTATTTCCGAAACTTTCCATCATAGGGAAGGGTGTTCTCGGGAAGAAATCGCTATTTGCAATAAGGTCGCCAATTAATAATAATATAATAGTAATGGTAGGGCACACGCCTTCAGTCGTTGAAACCTTTGAATATTTGTAACGCAATCACAGTTAAACAGCTGAACGGATTTGGATCAAATTTCGCACACAGACTATGACTTGGATTAACACACAAGATTATCTTTATTTGAAACCCATAAACGAAGTCGCGGAGAGAACTAGTCACTACGGACACAACTTACTATAACGTCTAAAACTAATAGAAGCAATCAAACTGATACCAACATTTTCAAGTGCAAACTCGACCATCGTTCATCAAGGTTTTCCTCTACTGCAACGTCAAAGTTCTCACTAAAAGTTCCTCAGAAAAGACACTTATTCCACATCACATCTCCACAGCACCGATCCCAAAAACAAGCTTTAAATATCACTCAACCCATGGGGAAAAAAGTCCAAACTCAAACACACATTCTTAAATGTTTCTCACAAGGCGCGGCAGACGGGCTAGTCGACCGGATGCGCGCACGGTTGTGCTGCGCGCGCGCATGTTGCTTGTGGGAGCGCGTCCGCTATTGGTGCCTATTGTCTTATGTCTGCGCGTGCGAATCTACTGCGACGAATCGGCTTAATGGAGTTAATTGGGAGTGCAGCTTTGAACATGCGGGTTTAAGTGCTTTGTCGAATTGGCTTTGGATTTTAGCGGGACGTTGCGAGCGAAATTCCAATTTCAAAATATATTTTCCACAAAATACATCAAAAACCCCCAAAATTTTCCCAAAAATGGGATATTTTACTAGACAACGTGAACAACTATGGGAACAGCTTTGTACATTTTGCTGTAGAGCTACTCAACTTTAGTATCAACGACTTTAGTATTATAGTAAAACTAGTTCGTAAAACGTTCGTGTTGATGAGTACAGCGGGGAGTCGCTGGATGCGGGCGGCACACGCGCGCCGGACGTTCCGTGTGGCGCCGGATTAAGAATAGCGTCACTACATTTCTTTCCGTGGATGTCGTAAAAGGCGACTAAAGAAATACATTACCAGGAGACGGGCAGCAGCGTCTTCCTGAGATTCCGACCGCATACTGCGATCGCCAACCCGCCTGCCAAGCGTAGCGATTATGGCAAAACCCCTCATGGTTATGAAAACCACGCAGTAGGCCTATGTCCTGCAGTGGGCGTCAAATGGCTGATGATGAATACGTTTATTGCAAATAAGTAAATACAATACAATGGCAATTTGGCGGACTTAATGCTATAAGCATAATTCATCACTTATGTAATACATGGTCTATAATATTATACGTTTTAAAATAAAACGTAAATAAATTAAATTAAAAAATAAATTAAAAATAAAGTTAACATTCTTAATTGCTGATATAATCAAGAATTAGGCCAGTTACCATTATTGATTGCTTTCGAATATAGTTCAAGTGGAGTCCTCGAAATATATTTCAATTTCAATTTATTCAATTGTTTTTGTTGCGTTATGAATATTATGTTATGTTGCAGTTTCCTCGAGAAAAAAATTCTTTATTATTTTATGATTTTTTTTATTTTATATTACATCGTACTATTTAATCGTTAAGTTTGTGTAGATTTAAATAAAACCTCCATTATTTTTTCGATTTCAGGAGCAAGTAATATTATTTTATAATTTTTTTCATCTTATATAAAGCTTGACGTGTTGTCAATAACTTCAAGAAATAAATAATAATAACTTTCACATAATACAATCAGAGATATAAAGAGATACTTAGTATTATTTTAGTATTAAGCCTGCCAATGATACAATAAAGAAAATAATTTCAGCTATTGCTAACAGTTGCCCCAATTACGGTGGCATCGATCATGAGACAATCTCATAATTAACTAAACCATTAAATTTGAACGCAATCTTACGCAACAGCGCAGCCTCTCTAACTAGCCGTTAACAATTTGGAGTTTGGAATTAATTGCCGTTTAACCTGACGCCTCGCCTTTCTACAGACCATCATTATGGGCGTCCACGCAATGTTAGGATTTCTAATTATGGTGCCCACCAATTTCAACTCTACCTTTTGGTCTAACAGGAGAAACGCGATTCAATTACCTGCGCAGTTTAGGTAATTTTGTGACCCATAATGTAGAGTAGTGTGGTATCCTACTATCTAGGAGACTAAGGGCCAGTTTCTGAATTGAGAATTTCGCTAAGTAAATAGTTAACTGTAGTGTAGTCTTCAAACTTCTCAAAAAAGAGCGTGACAGAACGTTACTTAAGTATTTACTTAGTAACTAACTATAGCACAGTGGTGTACTAGCTGTGTCCTTTGTACACAAGAGTTTAAGACAGCAAGTGCCTGTCCACATGGCTGTATTTTGGATCAAAACCTCGGTGTAAACTGTTTCTTTTTACAGCGTTACTTCAAGAAGAATAGGCCTAAGTATTTTCATTCACATATCTGACCCCAAAGGATTAAGAAATACACGACGAATTCCTATTATCATTTGGCGTAGAAACGCATTGGCCACGGAAAACTAATCACAGAATAGTCTAGATCCATCTCAAAATGTCAGGTAACTCCCTACAAAAATCGGGAATTCCTTCCGTTGGAAACCACATTTGACAACCAACCAATTAGATCATTCAATGGCTATTGAGCGGTGGTAGCCTAGTGGGTAGAACATTGGACTCGGAAGCGAGAGGCCCAGGTTCGATTCCCAGTGTGGGCATGTACCTATGACTTTGTTTTCTAAGTTATGTGCATTTGTGAAGTTATGGTAGCAACACCACTCGCTAACGGTAAAGGAAAAACATCGTGAGGAAACCTGAGTGTCTGAGCTATTCGTATACCTCGAAATCGCCAATCCGCGGTGGGCACGCGTGGTGATTTAGCCTATACTCTCTCTCCGAGAGAAGGCCTGTGCCCTACAGTGGGACGTATATAGGCTGCTTATATAATGGCTAGTTCAATATGGTAGATTCTTCTACTTCCAATCTTCCCAACAGCTCATCTGTAAAACACGTTATCAAGTCCAATAAATTGCGCACGCGTCGTCCATAACACTCAACGTTACAGTGAAAGTCCTACTATCATAACGCTCCGCTTTGAGTCCCGCAAATCGATTGCTGTGACCAATCGATGATGGGGCTAACTGAATCGGAGCCAATGGTAGATTAACTACGTGTGAGTGATATTAGAAAGAGACTTCTGATACGAACAGGCATGTGAATTGGATCTGTGGTAGACGATCCAATTTTGCAGAGAAGTGTTTTGAGAGCTCCGTACCCAAAGGGTAAGACTCCGCTGTCCGTCCGTCCGTCTGTCCATCCGTCCATCTATCACCAGGCTGTATCTCATGAACTGTGATATTTAGACAGTTGAAATTTTCACAGATTATATATTCTGTTGCCGCTATAACAACAAATATAAAAAACAGAATACAATATATATTTAAGGGGGCACCCATACAACAAACTTGATTTTTTTGCCGTTTTTGCCCGACATTAATAACGGCAACAGGTAGACGCTTGAAATATTCAAATTTTGTATAGATAATGGTATGGAACTCTTCGTGCGCGAGTCTAATCGCACTTGGCCGGTTTTTATGATATGTTTAAGTTGCAGTGTTCCTAGGTAGCAGTGACTGTTTTGAGGAACATCTCAGGAAGATGAACAAATAGACAAACTGGATAAGAGAGTCAAAGGTCGGAGGCATTTAGAAGAAGATTATAAAGGAGGCTAACACCCACAAAGGGTTGTAGCGCCCTACGAATAAATAAATTAGTAAGCGTCTTTGAGCGATTTTTGTTGAATTCTTCAAAATGACTCTGTAGACCAAACAAGGATCGTGATTCTCTGAGCTGCGAAAAATTATTTTATTACGTACCCTATGAGAAATGCGTAGAGCCCCCACGGAGGTCGGCGGAACATCAGATATTCAAATATTCAGTCTAACAGAGCAGATATAGTTTACAAACAAGAGCAACGGCAAAAGCCTTTACGCTAACTACTGCCATCATACCATGGTTCATATTCATCATATCTATCTTATTCATGGGGGTTAAAAACCAGCTGATGATGTAGCCTGTACTTAAGTATTTTAAAATACGTAGAGATACTTTGATTTATTTGTTTCTTGCGTTTCAAGGGGGTTACAATGATATTCGGCGCAGCACACTCGTACCCATAGCCCCGTTGGTTTCCCCGTACATCGGAGCCCCATCGACCTGACACGACGAGCGACAATAGCGCCTTAATTTATATGTCTTGTATACATACAGACAGGGGTACCTCCATTGCACAATTCCTAAAACCCCCTCAATTCAACTTTTACTCTATGAGATTTTCTGAGATTTATATTGTTCTAAATATGAGGGTTTACGTGATTTTATTGAATTTGAGCTTTACGCCCTAAACCAATGTCTCAATGCCTTCGGGTAAATCGTTCTCCTACATAAAGTAATGTCCATTCTATGTAACAATCTTAAAAGTAAGTAACACAAGCTATTTTAAGAATTATCTATCAAAACGGCGCCACTACAAAGCAAAAAAACCAGCCAAGTGCGAGTCGGACTCGCACACAGAGGGTTCGTACTCGCGAGTCGTTTTTTATTATTGGTCGTTAGAAACCTATCCTACTAATATTATAAATGTGAAAGTTTGTGAAGATGTTTGGATGTTTGTTAATCAATCATGCAAAAACGGATTTAGATGAAATATGGGGTATGAAACATGGATACTTTTCATTCCGGAAATTACTCATTACACGCGGACGAGGTTACGGGCAAAAAGTAGTAAATAATTCTCAAAATCACGCCAAGTTTGAGCATACACCAAATAAAGATTATATTTTCTTATGATTTAATTACAAATGTACAGTTTTCAGATATTTCCCTATACTTTTAGTACAAGACTGTATTACTTGCCAAATTTCATAGTTTTAGGTCAATGGAAAATACCCTATAAATTTTTATGCCCTTGAGAGTATCGAAGTATACGTTTTTGCGGCATAAACTTTTATTACGTTAACATAAAAGTTTGATTTTTTGTAGATAGACTTGAGAATATAATTTTAATTTCAACTCGAACCATGACAGACAGACGGACGAACAACGAAGTGATCCTATAAGGGTTCCGTTTTTCCTTTTGAGTTACGGAACCCATTAGACTGGCCATGAAAGATAGCCTGATCACCGACCGTGCTCACGTTGCTGAACTTTGGCAATGCGTTCAACACGATGGACTTCGACGTCTTGTTAGAGATAATGTGCTCTCTCAACATATCTCAGACTTCAATTGAATGGTTTCATAGTAACTTGCCGGGCGCCGGCAACGTATACGTATCGATGATTTCTTTTTTGCGTGATGTGATACTACAGCCGGTGTCCCGCAAGGTACCGTGTTGTCTCCACTTCTTTTCGCTATTTTCATTAACAATATTTCTATAACGCTTACTTCTTCCTACCACCTTCATGCAGATGATCTTCAAATTTACGCGTGTTCTCCCGTGGAGAGTCTGCCTTTGGCTATTGCTAAATCTAACGCTGATCTTAAACGCATTCTGTATTGGAGCAAATCTCATGGCTCACATTTGAATCCTACTAAGATGCAAGTTATTGTAATTGGCAGTCCGAGGATGTTGTCTAGAGTTGATTGCGAGCAGCTTGAGGAATTCAATTTGACGGTGCAAAAATACCATACAGTGAGAATGTAAAGAAATTGAGGATTATTATGGACATGTATCTATCCTGGGCACCGCAGCTGCCCGAAGTGAGCCAGAAAATGTTCGCTTCGGCGGCTTCTCTAAAAAGGTTACGGATTTTTCTGCCAACTGCGACCGAGATTGCGCAATTGCGCAAGTTGCTTCCTATCCTCGACTATGCTGATAGCTGTCTAGTTTTGACCGAAGAGCAACATAATAAACTTGAGCGCCTCCAAAACTTTACTATAAAGTTTATATTTGGCTTACGTAAATATGATCACATTTATAAATTCTTATCATGATTGTTATTATAACTTAATGTTTATGATAGTATTTATTTAAGTATGAAATATGTTCATTATTATTATGTATTCGTATGTACATTAATAATTGATTAGCACCTACCCATTTCAATTTCTCCTTCGGCAATCTTTCCAATATAGGGTTGCCTGGAAGAAATTGCTGTCAGCAACAAGGCCTCTTCTTTTGTAACTACTTATTGTTTCTGTAATTGTTTTCTGGTGTGTACAATAAAGATAGATAGATAGAATATTCTTTATTGTATGTACACCAGAAATTACATGTGAGAATTTAACAATAATATAGTACAGTACAATTGGCGGCCTTATTACTAAAAGTAATTTCTTCCAGACAACCATTGACAGAAAAAAGAATGAGTAGCTAAATGACGGGTAGTCGGGATGTATAGGTGGCCTATACAATCTTGGACACAGATCTGTGACGCGGCAGATAAGCGGTTAAAGGTCAGAGGTACGGACAGACAGACAGAACAGACAGACAGCGAAGGCAGAGTAATAGGGTCTCCTTTCACGCCCTTCGGGTACGGAACCCTAAAAACTGTAAATCGTATGGCTAACTTGTAGTAATAAATGACAAACTCTATCTATTAATATGTTTCAGGTTATAACACATTTTAGAGGTAACTAAATAAAATAAATCACGCTATATCGATCCAGTGCACATAGCACGCAGAACTGATGGCCGATGGGGCCGAAAAGTTCTCGAATCGGGACCACATATCGGCAAGCGCAACGTAGGACGACCAGCCACAAGATGGACAGATGCCCTTATCCAAGTGGCAAGAAGACGCTGGATGCAAGGCGCTTTGAACCGGTCTTTTTGGATATCCATGGAGGAGGCCTATGTCCAGCAGTGGACTTCTTGCGGCTGAATGATGATGATGATGATATAGATTCAGGCGTGATCTATATAGGTAGCGTATAGATCACCCCTGACCCCTGAACCCCATGGGATACAGGTATTCCACCATAGGGGTCAGGGGTCAGGGGTTGGGTACTCTTTATCTTGTCTTTCACGGAAATAAAAACAAAAAGTAAAGACTCGTGAAGGATTTCCATCCGAGTGCAATGAATTATCGATTTTTACACAATTCAAATCGGCGCTCTAACCTATTGAGCTAACGAGTCCTCGCATGGATGAGGTGAAAACCGCGAACAGTATTCGAAAAATGACGTCATGTGTCTGTGACGTCACCAGCCAATGCATCACGTGTTTTATGCATACGACCTTAAGCGGTCGTCGATCCCGATAAACATTTCTAGGCTTTGGACCTTGTTTGTTCTGTATTACGATCGTTTGTTCCTCGAGGGGATTTGAATCTAATTAATATCTGTACAAGTGCAGACTGCGTCAGCTTGAGCTAGCTCAGAGATTGCTCTCTATTTGAAAATAAACGATTATCAATTAATCGAGCGGAATAGAGATATTTTGCGAAATGGATAGTTAATCCTAATAGTTTCACCATGTCCGTCTGTCCGTCCGTCCGTCCGTCTGTCTGTCTGTCTGTCTGTCCGTCTGTCTGTCTGTCTGCGGCCTAGCAAAGAGATGATTAGTACTAGAAAGCTGAAATTTGGCTTAGATCCTAGGGGGGTACCAAAAAAAACTAACAACTTTGACGTTCATTAAGTAAACATTCTGTTTTTAATAGGGGTTAAAGTAAGAAATTGCCGTTTTATTGCAATAGGTTCTTTGAATTGACATAGAATCTTCATGGTTTGAGGTTTTCGAATGAAACTTTTTTCAAATGGTTTCTGTGATGTTCTTTTTTTAAAAAATTTGAAATATTTGAATATCGAGTTTCAATTGTTTTTGTTATTCAATTTAGACAAGAAAGATGGATACTGCGAAAATTCGAGTGATTTTTGAATACGAGTTCCGACGCGGAACTAACGCGGCAGAAACAGCCCGCAATATCAATGCTGCGTTTGGAGAGGGGTCTACTAATGAACGCACCGTGCGATTTTGGTTTAAACGCTTTTGTGATGGAAATTTCGACTTAAAGAACGAGCCACGAGGAAGACCGCCCACACAGGTGAATAACGATGAATTAAGAGAGATTGTGGAAGCCGACCCTAGTCAAACTACCCAGGAATTAGCGGCATGGTTTAACGTTACCTTACCCACAATATTGACTCACTTGCGTCAAATCAATAAAATAAAAAAATAAGAAAAATGGGTGCCTCACAATCTCTCGAATTTTCGCAGTATCCATCTTTCTTGTCTAAATTGAATAACAAAAACAATTGAAAGTCGATATTCAAATGTTTCACATTTTTTAAAAAAAGAACATCATAGAAACCATTTGAAAAAAGTTTCATTCGAAAACCTCAAACCATGAAGATTCTATGTCAATTCAAAGAACCTATTGCAATAAAACGGCAATTTCATACTTTAACCCCTAATATAATGAATAAAAATATTTGAATTGAATTGACCATTTTTTTTCGCCTGTACCATAGTGTGGGGTAACGTTGGATTGGTCGTTCAAAGATATTGTGCTGTAGAAAAACCACTTTCTGATTTAGGGTTCCGTTTGCGAAACATTAAGCATTGAAGCGCAAATTTTTGTGAGAGTATTTTTGTCCCCGCCTCTCCTGGCTAAACGCTTGATTGTAGAAACGTGAAATAATTCAGAATTGTAGCATATAATGAACTTAAAAGGAAACCTATTACAGGTAAGTGGGCTTTACTTTAGTTAACGAGTAATAGGCGACCAACTTATAAAAGGAAAACTTCGCATAACATCCATTAAAAATTACTTTGATGAAGTTGTTAGTTCTGTAAAGCAAATAAAACCCCCTCTTTCTACGGCACTCTAGTATAGAGTGGCCCGACACGCACTTGGTCGGTTTTTGTCTGTTTATTATCGGATGCTGTGTCATTCTCTATCCGCAAACATGTTAAAATGAAGTTCTATTACGCTCGTAGCCCCGGCTGCCTGAGTGATCTTAAACGATCACGAAGGTTAAGCAACACAGGGCGCGTTCAGTGCATGGATGGGTCGCCGTCTATTCCTAACGCTAGTGGCATTTTTCCGAGCGGTTCCGTGCTTCGCAAGGTACGTTAAGCTGTTGGTGCCGGGTGCCGTCGATAGATGGCAGTCGTTAAGCCAAGTCAGAGGCCTTAGGGCGGTTTGACAACTTCTGACTGTAGACGAGCCACTAGTCTACAAGCCTCCACCAATCCGGACTTGGCCCCCGTGGTGGAGTATGGCCTATATCTTCCTCAGGGAAGAGACCCGTGCCCCTCGGTGGGGACATAATGGGTTGATGATGATGATGATTACGCATAAATGGTTTCGGTAACACATCTCGATGTTTGGCACATAAATATTTCAATTTAAATTTGAATACAAACCTATTTAGAGGCTAAAAATTCCACCCATGCCGGGACTTGAACCCGCGACCTCTGGCTCACCGTGCACCGTGTACGGCATGGGTGGAATTTTTAGCCTCTAAATAGGTTTTTAAAATTGTCATCAGCACGGGTTAGTGCAACAAAAAGAATATAAAAAATACACACATACAACGTGTAATTGAAATAATGCTAATACTGAAAATCGTTTCTTTAGTATCGATATAACGATTCCAACATTGCAATGAGAATTTTACAACTTAAACATTCGTAAGCACTGCACATTTTATATATTGGTTTAACGGTTTCACTAACTTTTATAAACGTCGGGATAGCCGACTAGTTTCGACCTCATCTGGAAGCGTTAATCATGTAGGAGAGTCGACGCAATGAGAAGTTTAAAATTCAGTCATTCTTGTATAAAAATTATTTGTAGAATCGAGTATTGTAACGACGTTTATTAGAATTGGTTTAGTATCGATACTAAAGGAACGGTATTCAGGTTATGCGTGATTAACACGTACCATGCACACGTACGTATTAACACAAACTTAGAATACTTTTTGTCCCTGTTACTGACTGGGTATTATAAGAGATTTTGTTGCATATTTTTAGTAGTTAGGCTACTATACAGCCAAACAGTAAACGTCGACCCGGTCGACCGTCTGGACGGCTACAGGGTGACATTTCAAGACAACCTGGTAATTTTATGAAACTATATCGAGAGAGCCATGGCGATTTCTCTGTAGTTATAGTAGTGGTTAAAGTGAGAGTTCAGCGCAAATAATGGATGTTTATAACCCAGTTGGTAACTAAGGGCAAATCGATACTACCATTTTGTCACATTCTGCCCTTAGCCTATTATTTGTGTAAACTAAAATGGAAGCAACATCAGCACTGGTAGCGCAGTGGAACGCTTCAATCCACATCTGTGTCCTAGGTTCGATACCTATGTGTTCTAAGAGTTGTGTACTTTCATGAATTTGTAGCAGGAATACAATCGCTAACGGCGAATGAGGCGGTCACACACAACGACGCACGCATAGAACCTCCAAGGGAAGTCATGTGGTCTGCAGTAGGACGTATTAGGGCTCGTATCACGAAAATGTCAGAAATATAAACACAGAACGAGAGCGCTAATATAGGCCTGTCCACCACCTTTTGCAACGTATTCTACCTTGCCAAAGACGGTGTAGTAGTTTTTAGGGTTCCGTACCCAAAGGGTAAGGGATACTATTACTAAGACTCCACTGTCCGTCTGTCACCAGGCTGTATCTCATGAATCGTCAGGCAGTTAGACAGTTGAAATTTTTACAGATGATGTATTTCTGTTGTCGCTATAACAAAAAATACTAAAAACAGAATAAAATAAATATTTACGGGGAGCTTCCATACAACAATTTTTTTGCCGTTTATTGCTCCATATTAATAACGGCAACAGGTAGACTCTTGAAATACTCAAATGTTGTATAGATAATGGTACGGAACACTTCGTGCGCGAGTCCGACTCGCACTTGGCTCTAATTTGTTTCTCTGAGATATAGCTAAACATTTTCTGGTCCAAAATTGTACGTTCCCGGATTCCTTATTAGTGTGTCAACATCCAAAACGAAATACATACTTTGTAACTAAATGCAGTGAAAAAGAATCAGAGACAATTAATTTCTTAAGACAAATAAAATCTGCTCGGTCACTTAATTTACCTAAACAAATAATTGAACTTATTAAGATAATTATAAGCATTGACTCCAGCTGAACTAAATTATAATATATTCCAGGTTATTGTAAACTACTTTTTACTCCGATATGTTTGTTAATTTGAGGACAATGAACAGAAATATAAACTTTAAGTCGCGTATAGTAACTTTCGTAGGGCAAATTGGCTAAGAAGTTAGTCTAGAAAGTTACTAAACTTGCCAAAAAAGGTAAGGGCTGTATTAAAATGATATCATTCATCATATAATATTGAGTTTTAGCAAACGAAATAGAATTAAAATCATGTTATATTAAGTTTGGCGTGCTGTCCCCTGTGCCCGTTTTTGACCACGATTTATTTTCTACTCTATTAATTGACCGAATTATTATGTTTTGGCACTTGTTGGACGCAACACTTCATGCTCTTTAATTTGTTACCAAGTAACTTTTCATTGAGAGGAAAGTAGGTTATGAGGGCGAAACTAAAATAATAAACGAAATAAACCTCGAAAGTTTCAAATTTTCGAGGTTTATTAGCTGTCTCGAGATATCTCGATATCTACGATACGATATCTGATATCTGAATATCTGAATTCAGATATACAATATCTGAATATCGTACTAAGCTCAAGTGGCTCCCTATCCGCCTCCGCAGGAACGCTCACATTGTCTCACTTCTCTACTCCGTGTTGTTCAATCGTACCACTCCTATTTATCTCAAACAACGCTTTGCTTTTCTAAATGATTCCCACAGTCGCACGTTGCAATCAGCTCAAAATCTGCTGCTGAATATACCTACCTATTCACTCGACGAAGTTCTTCAGTAACTCCTTTTCAGCCACAGCCGTCCGACTGTGGAATGAATTGCCATTAGCAATAAGACAGTCCCCTTCACCAGCGGTCTTTAAAAGCGGAGTGAAAGAATATTACCTATCTATAGAATAGATAATCTATCCAATATTACGTAGGTATATTATATTATTTCCTCTCCCCATATATAATTTGATTATTAGTATGTATGTATGTATGTCTATTTGTTTAAATATGTATGTATGGTTTAAGTGAGTTCATATACTTTTCAACACGTATTTCTTAATTGCACCAATTACCCGTCTCTAACTTCTTTCTTGTCTCCGTCTATGGTTGCCTGGAAGAAATTTCTTGTAGTAGTAAGGCCGCCAATTGTACTGCGATTTATTGAATTTCTGTTGATGTAATCTCTGTGTACAATAAAGAATATTCTATCTATCCGTCTATCTCGTGTTACCGGTTTTGATATTTACTTACTTATTTAAGAGATAAAAGCATAAAAACTACCACCACCTTTTGCATCGTACACCCTAGGTTTGAACCTCTAATGACTGGCCTATAAAAAGTCTTAAGTTAAATTTACAACCTCAGGAGGCAGCTCTTGTTTAATTTCAATATTTGTCACCTGCGGCCCTTAAAAACCTATATTAAATGTTCTAAATCATGATTAGAACACCCCTCTAAAACTTTGCTAACCAATTCAATGTCACCCTGTATATTTACAGTTTCCAACTATGACCCTCTCTTGTTCAAATTTCAGGTAGGTGTAAAAAATATTGAAGGAAAGAAAGATTTTTTTAATCCCAGCAGACCACGAGTCAGGGCAGGTCCAGAAGCGTAAAACAACCTTATTCTTGCCACCACAGTGTCCTCGGCACACACGACGGGGCCAAGGAACCCAATCGTTATGCCTGGCCCGTTGCCACGCTCATTAACTACCAGGAAGACAGCCGGGCCGAGGCCTCAGTGCCATGAGCGGCCGCGGATGGCCGGTTTCACATTGGAAAATGAAAATATATATTTTGTATCGGAACGATAACTCTGAGGTTAACTTTTACATTGACTTGCTTTGCACTGGGAATGTTAGGTCTGATTCCTATCACAAGCAAATTGTATAAAATTTAAAGGATGGTGCTTTGTTCAGTAATATTATTGTTTTGCTTGATTTTGATGTGAACGGACCGCCGTCGTATGACGCGAAACAAGAAGAATTGCAATGTCATCTCGCAAGAGTGTCAGCCGAGAAGGCAGTATTGCTACTAAGGAAAAATAAACTCTTTTCCATAGATATTAAGGTTCAGTTTTTGTTACAATATTCTAGCAGTACCCAACAAAAAAGCATTATAGAAAATTTTAATTTATACAAAAGTACCTGCTTATAAATGAAAAGAATGCAAAGTAAAGAAGGCGCCAAACTTAGCCATAATTTTATTTAATCTGATGCCTACGGTGATGCTAATGGCAAAACCATAATGCATGACATCGTTGAACTAATATTCATACAGCGTACGCACAACAAACTCAGGCCTATCTACTCAGTGAGATGATTTGCGTCCAGTGGTACCTTCATTCACACAAGATGGGTTAAAGGACCACTCGGACGCATCGCTTATTTAGGTGTACGGGGGTACCCTAATCAATTTTTTTTTTAGATTTTATTCTACCGTTTTGTCTGCATGATTAATATGGGCGTTGCATGCACGCACGCCGGTTTGGGTACTTTTTATCAAAGTTCAACTTTCTAGTACTTGTCGTCTCTGTGCTAAGCCGCGGACAGACAGACGGGCAGACAGACAAACGGACGGACATGGCGAAACTATAAGGGTTCCTTGTTGACTAGGGAACCCTAAAAACGCCGAACGAATTCCAAGCCACCCTGTACTTCTTTTGTAATTATGTTAATAGACAATAGAATCCTAGTCTCGTCGCTGCCGCATTGACTCGAAACGCGACGCTCGACGCTCAGCCGCCCGGCTCGAGCGCAGCCCTGCTGCCCGATGCCCGTCAGACGGACATGGGCGACGACGAGTGGGCATTTATGGGCAATTTTACCGCAGCCGTGGTTTAGGTGCTGTTTAGCGACGGGCGTTGTGCTTGTGCGATGTTTACGGCGCGGAGACAAAGGTCTTGTGAGTTTTAGTGCGCGCTCGACAGCTTTAGGATGGTTTATTACTGCGTGCCCGAAGCGTAATGGAGGCATTGCTGAGGAATTCCGACGCTCGCTTATAAAATTAGGCAATGCCTGCGTAGGTGTAACTACTTATAATTTCTTATGTGTTTGATAATGCATATAAACTCACGCTTCTATCTCGGAGGGGATAATTAATTAATTTTTTTTTTCGTTCAATCATATTATTATTCTTTTAGATTACAAGGAATTCCGACACTCGCTTAAAAAATTAGGCAATGCCTGCGTAGGTGTAACTAGTTATAATTTCTTATGTGTTTGATAATGCATATAAACTCACGCTTGTATCCCGGAGGGGATAATTAATTAATTTTTTTTTTCGTTCAATCACATTACTTTTTTAGATTACCACAATTCTGTCATAGATATTAGCAACTGAGTTTTACCCTTAGGTACGTCTAAAATGCGTGAAATAATTTTTCGAACTAAGTTGTTCAATACATAATAATATGATGAATAATTAGTAATTGTGAAATAAATTGTTTGCTGGGATTGCAGATTGTGGAGAAATTAATGTTATGAGAAATCGACTATAGAGGCTATTAGTTAAAATTATTGCTTATCCTTAAGTACCCACTCAATTTGCCGTCAAAAGTTTCATAAATTGTTTACCGAGTACTGTCTGTTTCCTATGTTGAAGACGAGCCTTCTGGCAGTAGATTTCGACTAAAACGAATACAGTAGCCACGGATCGTTTATATAGGAAATTGTAATAGGCAATTGGAAAGATTCATTTTTGTGCAAATAATGAGAAACAAGTACGCGAGTTGCCACGGCCCACACAAAACATAAAACATCTGGACCCTATTTCATGGTTTACTAACAATTAGATTAGATTACTTTATTCATCATCATCATCGTCATCAGCCACTTGACGCATTCAGCAGAATGTAATTCTTTACGTTGAAATTAATTGTTGAACAAAATAAAAAATCTGTAAACCGATTGTCTGGTTACCTTAACAATCTATCAATAAACTCTTGACATTTGTCAACTGTTTAGGATTCATCATCATCATCATCATCAGCCATTTGAGGCCCACTGCAGGGCACAGGCCTCCCTCGTGGTTTTCATAACCATGAGGGGTTTTGCCATAATCGCCACGCTTGGCACACGGGTTCGCGATCGCAGTATGCGGTTGGAATCTCAGGAAGACGCTGCTGCCCGTCTCCTGGTAATTAATTTCCTTAGTCGCCTTCTACGACATCCACGGAAGGAAATGGAGTGACGCTATTCTTGATCCGGCGACTTACTTTATTCATAATAATAAAATTACGTGTCAATGTCTTATCAATAAAATTAAATAATATTACATTTCGGTGTCCTGTGAAATAAAATAAGATATAATTACATGTCATGGGTCCTAAGAATCACTGTTAACATGATTGAGAGATTGTACTGACACTATGCAAATTTGATCTGTAAAAAAAAGATACGAATATGATTTTTATTTCTCGGTGGCGTTAGTGTACTCCCTGGACCCCCTTAATATGTATATACAAACATACATACATAAACTCACGCCTGTACCCCAGAGGGGTAGGCGGAGACCAAGGACTGCCGCGTTCCACGATCGTGACAGATCACGACGCCATTGCGGGGTAGACTGGCGGTAGGTGGCGCGGAATTAGGCAGCTACTCGAAACCACAGTGTAATTCGATGAACGGTGACAAAAACACTCGTCACCAATGGCGGGTTAACGGCTAGACCAACGAGGTAGTCATAAAACTATCTAAATTATGAAAAATTAGTTAGACTTCAAACTTACTAAAGCTTACAACCAAACTTTTACTACCCATACGAGTACAAAATGTAGAAAACAGCGTGAGCAACTTGCTTATTGTTTGTTGCCGTGGGCCTTCTTTCATAGAACTGCGATTCATATTTCATTATGACTATTCGATGTACATTCCATGGCTGATTAGAACAATCAGTTTTCCTATTCGCAAATCTGTCGTGTTGCTGTAAAGGTCGAATGATGTGTGTAATACACATTTCTTTGGGTGCACAGTAGACTCGTTACACAAAACTTTTTGGAAATCCATGGAGGAGGCCTATGTCCAGCAGTGGACCTCTTGTGGCTGAATGATGATGATTATATGTGACACCCGCGTACTGATGTTTTACGTACATTACACGGGATTGGCGTAGTTTAAAAAAAATTAGATCCGAGTATAATAAATTAAATGTAACAGCGCCATCTAGTGACTCATGGTAGTATTAGGGGTTAAAGTATGAAATTGCCGTTTTATTGCAATAGGTTCTTTGAATTGACATAGAATCTTCATGGTTTGAGGTTTTCGGATGAAACTTTTTTCAAATGGTTTCTATGATGTTCTTTTTGTAAAAAATGTGAAACATTTGAATATCGACTTTCAATTGTTTTTGTTATTCAATTTAGACAAGAAAGATGGTGTTGAAGACTCCTTGGAATCATATTTTATGATGTTTTTATATTTTTCCTTTAATTGACTTTTCTCTCTCATGTCACTCATCTTTGTAATATTCTTGCTGTCACCATCTCATTGCCCACTTATTCTGATATTTTCCTATTATACTTCGTTTTACCCGTTTTCATCACTTTTCTTTCATTATACAGTCCTTTCCTCAACATTTGGTCCTTCTACCTAAATTTTTTCACCACACCTAGTTTCTTCCCGTTAGTTTTTCAATCCGTATGATCACTCGTAGCAAAAGTAAAATCATGGCATCCGAAAGCATCCAGGTACCCATCGCATCTCAGGTCGAATCATCTAGCGCTCACGTAGCACCACCTGTAGACGCAAGTAGAGTCTGTGCAGGTAATGCTGACAGTGATGATCACCTTGGGAGTATGCGCTCCACCCAAACAAACTCCTCGCACACTTCAACCGTGAAGGCTCGAAAGGCTGCCGCAGAGGCTGCATATAAGCGCCGCCAATACGAGCGCGCGCAAGCGGTCGCCCAGCGGCAGCTCGCGCAGCAGCTCGAGCAGCAGCTCGCGGAGGTGGAGGAAGCAGAGTACCAGGCTGAGCTTATACAAATTGAAGCAGACGGGCAGAATGAGGGTAGCCAACGAAGTAGAACTATACGTAGAACACAACAGTGGGTAAGTGACTCCAACATGTTTAATAAAGTGGATAACGAATCAGAGGTCCCGCAGCCCGGCCACTCGGCGTTCCCGCCAGTGCCTCTTCAGGCTGCTGCTTCATATACAGCAGCACACCTCTCGTATCCAGCAATGACAGGCCTTGTTTCTCAAACGCCCGGGATAGCGCCCGCCGGGCCTCCTCCCTCTGTCATGGGCTTTGAGCGACAACACGGTCCGACGACGGAACAGAATATTACTAATGTGTCACCATTGCTTTTGCAAGCTATCGCCGATACTGCAGCGGCAGCCAAATCCTTGGCTACACAAAGCAAGACAAACAAACAAAATAAGATTGAGCTCTCTACATACTCTGGTAGCGCCTCACAGTGGCTCCAATTTAAAAAAATGTTTGACAACACTAAGTCTGCTTTTTCTCCTATAGAAAACGTCGCGCGTTTACAAAACGCGCTCCGTGGACACGCACGAGAAGCCGTCGCGTCGCTTCTCGTCTCTGCGGAGGACCCAGAGGAAGTCATGCGCGCCCTTGAGAGAAACTTTGCGTGCCCTGAGATGATTGTCCTCGGTGAGGTGCAGGCGCTGCGGTCACTGCCAAAAGTGGGCAACGAGCTTAGAGAGCTAAGTACCGTAGCAAACAAGGTACGCAATTCTCTTTCTACGATAAACTTACTGAACCAGAAGGAGTATTTGCACTCACCCGAACTTTTTCATAGCGTGCTAGGAAAATTGAATGCGAACATGAAAATGAGATGGACAGATTACGCGTCCGAAGTCGCCAATTTACAATTTCCATGTTCGAAACTGGAAATGCTATCAAATTTCCTGACACGTGAACACGAACGCCAGGTGAAATTTGCTTTGACACTGGAGGTCCCACCGCAACTAAGGCGTGAAAATATACACGCCGTGAACGTTACCAAAAATAATACCAATCCTAAATCTCACTGCGTTTATTGCAAAAAGGATCACAATATAAAGTCGTGTGATGCTTTTAAAACATTGTCCGTCGACAACAGATGGCGCTGGCTACGCGACAATAAAGTTTGCTATAAATGTTTACGTCGAAACTCGCACCAATGGAAATCATGTAAAGTGAATCCTTGCGGGATCGAAGGCTGCTCGTTTCGACATCACCCTCTTCTACATGGCAGGCAAGACACGTTAACGTCTCCGCAGGCACCCGATACACAACTCTTCAACAACACTGTGTGTGCTGCTGCTGATCCAAATGATGCCCTTCCCACGTCGTCTGCTGCCACCCCAGTTGAAGAAAGGCTCGTCGTTTCTAACACAGGACTTCAACAAAATTTAACTCTTCAACCGTCCCTCGAACATGATGTAACTTATCAACCGTCCACCGAGTTCAGTACGATTTTAAAGGTAGTTCCCATCACTGTCTACGGACCCGCCGGGTCCTATGATACCTACGCACTGCTGGACGATGGTAGCACTGCGACACTGATTGACTCTAGTGTAGCCGATCGTGTTGGGTTATCAGGGCCTGAAAAATATATTGTAGTTGAAGGCATAGGTGGTCTACAAAAGAAAAGTAAGGTTAAACTTGTCGATTTCCATATAAAAGGCAAACACTCGTCTGATATTTATCCCGTAAAGCGTGCTAGAGCTATGAAGTCACTCAATTTACACACTCAGGCACTCTCTAAAGAACAAATAGCTTCTTATTGTCATCTGACCGATTTGACCGATGTCCTGCTGCACACTAGCGCCACGCCAACTGTACTTATAGGGGCTCAACACTGGCATCTTTCGATAACCCGAGCCGTGCGCAGTGGCAAAGGCAACGAGCCGGTAGCTTGCCATACCTTATTAGGCTGGACATTGTATGGAGAGGTCTCAAGCAAAACTAAACCTACTCAATTTATAAATCACTGTCAGTTAGTAGGTTCTATTGAATCGGAAGAGAACGAAAGTTTGGAATCCTTGGTAAAGAAACATTATAAACTAGATTCTTTAGGCATATGTAAGCGTGAAACATTGCACAGTAAGCAGGATTTACGCGCTATAGAGATTCTGGACTCTACTACTAGACGTTTGCCATCAGGCAGATACGAGGTAGGGCTTCCTTGGCGTGACGCAACTGTGTCAGTTCCCGATAGCTACCCGCAAGCTCTATCGCGCTTTTATAGTTTGGAGAGACAAATGATTCGTGATCCTATTTTTGCCGATGCCTACAAGAAATTTCTAGACAACATGGTTGACAAGGGATACGCTGAGGAATGTAACTCTAGCACAAACTATGGTTGTCAAAAACGTACGGAGCCTTCTATTAGCTGCTCATCTTTTGCAGCCTTTTCGTCTACGGCGAACTCAAATTCTCTACAGGATAATACACAGACAATCCGTTTGTACTTACCTCACTTTGGTGTTTACCACCCGCAGAAGCGTAAGCTTCGAGTAGTCCATGACGCAGCGGCAAAGAATCAAGGCGTTTCATTAAATTCTTTGCTTCTACAAGGGCCTGACCTGTTAGAAAACCTTTTAGGTATTCTTTTTAGGTTTAGGGAGGGTCGTGTCGCCATGACAGCGGATATAAAAGAGATGTTCCCACAAATACGCATCCGAGATCAAGATAGGGATGCATTACGCTTTCTATGGCGTGACGTCAATTCTAAATCTACTGAACCAATCAAGGAATACAGGATGACTTCTGTCATTTTCGGTGCATCACCTAGTCCCTTTATGGCTCTTTACATAAAAAATAAAAATGCTGACTTCTACAGAAATCAGCACCCAGAGGCATCTAATGCTATCATTTATGACCATTACATGGACGATTATTTAGGCAGTTTAGATGACGTCAACGAAGCTGCTCAGCTGGCGTCAGATATAGTAGCCGTCCATGGTGCTGGTTGCTTCGAAATGCGCGGTTGGATATCTAATGACCGCGACGCACTACGTCTGATACCATATGAGTTACGCGCTGTGCCACCCACTGAAGTCCAACTTGGTAACGCTCAATCAAACGTCAGAGTCTTAGGTGTTTCTTGGAATCCCTTAACCGACTTGTTAAGTTTTAGAACGGGCCTAGATAGCCCCACCTATAAAGGAAACCTCACAAAACGAAAAGTTCTTTCCCATTTAATGAAAGTTTACGACCCGTTAGGTTTACTAGGGCCAATAGTTGTGAAGGGTAGAATCTTACTGCAGGAGACGTGGAGGTCTAAAATCGATTGGGACACAGCTTTCCCACCTTCCGAAGTTACTAAGTGGACAGAGTGGTTCAAAGAACTCTCAGATGTGTCTTCCATAAAGATTCCTCGATGGTACGCGAATCAGAACGGTGAGCCTCTACAGAGAGAGCTGCATGTACTCGCAGATGCGAGTGAGCTTGCCTATGCATGCGTGGCCTATTGGCGTCTCTTATACGCTGATGGCACCGTCAAGCTCGCCCTCATCACCAGCAAGGCGAGAGTTTCTCCTCTGAAGCCAACCTCCATCCCGCGGTTGGAATTGCAAGCCGCTCTGATCGCCTCTCGCCTTGCTGTTACCATCAAGGATTCCCACAGAAAAAAACCCGTTCGTACCTTTTTGTGGACGGATTCTACAACCGTTCTAGGATGGCTTAGAAGCGATGCGCGAACGTTCAAGCCCTTTGTGGCCCACCGGATCGGTGAAATTACCGAGAATTCAAGCGTTGAAGACTGGAGGTGGGTTCCATCAGGTTTGAATGTCGCTGATGATGCCACGCGCGTAAATCCACTTCATTTAGATGCCAACCACCGTTGGTTCGCGGGGCCTTCATTTCTTTTTGACTCTCCTGAGAACTGGCCCGTTGAGCCAGCTGGTCCGACTATGGTTGCAGAAGAACGTAAACAGTCATTTCAGCCAGTGCCGGTCCATCTGGTTATCACCGCGGATTTTGACCGCTTTAGCCACTGGTTGCGGTTAGTTCGCGCCACTGCCCGCGTTTTGCAGATTGCTGCTAAGTTCCGTTCTATTTTGAGCCGCATCAGATCTCCTATTAACTCCAATACCGTTGTTGCAGACCGCCATGTTGCATCTCTTTCTGCGTCCACCACTCCTCCACCTCTGTCAGCGGAACTGATTAACGTCGCAGAAAGACATTTATTGCAACGCGTTCAGGAAGACTCCTTTCAAGAAGAGATCCATTGCGTCAAGAATTCCCTACCTATCCCGAAATCAAGCCGGCTTTTGAAATTATCACCCACGATAGGACATGACAATTTGTTGCGATTGGCTGGTAGGATAAAATTTGTCCAAGACGTCAGCACCGACGTCAAATTTCCGGTAATTTTGGATGGTCGACACCCAATTGTTCGCATGCTGGTACACTTTTTCCATCGAAGGGCGGGCCACGCCAACAACGAAATGGTTGTCAATGAGATCAGACAAAAATACTGGATCCTCCGTCTAAGGAACACAGTTCGTAGCGTGGCTAAGGATTGCTTGCTCTGTCGCATTCGCAAGACAAAACCAATGAAACCAACGACTGGTGATCTCCCACCGCAGCGACTGGCCCACCACAAACGCCCGTTTACTTTCACCGGACTCGACTACTTTGGACCTCTGAACGTTACCATCGGAAGAAGGCACGAGAAAAGATATGTGGCCCTGTATACATGCATGACATCCAGAGCTGTACACCTAGAACTCGTACACACGCTCTCTGCTGATTCCGCAATCATGAGCCTGCGTCGGTTTATAGCTCGAAGAGGTACACCAGACACAATTTACTCCGACAATGGTACGTGTTTCGTAGGAGCCAATCGACTTCTTAAAGAGTTTTATCAACCCTCCGTTCAGGACTTCACCGCCACGAGAGGAATTAAGTGGAGTTTCATCCCCGCTGCCGCGCCTTCTTTTGGGGGTTGCTGGGAGAGGCTTGTCCGCAGCATCAAAGTAGCCCTGAATGCTGTACTCGCAGAGCGGGCACCGAAAGAAGAAATTTTAATTACACTTTTGCTGGAAGCCGAGGCAATCGTTAACTCACGCCCCCTCGGTCACGTGTCGGTCGACGCTCAAGATGAGGAAACGTTAACGCCTTTTCACTTCCTGATCGGAAGCTCATCCAACCAACTCCTCCCAACTCTTGATGACGGTGTTCTTGCAGGAAGAGCCAATTGGAAGGCAGCGCTTCGACTTAGCGATCACTTCTGGAGGAGGTGGGTCCGAGAAATCCTGCCAACCATGCAGCCAAGAGATAACATTTGCAACGACGGAAATGTCGAAATTGGAGATGTGGTGATAATCGCAGATGAAAGCTTGCCGAGAGGGATTTGGCCACGTGGACGCATTACTCAACTCCACCCAGGCAAAGACGGGGTGGTCCGAGTGGTGGACGTAGCCACAGCAGGAGGGCTCTTGCGCCGACCCATTAGAAAACTTGTCCGGCTGGTCACCAGGGAGGCTTCTCATCCTGGGTAACTGTGTGCATCTGTGCATTTCTGCACAAGGGCCCGGGATGTTGAAGACTCCTTGGAATCATATTTTATGATGTTTTTATATTTTTCCTTTAATTGACTTTTCTCTCTCATGTCACTCATCTTTGTAATATTCTTGCTGTCACCATCTCATTGCCCACTTATTCTGATATTTTCCTATTATACTTCGTTTTACCCGTTTTCATCACTTTTCTTTCATTATACAGTCCTTTCCTCAACATTTCAAATGTTGAGGAATGGACTGTATAATGAAAGAAAAGTGATGAAAACGGGTAAAACGAAGTATAATAGGAAAATATCAGAATAAGTGGGCAATGAGATGGTGACAGCAAGAATATTACAAAGATGAGTGACATGAGAGAGAAAAGTCAATTAAAGGAAAAATATAAAAACATCATAAAATATGATTCCAAGGAGTCTTCAACAGATGGATACTGCGAAAATTCGAGTGATTATGAGGCACCCATTTTTCGTATTTTTTTATTTTATTGATTTGTCGCAAGTGAGTCAATATTGTGGGTAAGGTAACGTTAAACCATGCCGCTAATTCCTGGGTAGTTTGACTAGGGTCGGCTTCCACAATCTCTCTTAATTCATCGTTATTCACCTGTGTGGGCGGTCTTCCTCGTGGCTCGTTCTTTAAGTCGAAATTTCCATCACGAAAGCGTTTAAACCAAAATCGCACGGTGCGTTCATTAGTAGACCCTTCTCCAAACGCAGCATTGATATTGCGGGCTGTTTCTGCCGCGTTAGTTCCGCGTCGGAACTCGTATTAAAAAATCACTCGAATTTTCGCAGTATCCATCTTTCTTGTCTAAATTGAATAACAAAAACAATTGAAAGTCGATATTCAAATGTTTCACATTTTTTAAAAAAAGAACATCATAGAAACCATTTGAAAAAAGTTTCATTCGAAAACCTCAAACCATGAAGATTCTATGTCAATTCAAAGAACCTATTGCAATAAAACGGCAATTTCATACTTTAACCCCTGTTACTATAAGGTTACTTAATACCGTTTTTGTTTTTTGTTACTTTTCTGTTCCATTAATCCTAATTTAATATAGCCTATGACACTCGCGCAGGGATGACGAATCGATTGAAATCTTATTTGTCACAATCTGACCATTGGTTAAGGAGTTATGAGGGAAAGAATCGGACATACTTACATACATACATACATACATACGAGCTAAACACATGACCCTCCTTTTGAGGTCCGCCGCAGTAGGGTAATAAGAATGTGCGCATGACGTCATAGACCAATGATGCAGCCAGGAGTTATATGGTCAAAGAATTGGCATCACCAGCTGTGAGACTCGTTAGCTCAGTGGGTAAGAGCGCCGATATTTAATGCCAATATCATCGGAGGGCGGAGGTTCAAGTCCTTCACGAGTCAGCACATTTATGCATTTATTTTTGCCATAACTATATACATTTACCAACTGCGAATTTATTCTGTTAGACAAAATGTTTAAAACATCAGTGAGAAACGACAGATATTGACATGTTTTTAACAAATTAAAGACTCGACGCGTTTGTGCGCGTGAACTTGAAGGGGCTTAAAACGTGGATTACAAAGTGGATTGAAAGAAGTTTCATGCAATTTTAATTTCAGAATCAGAATTGTCTACGCGTCAGTAAAATGGTTTGTAGTATAGATTTCACGCACACAAACAATATGATAGTGTACGAGACACAGGGGGTTATTCTTCTAATGAATAGTTTTGAAATGGCCAATCTATGATATGAATCCCTATCGTCTCTTTACGAGAGGGGTTGTTGATTAAACATACAAAATTCTGTGCCTTATGAACTTGCATCCAAAGCTGAATACATCCGATTTGCTACAGTGTTATTGCTAAATGATGCAGCTAAGGGGAACGAAATCGCTAAATCTCCTATTGAGATCTAAGAATTGTCTGCGTATCCTGCGAGACTCGTTAGCTCAGTAGGTAAGAGCGCCGATATTTAATGCCTTTATCATCGGAGGGCGGAGGTTCAAATCCTTCACGAGTCAGCAATATTTTGCATTTAGTTTTGCTCAATTGATGCACTAAATAGTTAATAATAATAATATTTGTTGTTATAGCGACTACAGTAATACATCATAAGTGAAAATTTCAACTGCTTTGCTATCACGGTTCATGAGATACAGCCTGGTGGCAGACAGACAGACAGACAGACGGACAGTAAAGTCTTAGGGTCCCGTTTGGCACCCTTCGGGTACGGAACCCTAAAAAGCAGGTGGGGCGGGGTGGGGTTACACGGCCGTTAACGTGAAACGTCAATAAGTACGCGTTAATTTTTAGCTCAAACTACGCAATGTGTTACGCGGCACTGGCGTCACAAGTCAAGAGGACCTGAGTAACATAATAGCTATTTTACTGTACTTCAACGATATATAAATACAACCCTTGTTTTCGTTGCGAAATGTTTTCCTTGCATGCGGTTTTAGCAAGTGACCCCCTACTACTGAACTGAAAGATGTTTCAAGGCAAAATTTATTGTAAATCGTTTACTGGCTCCCAAAACAGAATTCTCTGTGCAATGGGTAGCCAGGCTACTTCCTTATTAGATGAGGTTTACAGAATTAATGGCTAAATGTATTTATACCTAAGTGGTAACTACAGGAAGGAATAAAGGATGATGATGAATGTACTTAATGCTAAATGATGCAGCCAAGAGGTTGTGGTCAAAGAATTGGCTGTATCGCCCACGAGACTCGTTAGCTCAGTAGGTAAGAGCGCCGATATTTAAAGCCTTTATCATCGGAGGGCGGAGGTTCAAATCCTTCACGAGTCAGCATATTTTTTTTCATTTTTTTTCTGTTTTAATTCTGTTTTTACTTGTTTACAAGGTAATTTGTAGTTTTCATCTTGTAACACTGCGCCAGTGTAATAAAAAGCATATATCAAAGGTTTTACATCTTCATAATTATCATAGGCCTTTTAGTGCCTAAGGTGTGGGGTACATATGAAGGACGTGGGACGAGGGCGCGGCGTGAAAAAGACACGGCGCGTTGCATATTATGTAGTTCGCGCCCTCGCCCCGTCTTATCTGTGTGGGCTAACATCCTTGGCTATGTCCCATCGCCTCAGTATTCCATCTCACTTTTCCTTCAGAAGCTTTCCAGCATATGGTTGTCTGGAAGAAATTGCTTTTAGTTAAGGCTGCCAATTGTACTGTGTTTCTTTGCAAATTTGTTATGTCATGTGCTCTGGTGTATGTAAAGAATATTCTTATCTTATCTTACACTGTATGAAAGTGAATTGAAAGGACGCCGCGCCTTTTTCGCGCCCTCGTCCCACGTCCTTCCTATTTGCCTCACACCTAAGAGTTACACTTTTTTGACTTATTGAAGAGTCAGATTCCGGAGCGGCAGGCCCTACTGCATATAGAATACATTTTATAACTCACAGATTTAATACGATTTCACTTTTATTAATACTTTAGTACCTATTTCTTGTTAAAATATTGCTTGTCATTTCAACAAATTATTTCAGATGATTCCGGGCGCGAGACCGCGATTTGATTTTAATTATGCAGAGGCTCTCAAACCAGCTAAGTTTACGGTTGGCTAGCCAGTGGAAGCTGATTCATCATGATCGTTAGCCGAAATTTTGCCCACTGTTGGGCCTTTCATTCTTCCAGCAATTTTCACGGCATATTTAACCAATAATGACCTTCTTTGGGCCCTCTAAGTCATTAACTAATCGATAATTTAGCTGCATAGCTATCTACTGACAACCGTTGAGTAGCTCAATGCACTCAAAAATATGAAGTTACTGCCCACCCGGCTCCCCCTATCTATTCCTAAATGAAAACAAAAATTAGGGAGAGGGCGGGCTTTTACCGTATTTTTTTCATACAAAATTTTGTACTTAAAAGCAATGATTTAAGCCGGATCACGTTGCTTAGTGTGTTTCCTTACCTCGGCATGAGTCCAGGCCGCCACGGCCTTGGGCGGCGTGTCGGGCGCCACCGCCCCAAGCCGGCCCCGCTTGCGGTCCTGCAGGAGCGGCACTTTGGCGCCCTTCTCTCCAGACGACAGGATCACTTCGCGCTCGATCTGGTGGCGAAAGGAAGAGGTGGGTCTTAAGGGGGTCCAAGGAGTAGAACTAGCGCCCCACCGAGGAAAAAAAAATATCTTTTTTACAGATCAAATTTGCAAAACGTGTCAGTACAATCTCTCCATCATGTTGCTAGTGATTTTTAGGATATATATAATATGGCGTTTGCTGGCCCTTCTACTAAGCTAAAGCCTGTATGATAAGAGCACACCACCCGTCTCACTTTTCCTTCAGCAACTCTCCGTCGTCGGTGGCCTTTAAGAAATTGCTATAAGCAATAATGCCGCCAATTGTACTGTATTTTTGTAAATATTTCGTGTTTGTGTTTTTCCTGGTACAATAAAGAATAGCAATAAAATGTGAAAATTACTTTCCGAAATTCCGCCAAAATCCCACAAGCACCATGCGGTTAGTTAATGCACCGCCCTCATTTTTCAGATTAAATGCTATTAGAAATAGAAATAGAAAATGTTTATTTGTCTTCAATGTAGTAAGGCACAATAATCACTTATAATATAAAGCAATGATGACAGTTTAGTGAGTAATTTATTTAAAAGCTATTATGCATTTCCGAAAAGTAACGCCTGATTCCATTAAATAAAGAATATTCTTATATTATCTTATCTTAAATGAAATCTGCGAGTGGTGCATTCTGTGCGCCATGAGTGACGACGTGAACGTTGATTGGACGATAGTAAATGACAGCGTAACTCATGAATGGTTTTATAGGAATACTTACTTCAAACCATTGAATTCGATGGTCGAAATATCTAGGTACCTCGTAACATGGCGGTCTGACGGTGGCAGGTGCATAGATGTTGTGCCGGGTAATACCGAACTCGCTCCGTTGAACGTCTATGTTTTTATCTATCACTGGATCAACTGTATTGCGTTGTTTTAAATAACCTTAAGCACAAATCATTGCTTATCAAAATATCGTGATTAAATTCTGGTGCAAGGTTTATCGAGCAATAACGCGCGTGCAGTCCCGAATATGGATTTACTAAACAACAAAATATAATTACCTCCTATCATACAAACAAGACACCTTGTAATTATCGTATCGGCTCATGCAATTGGACGTCAAGGTTGATAGAACAAACGCGAGGGCAATGCTCACTAAGTTTTAATTTCGGCATCATTGTCATGTAGAAGAACTTGAGTAGCCAATAATACAAGTAGGTAAGTTACTATTTATAGTAATTAGTTAGACCTGAGATTTCTACGCTTAGCCTCATAGTTGGGCCGTTGTACTAGCAAGCGCTGAACACCTCAGACACTAGAGTTTCCTCACGATATTTTCCTACACAATTAGCGAGTGGTATTGCTACTACTCGCAACATACTCACAAATGTAACTTAGAAAACAAAGTCTTTGGTACGTGTCGGGATTCGAACCTACGACCTCCCAAATGTGAGGCCAGCGTTCTACCACCGATGTGCTACCACCGCTACATCTTAGGGCTATATTAGGTACATTATACAAGTAAAGACCTCAGTAACTCATGCTTCTTCACGATTTAGATGACAAAAACTTAGTGCATGAGTTCTAGATTTCAGAATAAAAATTGATTACGGACTAAGTTTGACGGCTAAGCGCCGTCGTGTGGCGCCGGATTAAGAATAGCATCACTCCATTTCCTCCCGTGGATGTCGTAGAAGGCGACTAAGGGAATAAATTTCCAGGAGATGGGCAGCAACGTCTTTCTGAGATTCCAACCACATACTGCGATCGCCAACCCGCCTGCCAAGCGTGGTGATTATGGCAAAACCCCTCATGGTTATGAAATCCATGAGGGAGGCCTATGTCCTGCAGTGGGCGTCAAATGGCTGATGATAATGATGAAGTTTGAGAAGACTGTCTATAGAGTTTCTTGCCCATTTTTCTCCAGAACGGTAGGCCGTGTTTGAGGTGGTCACCTATGTTTAATTGTTCATATTTTGTATCTTTACTTGGGCAAATAAATGTGTTTGCAAAAAAAAAATTACATCCCTTAAGTCGCAATTCCATCGCTACATCGAATAACAGTAAGTAAGTAAGTAAGTAAGTAATTTCGTTTATTTCCTTCTCACAGAGGTATCAAAACATATAGTAGGTACAATTTGAGTAATCAAGACTAATTCCTATGTGAGAGGCTGGAGTCCATACTAGGAAAGATCCTGTGTGACAGATCTCCAAACAATTTTTGACTTTGAGTTATGTTTACATGCTCATCCCCGGTTAAGCCTCATCATCATCGGCGCCCACTTTCACCATCGTGTTACTTCCTACGCGTATTGACGGCTCAGATGTTTTCATCATTACGACAGCAGTGACCATAAAAACGTAACTGCATGTCGGCTGACGAGGAACTCGAGTTATTACAGAAGAATGGAAAGCCATTTGCTTTTTCCCGTTCCATCATCTGGTAATTAGTCAAAGAACGTCTAAGTACTAGTACGTACGTACAGTCAACGAGAGTTTAGGCTAGGCTGCTGAAATTAAACAGAGTACGGTGCTTCAATTAAAATTTGTTTGGTGTGAAATTATACACACGAAAATTCAAAGAAAGTTATAAAAATATGTTTTCAGCGTTTTACATGTCGCAAAAACTACGAAAAATTAAGTTGCATTCAAACTGCGCAAATAATAAATAAAATAATAGGGGTTAAAGTATGAAATTGCCGTTTTATTGCAATAGGTTCTTAGAATTGACATAGAATCTTCATGGTTTGAGGTTTTCGAATGAAACTTATTTCAAATGGTTTCTATGATGTTCTTTTTTTAAAAAATGTGAAACATTTGAATATCGACTTGCAATTGTTTTTGTTATTCAATTTAGACAACAAAGATGGATACTGCGAAAATTCGAGTGATTTTTGAATACGAGTTCCGACGCGGAACTAACGCGGCAGAAACAGCCCGCAATATCAATGCTGCGTTTGGAGAGGGGTCTACTAATGAACGCACCGTGCGATTTTGGTTTAAACGCTTTCGTGATGGAAATCGAGGAAGACCGCCCACACAGGTGAATAACGATGAATTAAGAGAGATAGTGGAAGCCGACCCTAGTCAAACTACCCAGGAATTAGCGGCATGGTTTAACGTTACCTTACCCACAATATTGACTCACTTGCGTCAAATCAATAAAATAAAAAAATAAGAAAAATGGGTGCCTCACAATCTCTCGAATTTTCGCAGTATCCATCTTTCTTGTCTAAATTGAATAACTAAAACAATTGAAAGTCGATATTCAAATGTTTCACATTTTTTAAAAAAAGAACATCATAGAAACCATTTGAAAAAAGTTTCATTCGAAAACCTCAAACCATAAAGATTCTATGTCAATTCAAAGAACCTATTGCAATAAAACGGCAATTTCATACTTTAACCCCTAATATAATTTAGTTCTTCAATTGAATTATGAACGTTCGTAGGTATTCGAATTTTGATTCGTCTTTGAGAGTATACTTCTTGCATTAACAACGCCATTGTTCATTTCCGTATGTAATTGGAGCCATAAAGAATTAAAATAATGATATTAACGTTTTTAAGTAAGGATATAGACAGACACAAAAACATTTTTTGCGAGATAACTCAAACATTGATTAAAGCATCATATATTACAAGGCATCACTCGTGGCTTATGACGTCACAGTTGACGCCCGATTTGTAAGGAGAGTTTTTGTAATAATAGCAAAAGTATTAGTTGTAGAAAAAAAAAACTGAAAATAATTTCTTAAGTTTTTTTAACATAGCCTCTCTGATGAGAGCGAAATATTAATGTTCTGTCAACTAGCATAATAAACCTGATTACAATTTATTTTCCCACTGTATTGCAGAGTATTTGGCGCTAAGGCTAATTGCTTTACATGCCTATTTGAACGCCAGTATTGTTACGGGAACATTTGTTGTTGATTGTTGAAAGTTGACGTTCGTTGAGTGTTCGATAACTAGAACAATATTGCTATAAATCACCCGGCGAATTAGCTCACATCAGTAAAGAAGGCCTGTCCTCTCCATTTTAATATATAAATCTGCGTTTAAGTTAATGTGTTAAAAACAAAGGAGCTTAATAAAAAAACTATTATAACAATAATAATTTGGAGTCGGTGCCCAAAAATTATGTGCAGTTGTCATGCAGCTCGGCACCGACTTCAAATTATTATTGTATTCTGAAGTCGGTTTTTATTTAAAAAATTCGTTTCACGATTATTTGTGAATTTTATGAAACATACACCAAATACTAAAATCTTCATTAAATTTAAATGGATCAATAGAACACCTAATCAAACAAAAAAAAAAGTTGGTATCTGTTTATCAGACAATATAGCAAAAAAACTAACAACGTTGAATTGAGATCCTAATCCTTTTTTGGAGTCGGTTAAAAAGTATTCACCGTGTACTTAAGTTTAAGATGATTTGAGAAAAGATGGTCAGAGTGGAGTCCCGCTGCCTTTTTCTCCACTACAAATACGGCCCGAAGGCAGCGGCTAACATAGTAACATAGTACATTGACATTCAGCAAACAGAATGTAAATTCTTTACGTTGAAATAAATTATTGATTTCTGATTTCTTAGTAGGTACCTACGGTAGGTAATAAAGTCAAAAGGTAAAGGAAACAGGTGGCACGAAAGGGAAAGGGTGGTAGTTGTGGAAATCCTCTCAGCGATATAATTACCCACGTCCGTTGTTCTCTTGGTTACAATTTTAATCGGACATTTTAGTATAAGTTGTGTCTGCCGGAAGGCAATGTACGAGATTGGCTGGAGACTCGTGAATGACTCGCCGGCTCGCCGCCGTTCACGTTGGAGATCAATAAAAACCTTTTTGGGTCACTAAAATTTAAAAATGTTAGCAGGTCTAATTTTTACTTTTCTTATGGCACGGCGCGTAAGTATTTTTTGTTCATTTATTGTTATTATTAATATTTAGTATTAATATTTTAAATTAATAAAAAAAATCAAATTAATTTCTAAAATAGGTATCTAATTTTTCTTACAAATTAACGTTAATTACACTTCTTGGATGTATTACTGCAAAAAAAAAAAAAAAATGAATAAGAAAAGATTCTCTTTGGTCGTTGATTTCTCAAGCACGGTTCTTTGGGAAAAAAAGTTCCTAATGATGCAGAAAATACGTGTCTTATGAGAATGACTTTGAACAGAGTGACTTTGAACTCATCATCATCATCATAATAAATGACTAGATACCTAGTAGGTATTATTTTATTTGCTATCTATCTAGAGATAGAGGGCAAAATTGATTGAAAGAGCTATTTCTGAACGCAGCTTACTCGATCAATAAATTCGCGTACCCTTTTAATATGCTAAATGACCACACTCCACTTAGCAGAAACCAGCTATGAATATAAAACTCTATTTATATCCCGCGAGGGATCATCTATACTCGTCAACTTCCGTCACAGCCTGTCTTGTGCGCAGGGTTGCCAGCTGAACAGGATCCGTCTGAGTAAATATGTATTTCGGATTCGCAATATATATGTTTAAATTACCATTTGTTTTTATAATAAATAACTAGGGGGTGAACCCCCTGCGCGCTTCGCGCGCCAACCCCCAGCCGCTCCGAGCTTCGCTCTCCGCGGCGCTCGGCCTAGGGCCTCGCTAGACACTTGGGGTAGGGATTTCATAAGTGGGAACATGTATAGTCTCGGCCTTCGGCCTCGGCCTGGACGGAGCTCGGCCTTCGGCCTCGCTGCGGCGGGGATCCTTGTGCCCGCTTTGCGGAGCTCGGCCTTCGGCCTCGCAAGTTTATCCCAACTGGCTCTTGCGTTGTTGCTTGTTCGCCGAAAATGTATAGTCTCGGCCTTCGGCCTCGGCCTGAACGGAGCTCGGCCTTCGGCCTCGCCGCGGCGGGGTTCCTGGGGCCCGCTTCGCGGAGCTCGGCCTTCGGCCTCGCAAGTTTGTCCCATCTGGCTTTTGCGTTGTTGCTTGTTCGCCGGAAAATGTGTGGTCTCGGCCTTCGGCCTCGGCCTGAACGGAGCTCGGCCTTCGGCCTCGCCGCGGGGAGGTTCCTCATCACCACTTCGGCCTCGAAAAATCGTTTTTTTGAAAAATTCTTCATTTTTGTTTAAAATTTTGTACTAAAAGTCGATTTTCAGTACAAATTCTCCATACAAAATTTTCTCATTTTCAATCGTCGATATCTCGGCCGCCATCTTGAAAATCTAAAATGTCCGATTTTTCTCATATACCCGGGTCCTTTGACAACCCGATGCCGTTTAGGGCATGTCTCCAGCATGTGCCCAGTTGGCTGCCGACTTTTTTGCGCAGAGGTCGATTTTTCGGGCGGCCATATTCTCGCCCCTATTTTGAATTTCGAACGTTCAAATTTTTTTTTCACAATAAGATCACGAAACAAATGCCCGTTTCAAATTTCATCCAAATCGGCCGGTAAACAAAAGAGTTGGCCCATTTGTATAGGAGAACGCGTTCGAAATTAAAAAATCGTAATTCATACATTTCCTACAACTTTGTCATACATCATTTTCCTCTAGCTATTGTCATTTCGGAGAAAACGTATGGATGAGTCAGTCAGTGAGTATACCGGATTGTAGCTTTTTATATATATATAATAAGACTGGTAAACTATAATCACTAGGTAGTTTCGGACCAGTTCAAGTGATTGATTTATGTGGAAGTTATTATTATTATTTAGGGGTGGTGATATTTCTCCACACAAGAAAAGTCAGACGATTTGAAAAGTTGTTTAGATACTTCGGTTTTCCAATCGGGTGTCATTAAGGGTATATCAAAATATAATTTTCGATTCTAATACCATCCAAATGATTCGACTTGAAACAAATAAAATCTACACCGAAATAAATAAAAAGGAATGTAATTCCTCGTGTACTAATTATCTCACGTTAAATGTCTTGTGTTGTGTTTTTTGTTATGTACTTATGTATAAATGTACACGAAAATGTATAAATGCGTAAAAAATTTAGATTTTTTGACAAATGATTTTTGACAAAATTTGGTAACAATATTAAATTTGGTATTTATGGGGAACGATGCTAGACCTAAATGGGCATTTCCCATAGACATCTTTACTCTTCAGATATCTATGGCATTTCCATTTTTGGTAGTGCAATAAGAACATTTTTGGCAACCCTGCTTGCATGTCTAGTTCTGCGGTCGGGTTACTGAAAGACTCGTTGCCGTAATGACTTACAACGCCGGATGGGATGGACGGGCTCATTGGCGAAATGGAGACTGGCCAGAGATGAATCAACGTGGCCCTAGCCGTCTAAAATACGCTTAGGTATTAAGCTTGTGAGGTTTTTGTAATATTTTGTCTCGGCTTAGGAGAGCTTCCTACATCATCAACATCTAAGCAACATCGATTTAGTCTTACCAATAAAGAAATGTTACATACTTCAGGAACTATTCTACAGGTAAGTATTGTATAATTACTAGCCGAATCGGCAAACGTTGTTTTGCCATATTAATTAGTCTACGACCTTTTCTCCAAATATACACCAACAAATTTCATAAAAATCGGTGAACCCTTTTCGGAGAAGTTCGATAACAAACACTGTGACACGAGATTTTTATACATTTAATTTACAGGTAGGTAATGTGTGACAAAAGGTATGTTTGATTTTCCACGTGCTCATTGTCGAAACATAAGTTCTGTATTTCCTTGGCAACGCCAAACAGTCACATGGTTAGTGTACAATTGATTTGTGATTCACTCAATAAAAAATGTTTTAAAATGCATAACCAAGAGTAATTTTACTTCAAGACGTTTTTTAAAAAGATGCCAAAACAATCAACAAACAAAATCGAACTAAGTATGTCACCCTGTACAGTAATCCAGTTTAATCAGTATATGTATACTATATATATCCGATATGTATCCGTGCTTCGCAAGGCACGTTAAGCTGTTGGTGCCGACTGCCGTCGATAGATGGCAGTCGTTAAGCCAAGTCAGAGGCCTTAGGGCGGCTTGACAACTTCTGACAGTAGACGAGCCACTAGTCTACAAGCCTCCACCAATCCGGACTTGGCCCCCGTGATGGAGTATGGCCTATACCTTCCTCAGGGAAGAGACCCGTGCCCCTCGGTGGGGACATAATGGGTTGATGATGATGATGATGATGTATACTATTTGACTATGTAGTCAAATTCGGTGCAAAGGCAACGGCTAACATTGTACATTGACATTCAGCAGAATGTAATTCTTTACGTTGAAATAAATTGTTGAACAAAATTAAAAATCTGTAAACCTTACCTTACCAATCTATCAATAAACTCTTGAGATTTGTCAACTGTTTAGCATCCATCATCATCATCATCATCGACATAGGCCTACTTCGTGGGTTTCATGACCATGAGGGGTTCTGCCATAATCATAATGGGTTTCATGACCATGAGGGGTTCTGCTGCTCGTCTCCTGATAATTGATTTCCTTAGTCGCCTTCTACGACATCCACGGAAGGAAATGGAGTGACGCTATTCTTAATCCGGCGCCTCACGGAAAGTTTAGCCTTCCCTACACCAAAAATTAAAAAAACGGAACTCTTCTAAGATATTTTCGTTGTCTGTCAATCCCTCTAGCAAGATAATATCCTCTTTCTTGGAAACGAATAAAGCTATCAATTTGAAATTAATTTCAAATGCTAAAGTTTAAGTCAACGCAATCAAATCATCGCCAACCCGCCTGCCAAACGTGGCAATTATGGCAAAACCCTTCATGGTTGTGAGGGCCACGGAGGAGGCTTGTGTCCTGCAGTGGGCGTCAAATGGCTGATAATGATGATGATGATGAATCAAATTATACTTAAAAAATGGCTCACAAATCTCCCGATATAATTTATCTAACTTTACGAGCCACGACCGAGAACATCAGGCCGTACAAAACCCCAAAATTAGATCGTATTTCCGCTTACAACAGCCGTTTTTGGCAAAAATGCTAATGTCTCAGCCTACCCCACAATCGTGAGTTTATTTAAAAAGGTACGTCTAACTACTTAACTACTTTAAATAAATAAATAAATAAACACATACAAAAAATATGTTTTTGGTGTCTGTATGTCTATTTGTCTGTCACTCGAGGCATTTCAAATAATTATGATACAGCTCTGGTAGCGGAGCGGTATAAGGCCGGCCCCATATTTGGGAGGTCGTGGGTTCGAATCCCGGCATGAACTTTGACTTTGTTCTCGACAATACTCGCTAACCGTGAAGGAAAACACCGTGAGGAAACCTTAGTGTCTGAAGTGTTCACATACCTCAGCGCTTGATATTGTCAATCCGCGGTGGGCACGCCTGATAATTAAGCACATACTCTCTCTCATTGTATGTAAGCATGTTTGTTTGTCGCAATAAATCATTCATTCATTCATTCTCTGAGAGAAGGCCTGTGCCCTGCATAGTTAGTAAGACGACGCTAGTCGCGCATTTTACATGTCAAGAGCCGCGACTTTTCAGTACATTAATTGTCCAATTCTGACGTTTTAGCGCGACAAAACGCGGGGCTACCCCGTCGTACAACCCGCGCTGCAGTGGGACGTGTATAAGCTTACAAAGAAAATTCAACAGCGCCACTCACGGGGAACTTGGCGGAGTGTGTGTGCAGGGATGCAGCGGAGGGCGCCGGGGCTCCGGGCAGCGCCGCCTCGGGCGCCGGCGGCATCCTGTACGGGGGCACGCCGGACCCCGCCTCCACGGTACCTGCGAGACCAGCAAGGTAAAGTAAAGTAAAAGTTATAATAATAACTTCCACACAAGGTAATCGCTTGTCCTGGTTCTAAATGAGGATATCTTGTGCCTGTAAGCTTAACCGAGGCCCCACCAAGGCAAGGAAATCACAAACATGGAAACAAGCCCACACTGAGGCCATTTGTACATTGAGAATCTCATGACCCCCTGCGTGGTAACTAAGAAGAAGATGTCTATTTATTATACCAACAAGACACATCACAGAAACAAAGTAAGCAGCAGATAAGTAACATAATATGGACAACAACAGAAAGAAAACCAAGTATACAACAGACAAAACACATAAATAAAACAGGACCATAGATGTAGCATGTGACTGTGGTGTATCTAAGTTGCCACAAAAGGCAGCTGACTCAGCCTTTAGGGGCTTAATTATGCGCACCAGATCCTGAGAGATTCCAATCGTCTAACTGTCAAATTCCATACTAATTTGACAGTTAGGCAGTTGGAATCGCTCAGGATTTGGTGCGCGTAGTATAGCGCCAGACGTGATACCGCTAGACCAACGAGTCATGTGCCAATGAGTTCTATGTCATGTACATTTGTGAAGTTATAGTAGGAATCATCATCATCATCAGCCGGTGTCAGTCCACTGCTGGACATAGGCCTCTCCCAAGACACGCCACTGAGCTCGATCTAAGGCTCTTCTTTTCCAGTCACTGCCCACCGCTTTGCGAATGTTGTCGCTCCACCTGGTCACAGGGCGTCCTACGCTACGTTGGAATAGTAGGAATACCACTCGCTAAACGTCAAGGAAAACATCGCGAGGAAACCTGGGTTTCTGAGCTGTTCGCATACCTCAATGCTCGAAATCGCCAATCCGCGGTGGGCTCGCGTGGTTATTATGCCCATACTCTCTCCCTGACAGAAGGCCTGGGCCCTACAGTGGGACGTATGTAGGCTGCTTATGTAAGATAAAAAGTACCCGAAACCGGCGTGCGTGCATGCAACGACTAATGAATGTTGAGGAAGCGAAAGTGAGCTGTCAGGATCGTGGCAAGTCGCAGTCCTTGGTCGCTGCCTACCCCTCTGGGATACAGGCGTGAGTTTATGTATGTATATAACAAAAACCTGTGGATGTCAGCAAGCGCAGTAATGCCGACTTCCACAGTAAGTACTTAAGCGTAATCAGGAAGAGGCTCTACAAATTACAGGCACTCGCAACCTTTTTCCAAGCGGCACTATGTAATAACAATTTTCCCATAAAACTGACAGAATTGCCTAACACAATTACGCGGATATTACTGCGAAGTGGCTATTTACTATGTGGGAGACTAGAGCTTCACTGATGTCACTTCGTTGGTTTTAGTTCCTTTTTTCATTGGATTTGCATAGATGTTTTACTCTGCATAGCAATGTTGTTTAGCATGGTTACAAATTTATGCAGTTTGAATTAGAGGTAGATATAAATATCTTTTAGTTTGTCTTTCCTTTTCTGAAACTGTTTGGTTTCTGAGTCACTGATTTAGCTTAGGGCTTCGTCTTCCGACAAATTTACACCTTGCACCCGCCATTGTCTGTACTTGATTTGTGGTTTGAGAAAATAAAGTACCTACTTGTTAATTACATTCACGTACAGTCTTACATTCCACCAATACTATCACTTGTGCCCGCCTAACTTTTCTTTTATTGATGAGATAATAGCCAACCGCGTTTCCCATTTTCAAGGAAAAGTGGACACAGCAAAACATCTTGCAAGTAGAAATGGTTTTATGGACTTCCTTATACCCCAAACAATATTTTATGGTGTCCACATTGGGTCTCCTACCTGAAACCGAATGCCCAATAGCCGAATAATAATATATAAAAAAAAACTATGAAACTAGTCAAATGTGTCAAATTGTTACTGATACCGGAAAAATCAAAACTGTCATTGATATGATATTGGATGCACATGACCTTATTCCTGTAAATGTGACACTAAAAATCCTATAGTTACTCCATAGTTCTTCTTAATCGAACGTTTAGATATCTTACATCTTTGGTACCTAACCTAAGCTAACCTAACATACATTTATTCTTAGTTATTGCAAAGGCATTTCAAGACATTACGGCAAGCGACTATCTCGGTACAGCAAGAAAATATGCATCAAGTGCTCAGATTTAAACGAACATCGAGATCATAAAGAGAACATGAGTGGATCAAGTTTGCAAATTGGACTTATACTTCCCTGACTACTTGCCCTTGATTGATCCACCATTTTGAATACTGAAAGAGGTTCTAGAGGTTCTAGCTGTAGGCATAATCGGTGTTATGCTTATCATACTAAATATCTAATACATAAAAATCTCGTGATTTCGGTATTTCTCGGAAATCTCGGTATTTCTTATCGAACTCCTTCGCAACGGCTTCACCGATTGTTTTGATTTTTTTGTGTATATTTGGTAGGTCTGAGAATAAATCGTTTGGCAGGTAATCTAGTATAAAAATATAATTCTAATAGCAGTTAGAATCAGAGCGTAAAGCGCAAGACTGCACAGGAGGGCATTTAAAAAAGTCAAAGGTTTTAAAATGACAATTTCCAAATCTAAAACTAATCGGTGCCTGAGGAATAGTCGTGGGTATAACCATCGTTCCGGGGCATACCTGATGCAAAGGATTTCCCTGCCAGCAGTCTGCTGCCTGCCGGGATTTCCCAGGTGCAGCGGGGGACGCTGCTAGCGTCATGGAATCTTTTGGGTTGGATGTGTTCCGTTCCGGGGCGTTATTTTTACTAGTTTAGTATTTTATTTAGTTTTATGTTCTGTATTTGTTGTGCCAGTTTTTATGAATTAAAGTTTTTTCGGATTTTGTGACTAAACATTTAGTATGTATAAACTAAATCTAAAATGGTTGCATTTAAATGCTTGCGTCCATGCAACGACCAATGAATGTTGATAAAACGAAAGATACAGGCTCAAAAGATACCTCCGGGTTACATGCGTGGGTTTCTGTAATGTATGTAAAAACTTTAAACCAATATTAAGTCTGTTGAAGAATGTTTAAACCGGCCAAGTGCAAGTCGGGCTCGCGCACGAGGGGTTCCATACCATTGTCTATACAACATTAGACACATCGGGATGAGACGGTAAAAAATCGAGGGAGTTCAGGATGTTGTATGGGAGCCCCCCTAAATATTTTTTTTATTTTAATTTAATAGTTTATTTCTGAAGCAAATATAGAACTAAATATTCCGGCAAAAAATTAAGTTTGTTGTATGGGAGCCCCCCTTAAATATTTATTTTATTCTGTTTTTAGTATTTGTTGTTATAGCCACAACAGAAATACATCATCTGTGAAAATTTCAACTGCTTAGCTATCACGATTCATGAGATACAGCAGAAAGACAGGCAGACGAACAGTGAAGTCTTAGGAATAGGGCGGGACCCTAAAAAGCACTGTTTGGTTTTGTTTTGTTTTTGTTTATTAGGCATGAAAAACAGGTAACAGTCTTAAAATAACAATATTGGAGCATGCTAGTTTTAAGCTAGATTAAAAATAAATTGCTTGATCTCGTGCTCCAGTCAATTTACTCGGTCCCAACAGATGTCCGTCAAGAGCACAATGTAACAATAACAAAAAAGTTTCATCTTCTTTCTACTTTCTTAAGGTTGTTTGGCGCCAAATTAATGTCCACCACGAAGTAAAAACTTGATTGATGTAACAAGTGATAATTCAAATGATAACTCACATATACACGTAAGGGTCAAAATATAACAAACATATTCCCTGGCTCATACGTAACGCTGGCTTCGAATCTTTCAACAGATGTGAATGACATTTATTTGATCTTATACTTCAATACTTAAGATGAAAAGGTCAATAAAATTGTAATCCCCGTTTCCCGTTTAGTCTATAAATAGCAGCAAACTTGATTAGTAGACGTTATCTAGACGTAAAGTAGTTGAAGAAGATGTAAGCGTAGGTATACATGATTAATTGAAAGAAAGAAAGAAGACGTTTATTTAAATTGTCACAGAAACACGAAGTAAAGACGAAGCTACACAAACAAAATACACAAACGAAATAGAGGGGTTCGTAATTAGTATTTTTCATAGAATTTTACAATGTGAAAGGGGTTATTTCTCTTACTCCTTTCTAAGTCATTCCGTTCACTGGTTAAAAGATATTGCCATTATTCACTCCACAGTTTTTAAATATTTCATACATAGACATAAATAGGTGATCGTGGTAAGAAACCCGTTTGTTTTAAAATTGTGTATTTTACCCACGGTACTTCAAGTACCTATCGAATAAAAAGTACCACCAGTTCTTCAACCCTAATCTTTTGCAAGCCATCCGCTTCATATTTTGAGTCTTTTATTTGTATTTTTTCATATTTTGTGATGGCCTTGTCTGGTTACTCTACCACAAGGTATCCTAGTTTCAGACCAGATCATCGTCGTCATCATCATCAGCCATTTGATGCCCACTGCAGGACATAGGCCTCATAGGCCTTTTCATAACCATGAGGGGTTTTGCCATAATCGCCACGCTTGTCAGGCGGGTTGCCGATCGCAGTATGCGGTTGGAATCTGAGGAAAACGCTGCTGCCCGTCTCCTGGTAATTGATTTCCTTAGTCGCCTTCTACGACATCCACGGAAGGAAATGGAGTGACGCTATTCTTAATCCGGCGCCACGCGGAAACGCGCAGACCAGATATCCTAATATTATTATTATTTTCTGCCATTTTGACCTGCCACGTTGTCTGCCATGTGCCCACTTTACGGCGTCGGGATCTCCGAACAACTTAGTACATTCGTGCCTCACATTTGCTCTTGTCCAGTAAACATAGACGATCAGGGTCTTCAGAGTAAACTTGACCCAAACTGACTTGACGAAAGTCTTAATAAAATGGGCCAGAATACAATATACTACCTCGATAAAATCACCAAAAAAATAAACAAGAACAAAAGTCTTTAAAGGGCCATTAAGACTGGCAAGAATGACTGCCACTCGAATTCGGATTGTGACCTGAATTGTTTTTTGGCAAGTCAGCTCCACTCAGTAACTCGGGCAATGTTACCGGTTGTCCAACGGTATTGTTTGTGACACTTGATCTTGGTGTCTGTACGTGCTGCGCCTGGGCCGTTTCATGAGCGTTTTTTGTTTAAATGTTTGTTGAAGGTTTTGTTGTTTGATTTGGAAGCCTAAACAATTTTTGCAGATGTAAAGACAAAATTACTTCAGGCTTTATTTTGACTTTTTTACCACCTCAGTCAAATTACAGACTGACATAAAACGGAAGTAAGTTTCAGAGGTTGTTCCGACCAACAGTCAAAAAAGAGCATTGGATCTAAGTAAAGGCAAAGAAAAACATTGTGAGGAAACCTGAGTGTGTGAGGTGTTCGCATACCTCAGAGCTTGAAATTGCCAATCCGTGGTGGGCACGCGTGGTAATTAAGCCCATACTCTTTCTCTCTGAGAAAAGGCCTGTGCCCTGCAGTGGGACGTATGTAGGCTACATAAAAAAAGGTGTAATGTCGATTGTATACTTTGAAAGGCATCCTTATGATCGCTAACTTTATAACACTTGGCATTAGTTAGTAAAATTTTGAAAACTGGTTGCAACATTAGCTGTAAGTACCATATTTTTTTGTGACCAAAGACCAAATTCAGTCTTAATTAGACATAAAGCAATGATCAACTGCTTCCTAGTAACGTCTATGGGATAATAATCAGCATCTCTTAATACCCTGTTAGGAAAACCAGTCGAAATCCACCTAGCAAGTACGTTTTGGGCTGTCACTGCGCAAAGGTGCACAAAGATAAGTGGCATAGCCAGTTTCAGCTCTAATCTGACATATCAAGTAGGTGGGGACGCCCACACTGTTCGTTTCTTTTGTAAGTTGGTGACAAACGTTATGAAACTAGAATTGATTAAAAGATAATACGTTCGTGTAAAAAAAGAATTGGTCGATTTGTCTCCTCAAACTTTTGGATATTGAACATTGAATACTTACCAAAAAAAAAGAAACAACTCAAGTGTGCATTATTTATCATCTGTCGTATTTCATCGGTACTGAAAACTTTTTCAACAAACATACTATATTATACAGAGGCCTTAGGGCGGCTTGACAACTTCTGACAGTAGACGAGCCACTAGTCTACAAGCCTCCACCAATCCGGACTTGGCCCCCGTGGTGGAGTATGGCCTATACCTTCCTCAGGGAAGAGACCCGTGCCCCTCGGTGGGGACATAATGGGTTGATGATGAATACTATATTTTAGTTATTTGGAGTCAGAAGTAATTGTATTTAAATTCATAAATTTTGCACATGATGCGTACATAAATTGGTCATGCGCAGCTATTAGAGGCAAAACGATAACAGATTTCCGACGCGAATAAAAAAGATTACGTAAACACCGGAACCCCTATTGATTATTTAGTAAAGCCATTAAATGCATTTGCGGTGTTTCATAATCGTAATACTTACATTCGACTAAAAGCACTATCACGCAAAAGTAATAAAAAAATTATCCGATAACAGTGCGATTAATAACGTATTTGTAATTAGAAATGTGGCACAGTGTTGCATAATTAAGACTTTAAGAGGCATTATTCAACCGATCATAATCTTGCGACAATGGGAGCGGAATGGGATTTCAATGGAAGGTACACGGCACGGCATACAATACGACAGGAAAAGAATTGGCGGAAGATGGCTGTATCTTTCATTTATGGTGGTGTCCTTCCAGTTTCTCTTTAACAGCGTTTAGTCCAACTTCGGAACACAAAATACTGTTCTAATAGACAGGAATTAAATAATTACGTCCGCATAATCAACATAATTAGAGCCAGTTTCTGAATTGAGAATTTCGCTAAGTAAATAGTTAACCGTAGTGCTGTCTCTTCGAATTTCTCTCAATTCAGAAACCGGTCTTTAGTCTAATTCCTGAAACTGACAGCCGTGATAAGATATCAACGATAATATCATAGAAAATGACCAACTCAGTTTATGTGTTACTTAAAGCGAATAAGCTTTTTGTCTATAACGGGCAGGCAACGATATTATTATAAAATCATATCCGTGGCATCAACAAATAAATAAAGCTCAATTAACTCAGTATCGATGTCGCATGGACGATTACGTCGTATTGAATGACTGTAATATTGCATCTGGTACCAATGGATATGTCAGAAAATGTAGCCCAGAACTCGACAGTTTTCGGTCATATCGTTATTGATCATATCCGAAACATGTAATCTCATTTCTTTAATTACTCAATCAAAATATACAGTTCTATCTCATAATGTCGGAATTTTAACGACCATTGGGAATATTCAGACCCAATTCCGCAACCTTCATCTTCTCACGTTTACAGTTAACGCGTCTACAATGAGTAATTAATTGCGAAGAATCTGATACGGTTATAGGCTCGATGTTACAAAGAGGACTTTTCATGTGTAAGAGGACAGGAAAAGCCAGAAAATACAATATAGGTAAACTTTAGATAACGAATGCTTACTTTACTTACTTCCAGATGAAGATACATAATTATTCTTTTGTACCAGACAGTCAACCTTTCTTTACGGAAAAAGAGGAGCTAGGAGAGCACTATCATGACCATAAGGAATTATTATTTCGGAAACTTGTTAGCTGGAGAGTTTAAATTTTAACCAATTTGTACCCGTTCGGAAGCTAACATTAATGTATTAAAATACGTTGATTCTCTTCAACAAACACAACGTTTTTTTCAGTGTACCTCTTTTTACGATATCTTTTTAAGTAAGACATAGGAACGTCTAAATACCTCATTGCTGCATGCGTGTCGGTGGTTAAAGTGTGATTTGTCATTTTATAAACAATTTTAAGCAGTGCGATGCCTATCTGAATGCCTGTGGAATTCTTCATAAATTCTGTACAAAGCTAGCTCTAGGGTATTGCAATTGACATGAATTTATTAAAAGAATAATGGGGTATCATTTAAACGATCAGTAAATTAATTCCAAACTGATCGACAGAAAATTTCTAACTGATCAGCAGAAACATCCAATTTGATCAGCAGAAAATTGAGCAGCAGAACATTCCAAATAGATAAGCAGAAAATTCTAAACTGAAGAGCAGAAACTTTCAAATTGATCGGCAGAAAATTTTCAAATTGATCAGCAAAACATTCCTAACTGATCGGCAGAAAATTCTGTATTGATTACCTCATACATTAATTTGGTCAACAAATCATGAGTTATATTCTTTTTTTTGCACTATTGTTGAGGACAATTTTAAAAACCTATTTAGAGGCTAAAAATCCCGGCGGGTTCAAGTCCCGGCATGGGTGGATTTTTTGTCCTCTAAATAGGTTTTTAAAATCATGAGTTGCATTTTGTTAAGCTGTAAAATTAATTTTGATACGCAAATGGGTTGGGATTTTTCTATGCAATTTTAAGAGAAAATTGTTCAGAGAAAAGAGGAAGAAAATAACAAAAATGCCATATCAATACCCTATGTTGTGCTTACCAAGGAATTAGTTTGCAGAGTGATTGTTTATTTTGCTGGCATTTTTTAAAATTAATAAATTTTGCTGGCTAAAATGTTTTATTCTTTTATTTTTGCAGATTTATGTTTTTGATGAAATATTATTTTGCTAATCTGCAGGACATAGGCCTCCCTCGTGGTTTTCCAAGCTTCCCGGTCTTTGCCGCCGGCGTCCAGCGACTCCCCGCTACCGTAACCAGGTCGTCCGAACATCTGGTGGGGGGCCTGCCCACGCTGCGTCTTCCGGTCCACGGTCGCCAGGTCAGAACTTTTTCGCCCCAACGGCCATCAGTTCTCCGAGCTATGTGCCCCGCCTATTGTCACTTCAACTGAGCAATTCTTCGAGCTATATCAGTAACTAAACAGTATTTAAGTATTTCCCAAAATATGATGGAGCAGCAAGAACGATTTGCTGTGCAGCCTATTCTTTTTTGTGAATACATAAGTAGCCTATATACTTCCGACTGTAGGGCACAGGCCTTCTCTCAGAGCGCAATCACCACGGGTGCCTACCACGGATTGGCGATTTCAAGCGCTGAGGTATGTGAATAGCTCAGACACTCAGGTTTCCTCACGATGTTTTCCTTCACAGTTAGCGAGTGGTATTGCTACTATAACTTCACAAACATACATAAGTTAGCAAAAAAAGTCATAGGTGCATGCTTGCACTGGGATTCGAAGCTGGGTCTCCCGCTTCCGAGTCTTCTCGCTACCACCGCTTTTGGTGAATATTCTTGCATAAATTGTTACTCATGGGGCCTTGGGCAATGGAAATTATTTTATTAATTGAATACTGCAATATCTTCTAAAACTTGTAGGTGAATGGAAAAATGCGAACCTGTCCTAATGAATATAATTCCCGTATTTTTTTATATCCTAGGAGAGTTCCTGCAATGTGTTTAAAAAGCTAAAATATATTTTTGAACTGGATTGTATTTGTATTGTTTTAAAAAATAGCTGATAAGCAAACAAAGTTTTTGTTTATTTGTTTCAATATAATTATCTGAAATGTGTGGAAAAAATTGAGAATTTTGAAGGTTTTACTGATAACGCTTTGTAAAGGTCTAAGATAATAAAGAAAGAAGATGTGCATAACTCGACGTTTCCAAAGAAAGTATCTTGTAAAATCTCAGAAACGTTAAATGAAACTTTTATTAAAGAAAGTTCCCATTGTTGTTAAAGAAATAAAACCTTATCTTTATAATGCAGGTGAATTAGCATTTTCACTTCGTTTGCATAAAAAATCATCCTTGCTACACTGCCTTAGAGTTCACATTTCCCCAAAACGTTGTATCTGTAGGGTCTAATAGCAGGTGCAGGCAACCTGTCTGTTTTTTGTTTATGTTGACTAGAGGCATGCCGGCCGCATGTGTGTCTTTCTTACTTTGAACGTTTTACTGAGTATCCTGTCACGGTTTTGCTCGAAGAGTACTTCTTTGTAGTAAAAGCTACCGTAATATTTATTGAATGCCTCAGCATCGTGTAACCAGGCCATTAAAAAAAAAATGCCTCAGCAAACTTTACAAAGGTTGACGTCTTATGACAGTAACAAAGCAGACAGTTTCATTCAATGACCACTTCGAAAACATGTTTCTTTCAAGCAGAATTATGTAACGAAGTCAATAATATATTGAAAATCGTATAACGTGTTTGTGGCCAAGGGAAAGTTTGGCAAGGAACGTAATCAGTCAATAGAAACACACATGGCGTGGTACCGAGTTCTGTTCCATCCATTACGTTTTCTACTTGAACTAGGCTGTAATATGGAGCCACAAAAAATACACCTTGATCAGTTGATTTTACAATATCGCAAAACGTACAAATATGTTTTTAATGTTTACAATTTTAACTTCTTATCGCTGTTCATACACCTTACCCTTAGTCAGGTCAATTAAAAACCTGACCTATTATTCTATTATTTATACAATCAATCAGAGGATGTCGATTTCACTTGACCTCTCAACCGTTACAGATTGTTTGGTGCCATTGTTTCATCTTTGCGGGGACAGGTTTGGATCCCTGACCTCGCTGTTCATTTCACACTTGACTTGTATTGACTTGATCTACTGGCTTAATGCGGTATTCGTCTTCGATGTTAACTTCTTATCAAGATTGTAATACATATCTGCTACACGGCAATGCGATTCGTGAGAAATTTAATTTCGACTAAATACAAAAACAGTTTCGAAATCTTTCAAAACAATTGAGATCTTGGAGATATCTGTTAGAAAACATTGGGGGCTCGAGAGAGATATCTCAGACTGTTTGCGTTGTACTGAGCCTCATTTTAATGAAACCGTTAGATTTATAGAAATACCAAGTCATACATAGAGAGTACATACCTATAGAACACTCGAGCTTTCAACGGGGAGCTTTCGCTCATTCACACACGACACAGTATTGAGACATTATAAAGATATCGATGCAGGAAAACACCGGGTAATTCGTGAGCCTCAGCCAAAAACGCCCAAAAAGGAAATCGTGACAGCACGTGTGCCGAAAAAAAAACAAACAAAGGTCCACGTTCACTCAGAGATTCAAACAAATGAAGAATGAAAATCGGATTTTAAAAAAACGGAACGTTGAGACATTCACCTCTTGGTGGAGCGGCGCGCGCACTGGCAGGCGCGCGGCTCACCGCAGAACCCGTTTCGTAGAAAAAAATGCCTCTTCCCTCGTTCGCCGGCGTCATGGCGACTCTTTGCATATTTCCCTTGCTGCTATTTATCATTACGCCCGTATTATCCAGTCGGAATGGCCCGGGAGTCTCTTGGAGCCTCTCCGGGACTAGTTGAGTGTCACTTAGTTGATTGTCCTGCGTCGCCTTGTTTGGTAACGCACCTGGTATCTCAGTCTTGTTTTGATTAGCGTGATCGGTCAGTTTCTGCGTTCTTGGTACTATGACTGGTATTCTGCCGTAGATTGGTGTATTAGTGCTGTACTTTTGAGTACTGTCTATAATTCTTGGAGCTGGTACCATTGGTGTGTTTGCAAAAGCGTTGACTTTCAATATCTCATTGGCTTGTTGTAAGAGCTTTCTTTGTATGTTCTCTATCTCGCCCTTCGAAGCCCTCGAGTTTTCAGACAGTTCAGCAATAAGCTGGTTCACACTAAAATCAGCCATTATGCTTTCATTAGATGGTGCGGTTTGGTTTGGTGTTGAAGGATCACCAGCGTTGTCTCTTGATATTGCCTCGTTTATAATGACATTGATGTTTTTGTCTTCAATGTGTCCTCTAGGCGCTTTGACCTTCATGTCTTGCTGTTCGTAGTCCGGTGGAGTAACCACAATGGCCGGGGGTTCCTTGACTTTGCCTCTCTTCACTTTCCGCACGGTTTTTGCCATCACATTGTTAACGCTGCACTAATGATGATTACGCGCTGCTTCACATTCTCGTTTTAAGTGTCAATCTATTTTGGCTCAGTCTTTTTTGTGACGCTACTGGCTTTGAAAATTGATGTGAAATGAGTAAAAAAGCAACGTAATTGGATAATACAAAGTTAATTTGCAGTTTCGGTTTTAAAGAGGCTTTCAATAGGTTGTTCAATTAAATTAAAGTGTTTCCATTTTATTGTACGAGACTAATTCTCTGATAATACTATGCCTAACTACAGGGTATAACTAGGTAAAGCAAAGCAATGTGTGTGTTTATTTGTTTTGGTCTAGGGTTGTAAGACTATGTCGCCTAAATGTTCTCGGATAAAATCAATGCTGCGTCAGCTAGTCATTCCACAAAACTCGCAGTGGATAATAATTTTGTACTTATCCGGAGTTTGCGTAGGGCGCCATTTATGGCACCAAATATAGAGGCAGATTAAGTTACTGTATGACAACACTTGACTTTGCCTGACACACTTTCGCTACGATTTTGTAATTCCATGGAACCTTTTGTTGGGGAAATAATAACAGTTTTTTCTATTCTCACAGATGTGTGTGTACCAATGTGTACATACATTCAACGTCTGATCTACGAGATTATTTTCCGCTCTCAGAGTCATAATTTTGTGGCAAGATATTAATGAATGCATTGCATTCGTTGATAGCTTACGTGTAGCGCTACATATATGTGAATGACCCTAGAAAAGTAAAGTAAGTAAAGTAAAGAGTTCTTTGTTAATAAAAATGGTATTATTAATAAAATACGTTTTATTAGCTTAAGCTCTACGAATGATATTAGATAAGATTAGAACACTTTATTGTACACACCAGAAAACAAAATACATTAAAAGACTTACATCTCTAAGTTATATTATGACTGCCAATAAACTGCTGTGCAGTTTAGCAACTTCTGTCAACCTCTTTGTAAATTTCCTTTAAGAAAATCTTTAAATACAATACAACACTAACGTTATAAATGTGAATCTTGTGCACGCAATGCATGTTTAGATCTTCAATTTTGTAGATTTGGCATTTCCACAATGAATTTAGGATATTGTCTGACTGAACACCAAATTTCGTCCAAATAAATCTACACATGCAAAAATTAATATAGACTTAATAACAATAATAATAACGTCCACACAACACAATAACTTGACCTGGTCCCAAACTAGAATACCCTGTGCTATGGTAACCAGGCAAGGACGTTACAAACATGAAAATACAATTGAAATTTGCGTTTAAAATATTGAAAAATTACTTTGCAATTTTTTTGGAGTTCGGATTAAATGAGCGTTAGTTTAATTTTTTGTTGTATATAAATCAAATCAGTTCATAATAATTTATCCTTTGAGTAGAGTAATAGTTATACTTACTTATTCAGTAACTCCTTTCAGTAATATTCAACACCCGTTTTAAAAGGAACCGATAAATATTACGATATTTCGACACATGCATATTTATAAAGTCTGTATCCGTTTTGATTTAAATACGTAACAAAACAAAAGACTTAAGGTCAAAGCTTGACAGGCAGTTGCCAAATTCTCGACTGACAGTTTCGAGATTTTGCAAGCTGTCATTCAGACTGTCACAAAGTGCATTGGGCGTGATGGCATATATTTTTGACATGCTCTACCTGTGTACAGTTGGCAGTAGTTCTGTCCAAACATTTTAGTGGCAAATCGCCCGTAAGGATACTAAATAGAGTGCACATTTGTAAGGGTTGATGTGCTGGCAACGGATTATTTGTACTTCTAGCTTACCTGATGGTAACCAGTGTGCTATGGTAATAGCACAGGGTAACTCAGCACTTGGGACAAGTGATTGTGTTTTGTGGAAGTTTTCCTATATATTGTGATAGATTTTACGTTGACATGATTTTTGCATAAAAATCGTAGTTTAGAAGCAGGTTTTTATGATCTTACATTTGCATCTCTCTTTCAAACTTTTGTTCAAAACAAGTTACTAATAACAAATGTAGTGTCTTAATTTTTTGTTGAGCATTGCCATTTTCCGTTCTCTGTTTATTGTTAAAATAACTTTAGGCTGGCTGGAAGAAACATTTATGAAAATGTAATGTATGTTAGAAAAAACATCAGCAATTTCGACATTATTGGTAGCCATCTCAATATCCATACTAGAATAGAATAGAATAGAAATCGTTTATTACCAAAACACAAACAATTTAAAAAGCAATAATAGCAGATTTATATTTCTTCTTAGACCACGTCTAACCATTTTGGTAATAATAATAAACTAGGAATAAACATGAATTGTTATTTCTACGTTTTAGACTTGCAAAAGTTAATACATCCTTTATGGGGCACTGTATACGGTTCTACAATAAGATTCCTCAAGATATATTAGAGTTACCACCGACGCGGTTTAAAAAATGTATTAAGCATACTCTGTGCAAAAAAGCCTATTATAACATTAAGGATTATTTGGAAGACAAGGATGTCTGGTATTTAAATAATGTTAACAGGAACGATTGTATCTAGTGTAGTGTAACTTTAAGTTGAAATCTCTTAATCAAGCAAACCTGTTTTGAAAAGAATAAATGTGGAGTTTCTTTGTTAGCTTCTTCTCCGCATAATCTATTAATTGTGAAACTAACAGCTTTGACGTTCATTAAGTAAACATTCTGTTTTTATAATGAATAAAAACATTTGTTTTTATAGTAAATAATTTTTTTTACTTTGACTTTGAAAATCCTATTGAATTATTCCTTACTAAAGTCTTTGTGTGTACTTCTACGCTATTTAACTTATGATTTTCTCCTGCTGTGCCATATAACCGTAACAAGATTTCCTATGTAGTTTGTGGAATATAATCTGGCTGTTGTTTTGGAACTATAAGTGTAATAGTGTAAGTATGTCCGTTTACGTCCGTTTACTGATAAACTATGATTACATACATGGTGTTATTAAAAATACAATAACCCCCTTAAGATCTACTGGACCGTATCCAAATATAGAACTCGACAGTCAGCTACACCCGGAAGTGTATGATTTTTTTCCATAAACGCACTTAAGCCCGCGTGATAAGAATAGCGTAGTTTCTACCTAGTGTCACTGACTTCATGCCGCTTTGGTCGTTTTTTTTCCCTGTATATAAGTCGAAGAAAACTAAATTTTTAACAAAAAAAAACCGACTTTAACAAAAAAACACTAACAAGACGAGTTCGATGACTTTCTTATATCTCACAAATCATGGTTAAATTTATATGAAAGGCACCTTAAGAATGATCCACCCTTGAGGTATCCCATTTGTAACAAAAACCGGCCAAGTGTGAGTTGTGAGAGGGTTCCGTGCGATGCAAAAGTCAAATGTTTTTAATCAATTGTGGTATCACATTTAAAATCCTCACAGTAAGACGCGAGTCAACTACCACCAGCGCTAATGGTGTTTTAGTGAACTATTAGTCAGTGAACGTATTATATTGAGTTTACCACTTTATTATCAATTGATAGAATTCTGATAGGTTTTCTTGTAATCTACAAGCAATGAACAATTTTTTATTTTTTTTATTTTAGGCTCAGTAGTATCGGAGATCAAGGGGGATTGGTCCATTTTCATCTTCTTTCACGAATAAAATAAAAACTATTTATTTTAAAATAACAACAAACATATATTTGAGGTTCTCATAACAACCTTTCATTTGATATGTGACACAGTAAGGTTTGCAAAACTTTTTTTAATAATCCTAAATTGTTCCCGGAAAAAGACCCTTTGACGAAAATAAAAAAATATTATTTATTTACTTTGCACATCTGTGTTTGGGTCATAATAAATTTGGTAGGAAGCACCATCATTTCACCAAATTTCACCTGATTTGGTCCGGTTTGATTCGGAGCAAATTGGCTGTGACAAACGGACGGACAGACAGACGCATGAGTGATTCTATGAGGGTTCCATTTTTTATACGGTGTACGGAACCCTAAAAAATCAGAATAATTGAATAAATCAGATAACGTGGAAAAGAATTGTAGTTTCACAAACATAAAAATATATGCGGACGAATTAAGAATCTTCTCCTTTTTTGGAGTCTATAAAAAATTTACCAAATTACTTTATTCTGACCGTAGCAGATATCATTAATCAGGAAACGCTGGCATTTCTTGACAGAAATGCCAGATTTAATGGTCTTGAATAGTGTTATACATTGGTCATGCAATTTCAGCCGTGAAGTAAGTGGTATCTTACATACTATACATACACTCACAACTGTATCCCAGAGGGGTAGGCAGAGACTAGGGACTACCACTTGCCACGATCCTGACAGATCACTTTCGTTTCCTCAACATTCATTAGTCCTTGCATGCACGCGCGCCGGTTTCGGGTACTTTTTTATGCCAAAAACTCAATTACCAGGAGACGGGCAGCAGCGTCTTCCTGAGATTCCAATCGGATACTGCGATCGCCAACCCGCCTGCCAAGCGTGGCGATTATGGCAAAACCCCTCACGGTTATGAAAACCACGAAGGAGGCTTATGCCCTGCAGTGGGCGTCAAATGACTGATGATGATGGGAAATTTCGAATCATCATCATCATCATCATCATCGGCCATTTGACGCCCACTGCAGGACATAGGCCTCCTTCGTATATACGATAAAAAGTTTGTACGTCGACAGAACATGAACCTTTACATTTTCACCTGGTTATGTGAAGTAGAGTGCATGGATGCATTGAATTTACTTAAATTGATGTACTGTCGACTCATAGTCTCCTCATAGTAAAAGTTGTTCGTACTGTAACCATAGATAAAGCTAATGTCACAGGCCGTATCGAGAACGTTGTTAAAATATTTAGTGAGCGCAAATTGTGACCTAACTTTTGATGTAGAGTATAACATTGAAGAGGTGATAAATAACCTATTTCAGTGTTTCGTTTAGGTATTTATTCAATGGAAGTTAGTTATCGAGCGAATGTGGGTCGAAGGGCCGATTAGGGACGTTCCAGGCGGACATACTTCGACCAAATAGGGGATCTATTAGCAATAAGGCCGCCAATTGTATCTTTTCTTTTGTCATTGCTGTTTCTGTAACATTTTTTCCGGTATACAATAAATAATATTCTTATCTTATCTTATCTTACTTATAAAAAGTACCCGAAACCGGCGTGCGTGCATGCAACAACTAATGAATGTTGAGGAAGCGAAAGTGATCCGTCAGGATCGTGGCAAGTGGCAGTCCCTGGTCTCTGCCTACCCCTCTGGGATACAGGCGTGAGTTTATGTATGTATGTTTGTACGGAAGTTATTTATTTTTACTCGGACTATTATCAGCCGCAAAAACGTTCTATAGTAGAGTCTGTAGGTATATTTGGTTGTTCTAGTCCCAGACTAGGGAATCCTGTAGTGTGGTACTGAGGCAAGGACATCACAAAGACGGAACAATACAGGCATAACGGTATGTAGGTATCTTTTTGTGTGCGTTTCTTAGCTACTTTGTGTTTTGACATTGGAAATATCTTTTCGGAAATATCTTTTATCGAAAATGTCATAGTGTGTAGGCTCCGATTTCACGAAAAAGTCCGATACCCTTATATCTCGGAGAGTTGTGAAGATATGATATTTAAAGTAAAATAAAAATAAAGTAAAATAAAATAATTTTATTTGCTTAGAACGTGGTAAGTACATAAGGATGGCATGATATTATATATGAGCTCACATTCTGTTAGATATGTTCTAACATGCAAATATTTAATTGTAGTTTATTGTTATTCATGTCAAAATACCATAATTTAATTAATACATAAATTATTAAAATTCATAAAATATGACAGATTTAAAATATAACTGATTTAAAATATGCGTATTCACTAGAGCTGTAGGGTGCAAAAAGAATTATTCGAGAAAGTCAAAAACGAAAAAAGTTATGGCCGAAATAGTAAAAAAAAATACATTTTTTCCGAATTGTTTATTTTGGAGCTCGATATTTTTGAAACGAAGAATGATATCAAAAATTTGAGAAAATCTCCTCTGAACAATCTAATCAGCTACAATTTGAGTCTAAAACAAAGACGATCGGGTTAAGAGTTTGTCCTGTAGTTTAATCTTTTTGAAAAAAGTCAGAACGACATTTTTCACACAACATTTATGACTCGATTCATTTCCAATGTGCTCGATAGTCGTGTGAGGCACGAAATCTGTGAATTGTTTGTTAGATATGCTTTGTTATTTTTTCTTATTTGCAGCGGGTAAACATAGTGATTAAGCTCATACTATCTCTCTGAGAGAAGGCTTGTGTACTGCAGTGTGTCGTATAGAGGCTGCTTATGTATGTACGAGTATGTAAGTTATTTCCAAGATTTCTGAGTCATTATGCCACCTGCCTACCCCATAAGGCCAATTTTGGGCGAAGCAAAGCCCACTGGCTTGTTTCGTCATCCCAGTGCGTTCAACAATACGGCTTACATTGTCTTTCGAATTTATCGCGGCATCGTGTATCAGGACATAAAGCTGACTTAATTTATGCGGGGTTCGATTCCGTGCTTTGTACCAACAAGTTTGGCTTAAGACGAGGTATGCGGCAAGGAGTGTTTTTGAAGAGGTGATTTAAAGAATTAATGCCATCGAGATTGCTTTAACCAATTACATTTTCATCCTACACAACACTAGATAAGACTTTCTAGTTTTCATTGTCTTAATTAATTAAAGCGACTAAATTCAGTTACAAAAACACCGACATTACACGTTCCTCGCCTTAAATTTAGGCTTTGCTCTATTTGCGAAGTCAAAATAAAACGATATGAGCCATAATGTCTCGACATCCCGACAGGATTTGGTCGCAAAATTATAGGAGCTGAACATTGTATCGCCTTTTCGTCATTGATTGGTGATTGAGGACTTTTGTTTAGTAGTTATTTGGACAAAATTGGCATTTTTAATTGGAAATTGGATAGTAAAGTGCTTAGCACAAAATATTAACCAACTAAGCCCACTTACACCTATTTCATCTGAAAATCGGTCCTAGGCACTATAGCGCGTGAGTGGTCACTCCTCCTAGTTAGTGCAAATAGGAGCTGGGCGATATTATTATGTGACCGACTTTGAAAATAAAAAAACTGTTCCATACATTCACTTGAAAATTTGTATGGGACAGCTGACTGAATAAATAAGGAAATGTCAACCACTATTAATAATTTTTGTATTTAAATTTTTTTTTTCACACGCAGACAAAACTTTAATAAATTGAAATGTAGACCCTGACATTTGTGTTGCAAAGTCACCTCTAACGTAACGGAGTAGAGTAGATGGATGTAAAGATTGATGCGCCGTTCAGACGGACCCTCCCGAGGAAGATAACATTGGTACGTAGAAACAGTTAAACAGTCGAACAGTTACTCGGTTCACTAATTAATTTTGGTACCCTATTGTCGGCGGCCAGCGATGTGTGAATCGCCATGTTTTGACTTCTCGCCGACGACCTTTTACTTGGTTTTCGCTCGTTTCGAAAAAGGTTGACGACCGCGCCGTTGTTAAAATTTTGGGCACTTCAACAACGAAATACGAAATAGGTTTCTCTAAAAAACGGTTGAAGTTTTATTTACTTAGGCATTATAAATTGTAAGAGTGGTGTAAGTACAATCTAAGTGTCCGAAGTATTGTTGCAAACTCTACTTCACTAAAATCGCCAATACGCTGCGGGTACGCGCAAAATTCAGAAATCAAATGTTTATTTCCACGTAAAGAATGTACACTCTACCTGCTGAATGTCTTGCCTTCGGGCCATATTTGTTGTGGAGAAATAGGCAGCAAAAAAGGCGGACTTGTTACAAAAGAAATTTCTTTCAGCCAGCCTAACCATTTTTGAAAATTAAATAAAGATAGCGGGGTAGGGCAGATAAAGTGCAAACAAAACCTATAAAATACTACTTACTACTCGTAATATTCATACAACTTACACGAATGTCTACATAAATAAAGTAAATGAAAGAAATAAAACAATAGTAAACATACATATAAATATATTACACAGACTACTAAGATATACTTAATATTATTATGATGTGAGTTCATGATTGCCATCAATAACTTTGCACGCCAAAACGTTACTTAATTTTTCTACAAAATTAGAGAAGACACACTGTTTCTTTTTTCTCTGAGAAAAGGGCTGTCTGTGCGGTGCAATGGGACCTATAAAATTCATAAATAAAAAAATTAAAGTAACACAGAAACTGACTTATTGAACGTTACAAGTAAAACGTTTCGTTCGTTTCAGAATGTAGATCATATACATGGTTTTTTGTAAAATGCGCAATTCCTGAAACACCGGGTACCTAACGTTATATTCTACAATTTTCGCGATACGGTGTCTGAAATTGAAGTTTATACAGGCAGTAGCTGTTTCAGAAAGGTCTGTTGGAACATATTCTACTCATCAATATAAATAAAATTATTCTAAGACCAACTCGAAATGAAGCTGTTCCAGACTAAATTTTAATATTAATTTCACGAAACACAATTTAAGTATCGTTCTTACTCCCCTGATTTTAAAAAACCGGTCAAGTGCGATTCGGTTCACGTGTAATGTAGGGTTCCGTAGAAAGAGGGTTTTTTTTCTGCTTTACAGAACTAACAATTTCATCGAAGTAATTTTCGATGGGTTTTGTACGAAATTTTACCTTTATAAGTTTGTTGCCTATTACTCGTTAACAAGTAAAGCCTACTTAGCCTTGATACTTTTTACTGCTATTACCTTGAATTTTTTTACGTTTCTACAATCACCCGTTTAGCCAGGAGATGGGAAGACGCCCTACTCGGATAAAAAATTGCGCTTTAAAGCTAAATATTTAGCAAACCGAACCCTAAATAAAAAAAATGGTCAATATTTTTCAGAGACCAATTCAACGTTGCCCCACAAGATGGGGTAGACGAGAAACAAAAATTCAACCCCGCTTTTCACGTTGGGGGAGGTACAATAAAAAAAAAATTTTTCCAACATTTAATTCTTGAAATTTGTTGGTGTAATAAATATGTATACACATACCAAATTACAGCTTTCTAGTACCACCGGCTTTGCGCTAGGCCGCGGACACGATGACCGCGTGAAACTATAAGTATTCCTTGTCCGACTGCGGAACCCTAAAACGAACTCGTTCTGTCTCGACAGATGCTTAATATTTACTTGGTGGAGTTCTTAAAACAAACCCGGCGACGGTGATTCGAATAAGTAAGTAGATCAAATACATATATAGAGAATACTTTACGTACTTTTTTTGACAAAATAAAGATGGAAGTTATCTAACTTTCGGATGTGTGTGTATCTAGACAAAGTTTGTGAATTAGATGAAACAAAATACAACGATTATACAACCATTAATTTTACATAACTAGATCAGACAGTTTTGTTACCATTTACAACCTCCATCAAATTAGCAGAACACAATTAAGTCATAATTAAACCTACTCTCGTTAAGTATCCAACAGAATTCGCAAGTTAATATGTCTTCAGTGTTATGGCATGTTTAATGACTCACAAAATAATAGACACTAAAAAGCCTCTTGAAAACCTGCTCTATTGTTTTTTTTTCTATCTTCCTCAAGATTACGCAAAGCTTACACACGTCCAACGTAATCAGAAACTGTGTAAACAGTCGACAACATCTTGAAATCAATCAGCGGAATTTTTCTAACATCTTTGTTAAGAAAACCTTCGTTGTGAATAAAAAATATATAAAAATAAAATTCCACACAAAATATCACGGTATGCTGTACATAACATTTTCTCAGCAACTTCTATTCAAATAGAACACTTTTTATTTAATTAAATTTTTAATCATGCTGAATTTTGGCAGGCAACCAGAATATTCCTCGTAAAAAAAAGAAAACACTCAACACTTTCATTGTTCTTACTCAGACACTGGCACAAAACACCAAACTTTTTCCCGAAAAAGAAAAACGAAACGTCAAAAGTTCCCGCCAACCGGCGCCTGCTACGGTAGGGCACGTAGAGCCACGAGCGCACAAATTACACTGAGCGCAATACCTCTCCGTACATTGGGCCATTGAATATTTTGCTTTCGAAGACTTCAGCCTTAAGGCTGACCCACTAGCCGTGACGTAGCGCAGAGCTAACAAAGTGGACAGACGTGACCTTTTGAGTGGGAAAACAAAAGATTTGAACGTATCGTCCAGTAGAAAATGGTTTTAAGTGTACCTGTAAAAACTTACAGGCATTAAATACCAGAGTTATCTTTCTTTACACGTACATAGATAAACTCATGCCAGTATCCCGCAGGGGTAGGCAAAGTTGTTAGTCAGTTGCCACGATTGTAACAAAACTTTTTCGGTTGAGAAAAAAAAACATTAATTCATGCCTGCATTTAATTGCAATTCTTTATTAAATTCAAATAAAAATCACGCTTTTGACGGTAATGCACTACAAAATAGAAAATAAAATGATGGAAATATGGAGAGGTTTGACCAAATGGGGATGTTTTAGCAAAGTGCAAGATAAAAAGTGCCCGAAACCGGCGTGTGTACGTGCAACAACTAATGAATGTTGATGAATCGAAAAAGGTCCGTCAGGATCGTGGCAAATGCCAAACCCTGGTCTCTGCCTACTCCTCCGAGGTACAGGCGTGAGTTAATGTAATGTAATGTACCAATAGTCTTTGAATACCAATAAGTGCCCGTACTGATATAAAACCGCAATGAATTTAAATATACCAATTAAATATAGCATAGCTATGTATGTATCCAGTGAATTTGAATTTAAATTGATCTACTGTTCAGCGCGGCAATAAACGAAAATGACTAAGTGTAATATTTATTTATATTTTCCATTACATTACGTAAACTCACGCCAGCCCCTCTACTCTTGACGCTAATTTAGCCAACTTGCGGAACGATTTAGTAAATTCATTTAATAATTCAGCCAACTTAAATTTTGAGTTCCCGATGCACACTTAAGTTTCAGTAACTTTAATGCTATTTCTTTAAGCTTAAAAGTTTATTAAGTCGTTATCTTTGACTTATTCAATCAAAATATTGCATGACTTATGAAAACAATAACGTCGAGAATAGAGGGACCGTACCCCGTACAGGATATTTTACTTAATTTTATTGTTTATCTGTGTATTGTGTATTCTGATGTAAATTATTATTGTTGTTATTATATTAAGCAAAATGTTTATAAATTGCACTTACGGCTGATGTTTCTTGAATTAATTAGATGAATGAGTGATCTAAAGGCCCACTCGTGCCCAAAACGGGATCCATTTTCCATTTCCACGTCGGCAGTGTTTATAAACCATATCATTTTATTGATGCCATTGATGCCATCGTTATGTCAACGTCAAGAGATTTTGTTTGGGCATTCATTGAAATGTACAGGGAAAATCCTTGTTTGTGAAAAAGTCTATGACGCCGACTACCATAACAATATTAGAGAAATGCCGCTCCCCTGGGGCTACAACTTATTTTTAACTACAAAAGATAAAAACGTAAATGCTGATACTGTCAAAAAGAAAATTTCGTCATTGATCAATCTTCATTTTAAAGAACGGCCGGACCCGTCCCGGGAAGTATCAGGAACTATAGAACTCTCCTGCATGCGACAAGAACTCTCATATATTTTTGATATGCTGGAAAATTATATGCTAAGTTCACTAACATTTAAAATTCAGCTTGCATCGATTTGGATTAATCCATTTGGATGCGTATCGTAGATGGGGCCTTAAGTCGGAAAATCGATTGGATGGATAAATTGATTCCCTGATATTTTAACGACTATCGTCAAGGTTTGTTTAGTTATGGCCGGGGGCCGAATGGAATGAAAGGGGTTCGTGCACTACATCAAATATATATATGTACATCTTAATCTTAACTTAATTAAAGTAAACATCTAAAACTACCTACATTTGTACACTTTCGGTACACTCACAAAATTAAAAGTTAGTATTTAAGTTTAACTTTCAACTTTCTATTTCAAAATATGTTTATAAAATAAGTACAAATAATTGGCCGGAAGAGCGAATTCCTCCCAACGCAGATGTAAACTTAAAAGGAGGATTCCACACCTACCATTGTTATCGCTGTAATAAATAAATAATTCTGAATTTGAAGTAAGTAACATGGTAACCTATTTATTCTATGTGAAAAGCTAATATTTTGAGGCGAGGCCTTCATAGTGTTAAAAAGCAAATCAAACATTTGTATAATTAATCTGCGTTTTATTGCGTCTGTGGGAGGTACTCATAAAAGCTGAGTTTAGAATTTATGGCGAGCAGTAAAACTTTTAAGTGTCCTCTTACAGTTTGCAATTCACTGCCTCGATGGTCTAGCGGTCAACACGCTTGACTACCAAAACAAAGGTTTTGGTTTCGATTCCAACAGGAGGCCGCCAAACTTGATTTGTGAAAATGGCCTCATCCTCAGTTAAACCACTTGCCACAAGCAGAAGTCCAATACTTAAAATTTATTTTTTCATACAAATTGCAGCAAGTTTCAGCAAGTTTCAAGTTTTGATCAAAAAATTGAGAACTTTGAACTTTTGCCTATTGCAAGAGTTTTATCTTAGGTTTTAAGTTATTTCAATAATACGTGGCATACTTATAGGTCTATCTGATAAAGAAAGGCGCCACGTTTATATGTGGGTTAAGAGGGTTAGGAGGTATAGGAGGGTTATGCAGACATCAAGGTTATAAAAATATCCATAGAGGCCGACAATACCAATGGGACTTTTTAAAATTCTTTGAGTTCGGTCCGCATGTATCAATAGATGTTTATGGTCAGGCTGGCTGAAAACATAATAAAAGCAATAAAAAAAATACAAATAAAAGCTATCAAAGGAGGAAACAGGATGCTTTCGAAACTATAGAAGAAGAAAACGCGAGTCTACCCGAGCCTAGCTCTGTGGCGCTGGTGCAGTACCGTCTTGGTCCCACATGGCTGCGCCTGATAATGTGGTCAGGCTCCGCTGCCGCTGCCCAGGGAATGAACCCCGTCGGGGAGGATGGACCACGGGTTTTTGGATTTATTACCTTTTTCCTACCCGGTTTCGGCCAGCAAGAGACACTTCGAAGTTGATATAAAGAGCATTCTGGGGCTAATTCTCCAACGACAAAAGTATACCAAGATGACGTATCAGACTTCAACATGCGTGTGGACTTGTGGACTTAAATCGGTATTAGGTGCTTATTGGCTCACTGGGCCACCGTGGGTTGACACTGGCTTAGTGCCTTTTTAATCCATCAGTCCATATTCGTCTCCGGCTAATAATAGGCCTTCCCCACGGAACGCCACTTATTTCTGCCCTCAGCCACCCTCATCCAGCCGCTGCCAGCGATCTGCCTCAGATCGTCGTAGCAGTAAGCGGGTGGGCGCCCATCTGTAAGTATACGTATATGGTCTCCACTCGAGAACCTTTTTCATTGGTAACACAGAAAAGAGTTGTAGGTTGTTCTTGTTTACTTAGATTTATTTTAGAATAATTCAATTTCGGTTCAATATTGCTTTCAATTTCATTGCTTCAATGGCATTCTAACGTCAAGCTGCATTACACGGTTCAATTTCGGTGCAATATTGCTTGCAATTTCATTGCTTCAACGGCATTGAAACGTCTAAATACATTGCAATGCCATTGCGCAATTTCATTGAATGCTAAATCTCGGCGAACGCTTTCAATGCGATTGCCGCAGATAATCATTCGATGCGATTGAAAAGTGTAAACACGGAAATTGGACGATCGGGCGCATTTTTTAATGTTCAATGCTTTTCAATGACATTACTTCAATGTGATCGAAAAGCATTGAGAACATTAAAAAATGCGCCCGATCGTTCAATGACATTGCTTCAATGTGATTGAAGCGTGAAAATAGGTAAAGTCGTTCAATTTCCAATGTTCAATGGCATTGCTTCAATGCGATTAGACCGTGTAAATAGGCAAAGTCGTTCAATGTCCAATGTTTAATGCATTTCAATGGCATTGCTTCAATGTGATTGAACCGTGTAATATCGTCCTTACGCTTTCATAATCTGGCCCGGCCCAGCGTGGCTAAATGACGAGAAAAAAGTGGCGTATTAAGGCGAAACCTAAGTATACCTCCCGAGGCTCAGCGGTGGACGAACGTGACCTGACGGCGTCCAATCCGTACATACACGAGCTGATACCAAATACAATAGAAGCTACTTTTTGAAATGTTTCACATTTTAAAAAAAAAAAGAACATCATAGAAACCATTTGAAAAAAGTTTCATTCGAAAACCTCAAACCATAAAGATTCTATGTCAATTCAAAGAACCTATTGCAATAAAACGGCAATTTCATACTTTAACCCCTATTATTAGCTATTTGTACCTATAGCTATACAAACCAACTCTGTGTAGAAGCGTTTTTACCCCGCTCTATTCAATTCAATTCAATTCAATTCAAATATTTTTATTCATTGTAAAAACAGAATGTTTACTTAATGAACGTCAAAGTTGTTAGTTTCACAATTAATGGATTATGTGGAGAAGAAACTAACAAAGAAACTCCACATTTATTCTTTTCAAAACACGTTTTAACTTAATTAACAGAGTTTTCAACTTAAAATATTCCTACAACTCATTGGATTACATAATAACTTCCACAAAAAGTTCTTAAAGAGTGCGGAAGGTACGAGCACTGATTTATTCCTAAGGTGCATTCACACTCCACCGAGCGATCGTACGCTCCGATAGAGGCGTGTGCACACTATTGCGTGTCGAGATTACGCAGAGTTGCATAATTATTGGTATCAACTTAATTATCGCACCCTGAAGGGTAATGGACGAGGAAGTTGATGATGATCATTATTAGCTTCCTCCTACGATCCGGGCCAAGGTTCATAGAACTATAATTCATAGTTTAATATGACATTTTTCTGTTCATTTCGTAGCAGTCTTCCTACTTGGATTGAACGGTTATCCAATGTTCATCGAATTGTCATAGTAAACAATGAATAAATTGTATTCCTATGAAATGGGCCCCTGAAATCGGGCAAATAACTAACAATTTAATTAATTTTGCGTAGTAGGTAAATTTTAACTCAGTATTTTTTCTGGCTTGATAGGTGTTTTCATTTGTTCGGTATGTTCCATAACCACATCACTTCTGATGAGCAACTTTACTGTAAAAAAGTCCTAATTCTCCGTGGGTGAAACACAGGTAGTTTCGAGTTTTCTCGTATTATCATTACAATAACGTGTTAAACTACCCTGTACACAAGACAATACATGGAAAATTATGCGATAAGAACGTTTCAATCGTTTAATTGGGAAATTGTGATATTGAAGAAAGGAATGAACTAAATACAAAAGCTAAAAAAACTGTAAAGGACACCGTAAATATTACGCACCTACCAACTAAATCTAACTTAATCATATAATTTGTCGTAATATTAATTAAAAAAAAAAAAAGACAGATTTGAAGAAATTCAAAAATAGACAACTAACCTTAGCCTAACCTACTTTGTTAATCGGTGAAATCATATTATTGGCTTTAAAACATTATTACTGCACTACACTTAAAATACTATTGTTAATTAAGCTGTTGGTTTCCCTAATAAACTTAAATTAAAAAACAAAAATGAATTAGCTGCGGTTTATACAACCAAAAACTGAACAACCAATTGCCAATTCGCCACTATACCAATTGGATAGAGTGTATAGCTGTAAAGGCGAATACGTCGAAGACGTCTAAAGATTCTGCTTATTGCCGATCGCCACTGTTTCTGGGTGTAACAATGAGCCGATAAATTACACGCAAACACAAGTTAACACAACACATTGGGATTGGGAACGCGTTGCATTAACGGGCAATAACAAAAGAGCGTAACGCAAGATTGTGGCGGTGGTAGCCTAGTGGGTAGAACATTGCACTCGGAAGCGAGAGACCCAGATTCGATTCCCAGCGCGGGCATGTACCTATGACTTTGTTTTCTAAGTTATGTACATTTGTGAAGTTATAGTAGTAATACAACTCGCTAACTGTAAAGCAAAACATCGTGAGGAAACCTGGGTGTCTGAGCTATTCACATACCGCAGCGCTTGAAATCGCCAATCCGCGGTGGGCACGCGTGGTGATTAAGCCCATGCTCTCTCCCTGAGAGAAGGCCTGTGCCCTACAGTGGGACGTATATAGGCTGCTTATGTAACGCAAAATGAATGAGCGGCATTTAATTATAACTAGCGTAGTCTGTGGTATTGTTCGAATGGGTTTCAGATAAAAAGTGCAATTGTTTAGGAGTTTTGACTCAAAATACCTCTGAAGGGCTGAGAATATTAAACGCTCAAAAGGCTAGATATTAGAAACAAGAAATGACAAAGGATTAATGCAGCAGAAATTAGAACCTTAAGAAATATGTGTGGTGTTACTTTGAATGACACCACACATATTTCTTAAGAAATATTTAGAGCAATTAATGTGCATGGAAGGGCCGGTAAGCGGCGCCCGAGGCGGACATACGCCGAGCAAGTACAAAATATATTAGTGAAAAGCAAGAAAAACTTACTTACATGTACTTGTACTTACATATTATAAATAGTTCAGAAATGGAGTCTCGCAGTTTTTTCCGAGATTTTCCCGAACTTCAAAGATCACAAATGTATATATGTAGTTTTCCGACTTTTTCTTGTATTTGTAGTATAAGACAATATGACTTGCCAAATTACATAGTTGTAGGTCAACGATAAGTACCTTATAAATTTTGATTCCCTTGAGTGTCGAAATATACGTTTTTTTGCGGCATAATCAACGGAACTTTTGTTACGTTAACTTAAAAGCTTGATTTTTGTACAGCTTCAAGGCACTTTGGACTTGAGCATACGGTTCTAATTTCAACTTGGTACCTCCAGGCGTTCCCGAGATAAAGGGTCTTGACATACAGACAGACGGACGGATGGACAACACAGTGATCCTATAAGAGTTAAATTTTTGGTACATCAGGTACGGAACCCTAAAAGTACCTGACAAAGCTTGCTTTCAGCGTCTAATGAATTTTAAGGAAGTGAAAGAGGTTCGTCCAGATCGTGGCCAGTGTCAAACTTTGGCGACCTCGTGGCGCTGCGGTAGTGCATCTGCATACCATGCGAGAGGTCCCGGGTTCGAATTCCGGCTGGGGACAAAAAAAACCCCAGGTCTTGGATGTTTACATGTTTGTGATGTCGTTGTTTCTGGTTCCCACCTCACAGGGTATCCTAGTGAAGCAATGTATGTGCCTGTATGTAAATGCTTATGTTTATGTTATGTTTTTTTCTCTGCTTACCCCTCCGGGATACAGACGTGTATTATATCAGCGCAATTTGGCCCATGATGCTGTCGCAGGTTAGGTCCAAAATATTGTCAAAATATGAAGCTTGCCTAGCTGTCATGTGTACATACCCCGTTTATGTACAGAGCAATGCTTGTGCGTCGGCCTTGTGGCAACTATGTACCCACCAGAATCAAGGATAACATTGTAGAGATGTTGTAAACACACTCGCACGTTCTAGTTATGTGTATGGCTCGGTTCTTGTGCTAGGTGAGACTTGTGCAGTGACCAGGCTTCTGAACAACATGGTGGGATCATGAAAATATGGTTTTAGTCTCCGAGAATCAATATTCTTAAAAGATGTTGTGTGAAGTTTTTTTGACCATTTCTTCTTCACAATCTTTTAGGGGTATAATTTGAAATGGAACCTATGTCTAATTTTTAATGTTCGGTGGTCAAGAAACTTGGCATTGCCATTGCCCGCCGGCTGATCTGGAATTTAAACTACGCTTTAAGACTCTAGAATACGCATAACCTAAGAAATTTGTACATTTGTGAATTTTTAGTAGCAATACCACTCTCTAACCGTTAAGGAAAGCATCGTGAGGAGACCTGAGTGCTTGAGGTGTTCAGATACCTCAGCGCTTGAAGTTGCCAATCCGCAGTAGGCACGCGTGATTCTCTCTCTCTATCTCTCTCTCTGAGAGGACGTGTGCCCAGCCGTGGAACATACCCATACTCTCTCTGAGAGAATATATGTTCCCATAGTAAGACGTACAGAATAGGCTGCTTATTCTTTGAACCTCTGTAAATTTAAGCCCATACTCTCTCTCTGAGAGAAGGCAGTGAGACGTATGTCGGCCGTATTATAAAAAATCGTAGAATGATGGTCCCACTACCATCCGAAGCGGTCCGCCACGCGCCATGGAGCGTGACGTGGCGTAATTCGTACCGCGTGTGTGAACTGTGCAGTAGCATCGCTGCTTGGTACAGTTCACGGCACCCTTACTCAGTTGCGTTACGGGCGACTTTGCGACAAAAATGTAAAGGCTGGTCTGTCGACAGCACGTCGAACTTTAAATGCGGACTTCACTCAATTACGTTAGAAGAAGATAAACCGAATTATTACAAAAGAACTAGCTGACTCGGCAAATGTTGTTTTGCCATATTAATAAGCCTACAACCTAAGACCTACCAAATACATATACATAAAAAAAACATAAAAATCTGTGACGCCGTTTCGGAGGAGTTCGATAACAAACATTCTGACACGACATTTTTATATATTAGATAATACGACTGTCAGTTTTGGAATCCTATGTTCGCCGGGTAACATAAAGATTCATAAGGACTTCTAAGTTGGTTCAAGAATTTGGAAGTTTTGGTGGAATTAACAAATATACCTACTGTTCAGGCCGTTATGTGCAAATAACTAATGCAACGAATTCACAAGAAGAGAAGTCGTGATTTCGAACATTTTTCAAATGTAAGAGTTGTTTGTATAGACGAGCGTAACCCCTCATTTCCCAATAGACATGGGAATTTTCTTACAATGTGTACAAAAACTTTTTTTGTGAGTTTGAAAATTCTTGACATTTACCTTATAATGTGGTAAAATTCTAGGAACCCAATTGTCTAATCTAATCCTGAGATTATTGGAATATAATAAGTGGTTTGCTAATGGTCAACCTTGGACCCATATGATTAAAGGTGCTTTCATACTGTTTTACTGCGTAGACGATTTCCGTAGACGAATGCCTTTCGAAACTGAGTTCTTTTTGTATTTATGAATCAGCTGAAGTTGACTCTATACTTTAACAATGCCACTGGCTCTGTTTAAAGAAAGAGATAGACCAGTCACAGACCAGCTCCTATATTACGCACACCAAATACTGAACGGTTCCAATCGTCTAACTGTCAAATTAGTATGGAATTTGACAGTCAGGTGATCGGAATCGCTCCGGATTTGGTGCGCATAATTAGGCCACGGGCAGAGAGATGTGGAGGAAGCTTTTCTTAGCTCCAAGCTCCTCGGAGGAGTAATGGAATAAAAGAAGATAATCGAGAAGATAACAATCAATAAAAGAAGATAAACTGTGACTGTGAAAAACTGTGTAAAAAAGTGATTTTTAGAAAGTTAATACGGCTTATCTGGCCCTATCTGTCGTTTGGTTTATTTTAATTTTGTATTTAATTCACGTTTATGGAATCAATCTTTTCTTCTTATTAATTTGACATCCAACTCGAAACCAAAGCCATGAAACCTTTCAGAGATCCCCACTTTAGTCGTGTAACATCCATCGTACTGACTTTGTTCGCATAAAATGTAGCCTATGTCACCCGGCCCATAATAACAAATCGATTGACATTCAACAAATTAACATACATATCTCTTCTATGTATGTATTTACGGATCTTCTACCGTACACACACACACACTCACACACACACACACACACACACACACACACACACACACACACACACACACACACACACACACACACACACACACACACACACACACACAAACACTCACACATGCACGCACACACACACACACACACACACACACACACACACAAACTGCTAAAATTATAACCCTTTCTTTTGGATCTACCGCAATCTGGCAAAAATAATGCATTCGAGTCCTAAGTCTAAGCTCGACCTGCAATCTTGTAGAAAAATTACACTCTGCACGCGATCAGTCAATACACACCTTAAGATGTTTTATCAAACGTTTTCTTAGGAGGGTGGTACGAAATGGCTAATCAATCAAGGTGAAGTCTTAGCAGCAGGTAGACAAATTATAGACCGCGTATTGACCTCTGTCGTGGCAGAATTGAGATGTTGAATAATGATCCGCTGTGCGGCATAGGTAAGGTTAACGAGTTACATATAAATTGTACGTTGGTGCACGACGTCGCAGGCACTGCTAGTAACCATAACCAGTGCCTGCGACTTCGTTCACCTGTTATTTGTATTAAAAGTGTCCTACCTATACACGCATCTGGATGGTTTCAGAGCCGCGGTTATGTAAATTAGTCATTAAAAATGCAATCTGTTTAGACTATTGCGTACCTATAGACGTAGACGTAAAATAAAAAAAATAAAAAACTGAGCTAAGAAATCTTGCTTCGAGTTGATAAATATTGTTTCGAAAAATTCGCGAACAATGATTACCGTCTCGCCGTGTGTCCCACGGACCTGCGCGCACGCACCAATCTGGCTAGCTACTAATGGTTCTCACAAAATGCCTTTTAAAAAAACAGATTAACGAATTCGATAGCTATTATTAAGGCATGTTCATTTTGCTATATCTCCCAAACCACTCAAAATTCATGGTGTATAAAGTGTCAGACCCACGAAGGAGCTCTATGCAAGCCTAGTCAATCTAAATAAATAAATGAATAAATAAATAAATAAAAATATGTCCTAGGCACTACAGAGTCTGACTGGTCACTACACCTGTATAGTTTAGGTTGGAGTTGCCAAAATGGCCGGTTTTGTTATTATTACACGGCGTGATGCAAAAAAGTCTACTCATCGATAAAATATGTACGTTTATTATGAGAAATCTGAAATCATGAACAAAATATCCTCCTTTGCTAAGTTTTATAAAGTGAAATATTTCTGCTATGAAGGTACCGAATAAACATGTTTTTACTTCTGTAAAATTTTCACTGACTCCAGTCCACATTGCATCGTAGAAACCCACAGCTGTCTGATAGAAACACCCTCATTACGTAGATGATACAGCAATATGCAATTTAATTTACTCGCTGTTATTTTTATCAGCAAATAGACATCTCGATCTAGCGTAGGACGTTTCAACTAAGCTCTAAATATAGCGCTCTTTAAAGAGCGTGGCTCATAATCACTCATCCGTTACGTGCCATTTCACATAGTTTCGGGCCACGAAATAAGCGTTTAACCTTGCTAACATAACATCCAGTTATTTAAATGTATAACACTGTTAATGGAGAACTTGCACTAAAAATGTTTTAATGGAATAGGAGATGACACGTTAAAAGATAAATAAACGTTGTATTTTTTTCTCTGCGAATCATCATCATCATCATCATTCAGCCACAAGAAGTCCACTGTTGGAAATAGGCCTCCTCCATGGATTTCCAAAAAGACCGGTTGGAAGCAGCCTGCCTCCAGCGTCTTCCTGCCACTTGGATGAGGTCATCTGTCCATCTTGTGGCTGGTCGTCCTACGCTGCACTTGCCGATATGTGGTCTCCATTCGAGAACTTTTCGGCCCCATCGGCCATCAGTTCTGCGTGCTATGTGCCAGTCGAAACTGTATATAACATAACCATAACCAGTCGAAAAGTCAATATAGACACGTGGTACTAAAATGCGCTATACAAAACGATCTTATACTACGACGTCACTCCCTAACGTAACCTTAAAATGTTTGATGAAGCGTTTATCAATATTTGAGTTAACTCGTAAAATAATGTTTTTATGCATTATAAGAACCACCTTTATAAGAAAACGCTCAGAATTCAATGACAAAACGAAATCGAACAAGTTTAATGTTTAATTTTTCGCATATTTTGTGACCCCGAAAACCCCGAAAAAAATATTTTTATTGTTTTACTCTCACGGTGACCGCGCGGAAGATTCTCTTTCCGCGGTTTTCCTTGCCGCGCCCGGTGGTCGGACAAACGCCGGGGGTACAAACAGGTGCTCAGCCCATCCGCCCCCAGTGGGCAAGGACCTTGGTATTTGCGACCCCCGACCCTCCAGCTGTCTTCGAGGCCGCAATGGCGGTTAGGGCCCGCTTATAAGGATGGTGATGGTGTAGTCGATGGTGGACATTGTTACAGGTAATAAAGCATCAACAATAGTTATTCCCCGATACTCGTGCTCCTGTGTAATATTTTATTGTTTTCTTTATTTTTATTTTTTATCTCGAGAGTTAACTATTGACCTCGTTTCTTTCGAAATATGGACGGGTGCGTGGGCGGGAATCGAACTCAAATAAAAAACCTCACAAGTAGCCGCAATCACGGAAACACACCAAGAATTTAACTCTCGAGATAAAAAAAGAATTACAACGCATTTAATCAATCGGTTAAATCTAATTGACAAACTCTGCTGTCCGCCTACAAGTGCGCTTTGATGTAGGTAATTACAGCTTGTTTGACATTATAATTGAAACGATTTGATTAGTTAAATTGTTTGGTAACAAAAATATGTACAACATTTTTAGGGTTCCGTATCACAAAAGGAAAAACGGAACCCTTATTCCTATATTCACTTTGTTGTGCGTCTGTCCGCCCGTCTGTCTGTCCAGACCCTTTATCGCAGGAACGCGTGGACGTATCGAGTTGAAATTAAAACCATATACTTAGGTTTACAGTTCCTTGAAGCTGTGAAAAAATAAACCTTCTTAGTTTAAGTAAAAAAAAGTTACAGCCGTTTATGTTGCGAAAAGCGTATATTTCAACATTCTTAAGGAAATCTAAATTTATAGGGTGCTTTTTGTTGGCCTAGAACTATGCAATTTGGCGAGTAATATCGTCATATACTATAAATACAGAGAAAAGTCTGAAAACTATACATTTTCCTATTTAGAGGCTAAAAATTCCACCCATGCCCGGACTTGAACCCGCGACCTCTGGCTAACCGGGCCAGCGCTCTCCCTACTGAGCTAATGGGCAAGTGCAGACATCAGTGAAATTTCGACCCTCTTTACAAACTTCTCTGCATTACGTACAGGCAGAGGCAGCGACATCTGGCCGAAGCAATTTACATGACTTGCAGCCCCACTTTGCAGTTAGGTTTTTACATCGGAATGGTATCGCTGTACCTACATGATTGTTGTCTTTTTTTTGCACTAACCCGTGCTGAGGACAATTTCTCTGGACAACTGTTATTGGCCTTATTTTTAGTAATAAGTAATTATAATCAGATTACGCTGTTGTTGTACCTAATAAAGTAAAATAAACAAATAGACCTACCAAATATACACAAAAAAATCATAAAAATCGCTGAAGCCGTTTCGGAGACTGTGACACATGATTTTTATAGGTATATTAGATTTTTAGACTCAATATGCATCAAACTGCAAAACGGTGACATTTGCACCGCATCCCACCGTGCGTCCAAGGTGCTTCCCACGGTCGTCATCTGCCAAACGCACAAATAGCCTAACACGACGGGCACCGTAAAAGCACCACTAATAATAGGATACAGTTAGCGAAAAAAAACCCGGGCGGTATTAAACGTGCCCGGGTGCGCCACACTACACGCGACGGTCTCTTCCTGAATGACTCAAAATAGAGGCCCAATTTTATCTGTTTCATAGAACTACAATTCCAGGGTCGGCGGAAAAATAGGCGGGCATAAGACCAAAACAAAATTTTTTTGGACAGCGAAGAAACCTACTGTAAAATTACTCTATTACATTTTTATTGTCTTTATGCATCCTTGTCTTTATTACAATAGCGGAGAGCTGTCGTAAAACAATGAATGGACCATTCATGTTTTTTTAGAAAACTTAAGCAAACTGCTATTGTAATTACTTATGTTGTACAGAACAATAATTCAATAACAATTTGACATATGTGTTTTAGTCCGTTGACTCTAAAATTAATTGTTTATTATGACAATTTATTGTACATTGCAAAGTCAAATAACCCACAGATTAATAAAGGGGAAGACTGCTACGCAACGTGCATCGAAATGTCATAATAAACTAGGAATTGTAGTTTTATGAAACAAGGCCCAGATCTTCAATCACGATTGGTGATGTTCGGGTAGAGTGTTCTCGCATGATGAGATAGATGGATTTATGGATGAGATTGGCGGCGGGTTATAGTGAAGAATTAGAGACGTTTGCAACGTTTAACTGGGATTTATTTTTCTGTAGACCAGTCGACATTGAACACGAAAAGAGAGGGGGCCGGAGACAAAACCTTTTCATACACATCAAGATTGTGTCTACAAATATAGGTAAGTATATCACAATAAGGTTTAAATTTTTTTTTATTTTCAACTTAACACGGGGAATGAACAAAGCTCCAAACTCTCAATATGATACCTTGGGAAGAAATGTTTGGTATGGGATACCAGTTGCATCATAATGTTGCCATTATCAGCAGATCGCTTGGGACGGGCCCCGCGTACCATGTGATTACGAATCATAATTGTAGGCGAGTAATAAGATAATCGGCTCGGCTCAGAACACCTTGGCTAAATGTGTAATTCGTTGCACCAGACTGACATTTTCATGTTACTTTTAGAAAGCACATGTGAAATTGAAAGCTCCTTTTATTTGAATAGCAACGTGAAACTGAACAGACAGAGTATTTCAACAGAGAGAAATATTATGTTGAGCGGATCTGGATGGAAGGCCGCTAAAGGACGCTTCAGGCGTTCTATGGGCAAGGCCGTAATTTCATCCACTTGTTTGAAGTAGTCTTATGTGATTACTTTCCATTTGAAGATCAATAAAATCAGTATAGCGACTCAGAAAGCAAAAAAGAGTTGTAGCAAAATCGTTTTGTTGTTACTTTTAAGTGTACTTACTTTAACTTCTTGTAACTTGTTTTAAAATAGCTTTTCGTATTGTATTTGTATCGTAACTATTTCTATACCTTAGCACTTCTAGAGGGGCTGATTCGCGAATTCGAAATTGTTACGGTGATGTAAGTATCTCGTAATGTTTTATATTTTTGCACACCCTGTAATTAACATATAGAAATCTTGTGTCACAGTGTTTGTTATCGAATTCCTCCGAAACGGCTTCACAGATTTTTATGATACTTTTTGTTAATATTTGGTAGATCGTAGACTAATTAATTAATATATGCGAAAACCTGTATTTAGCTTTCGTTATTAAGTAAGTCTTAAATCTGTTGGTTTTCCATGTTATCATCATCATTCAGCCACAAGAAGTCCACTGCTGGACATAGGCGTCTTCCATGGATTTCCAAAAAGACCGGTTGGAAGCGGCTTGCATCCAGCGCCTTCCTGCCACTTGGATGAGGTCATCTGTCCATCTTGTGGCTGGTCGTCCTATGCTGCGCTTGCCGATATGTGGTCTCCATTTGAGAACTTTTCGGCCCTATCGGCCATCAGTTCTGCGTGCTATGTGCCCCGCCCACTGCCACTTCAACTTACTAATCCGCTGGGCTATGTCGACGACTTTCGTTCGTCTACGGATCTCATCATTTCTGATTCGATCTCGTAGAGAAATTCCGAGCATAGCCCTTTCCATAGCTCGTTGCGTGACCTTGAGCCTTCTTATGAGGCCCATAGTGAGAGACCACGTTTCAGTGCCATAAGACATTACTGGTAACACACTCTGGTTGTATAATTTTGTCTTGAGCGATTGAGGTATATTAGACGAAAAGAATTTTCTAAGTTTCCCTAATCCTGCCCAGCCGAGTATCAGTCAATAAATAAATAAATGTGGTATACATTTCGGCTATATTTGTGCAAAACTAGCGCCATATGCACGGTATCTGTGAAGATACTATGTTTCTTAATTATTACTAGAAATGGTGAATGAATTCAAAGTCACCCTATAGACTTGAGGACGTATAAAAAATTATTCGAAAAACACGATCGTCGGAATAGAGAAAAACCGTCGTGTTAACCTGAGCACATTCAGGGCATAACTTGAGTACATAATGTGGGTGGGTGTATGCCACTTGTAAGGAAGTCAGAAATGCACCCAAATGCCTTTCATACCAATTTTGTATTATAGAGTCGATTTGTAAGCAAAATACAAGGCAATTTTATTTTATTTTATTTAATGAATGTGTTATGTGTAGTGGTGCTGTCCATATTCGTGGTAAAGTATCATTGCCTACACAGGTAAATATTTTGCAAAGATTTAAATAACTTTGTGTTCGAACTTACACTTTTACTATATAGGGTGTTTAAATTATATTTTTTATACTGTTATCGCCTTTGGCCCTTCCGTCCGTAATTAACAATTTATTTTAACTAAATATTGAAAAAAGTCAAAAATTTTATTCACTATAAAAACAAAATGTTTACTTAATGAACGCCAAAGCTGTTAGTTTCAAAATTAATAGATTATGCGGAGAAGAAGCTAACAAAGAAACTCCACGTTTATCCTTTTCAAAATAGATTTCCTTGATTTCAGCTTCAAGTTACACTACACTAGATACAATCGTTACCGTTAACATTATTTAAATACCAGACATCTTTGTCTTCTAAATAATCTTTAATGTTTTAAGGCTGAAAAGATCAACTTCATTGTTTTATAATGAAGTTAGTATGGAAAAGTTAGAATCTCTTAGGTACGTAGAGAAAAGTTATTGCACATAAAAACGGGACAAGTGCGAGTCGGACTCGCCCACCGAGGGTTCCGAATAAATTTGTAGGTACTTACATATAAATAGTTCAGGAATCGAGTCTCGCAGTTTTTCCGAGCTGTTCCCGAACTTCAAAGACAATTTTTTTAATGATTTAATAACATATTTATAGTTTTTAGGTTTTTTCCTGTATTTGTAGTATACGATGGTATTACTTGAAAGATTTCATAGTTCTAGTTCAACGGAAAGTACCTAAATAAGTAATATGGATTTCGATTCCCTTGTGTGTCGAAATATACGTTTTTTGCGGCATAAATAGCCGTAACTATTTATTACGTTAATTTAGAAGTTCGATGTTTTCACAACTTCAAGGGACTGTAAACTTGAGTAGGTATATGGTTTTAATTTCAACTCGATACCTCCAATATAAAAGGTCTACACAGACAGACTGACGGACAACAAAGTGATCCTATAAGGGTTCTGTTTTTGTTTGAGGTACGGAACCTTAAAAGGAAATTACACTGATATTTATTAACCCAAAAGTACAAGCGGCGATCTTATCACTTAAAGTGATCTCTTTCAGGCAACCTTTGGATAGACTGGACTAAAACACTGGAGAAGGAAGTATATGCAAGGATTAAGGATTAATGATTAATAAGGAATTTGTTACACTCTGTGTAAAATTGTAAATGCTGGGAATCATTTACCCTTCGGTTTGAGACCACCCATGATTAGCTCGCGTGGCGGGTTGCGTGCGCGCAGTCCGTCAAACAAAGACCTCGGTAGCTAAAGTTTAGTGCCCGTTGCGAATTTGGGCACGAAGGTTTAGCCGGGGAAGCCAAGGAGCTTAGAACTACCTACAGTACTTATCGATTCTTCACACCTGAGCTATTATGATTTACTATTAATGACCGACAAAAAAAAATTCTTCAACAACCTTTTCACAGAAAAGCAAGTGTGCATGATCGTAAGAGATTTGTCAATATCGTGGCCCGAAATAAGCCGGAATAAGCACAGAACATAGGAATTCTGTTCTGTGGGAGAATATGGGCGTGAGTTTCCACAAATCGGCTACAAAACGACCCGAAGGCAGCGGCTGACATTGTTTGTTTGTTTGTTTTTTTTTTAAGTCCTTTATTAACATAAATTATTTAGACCACTACAACCCAGCGTAACTTAGTTCTAGGAAGAGGTATCTTATCTCAAATTACATTTTCAGGCCAAAAATCAGTGCCTTTTCAAACTTTTAACTTAAAAAATCAATGAATCACATGTTTGTCATCTAATGTAACCTATCCATTTAAATATAAAAGTATGTATACTTTGTTAAATAGTATACATTTAGCAACATGATTACTTACACACAGGACTGGACACGCGAGGACGTTACGAACAAAAACTGGCACATTTATGAATTACAGGACACAATAACATACAAACGAATAGTTACCATAAAGGTACACTAGCCTAATACGTCTAATAATTAGGCTAACATATTATTTGTTATCAATATTTTGATTGTTGATTTGGTAATTTGAGGGTAACATACAATTAGGCCCAAACGGCCGATAAACTTATGCAGAGAATTCACCAGAACAATTAGAACCCCAAATAGTACTGACATTGTACATTGACATTCAACAGAATGTAATTTATTTACACTGAAAATTTTTTTTGATTTCTGATTTCTGAGTTTATGCTCGTAATAAGGGACTATTCACATTACAACGGGCCGGCGACATGCAAGGTTACACACTGAAATAAACCCTAAATACCTTTAGGTTAGAGACTATAATACTAGCGTAAAAAAGGCCGAGCCATGTGCGGTCGCTTTTTAGGGTTCCGCAGTCCGACAAGGAACCCTTGTAGTTTCGCCATGTCCGTCTGTCTGTCGGTCCGTCCGCGGCCTAGCGCCTATACCTTCCTCAGGGAAGAGACCCGTGCCCCTCGGTGGGGACATAATGGGTTGATGATGATGATGATGATTCATATTAATAGAAAATGCTTATAGCATTAAGTCCGCCACATTGCCATTGTATTTTTTACTTATGTGCAATAAACGTATTATTAATAATAATAATAATATTTATCACGCCGACAAAGTTAAACAGTAAAATGATGGGATTTTTTTTACTGTTCCTCCCCTAACATGAAAAGTGGGGATGATTTTTTTTCTCCTCTAGGGAGCTCGTTTCGTGGAATAGAGTATAGAACTAAACCCAAACTGAGGGCATTTGTACAAAACAGATACCGCGCCCTTTGTGACCACTCTGGTTAGATCGAAAATGTAGAGATTGTCAACTAAATTTCTAGTTGAGAATCTCTACATTTACTAAGACTGGATAATGTAACCTGTTTGTCAAGTCTGGGTTTGTTTTTGCCCGTTCCTCAGCGCTCTCTAGACCCTAGCTCTAGAAAATGCTCTACATATTCGGTTAGGTTAGGTTACGCGATTGCTTTTAGCAATGAGGTTGCCAATTGTATTCTGTATCTTTACATATTTTTATATCATGTGATTTGGTGTATAACAAAGAATATTCTTATCTTATCTTAGGTGCAATGGTCGCAGCAAAAATATCATAAGTATTTTTATTCAAAATAACACAGAAACAGACTTAATGAACGTTACAAGTTAAACTAGGTGTCCATTTGTGAATCGAGATCGTATCGGCGAACAAATGGACAAAAGAACTCCAAACTTACGGCCTTATTAAATTTATAAAAACATGATTCCTCTTAAGCACTCTTCAGAGGAAGTTTAAAATGTGGTTACGTCTTTTCCTTGTAAAATCTCCACCACAGACTATTTTAAGGAATCGCGTTTTTAGAGCCCGTCAGTCTTTTCAAATTTGATCAAATTTGACGATTAATTAATCTTACAAGTGAATATAATAAAAGCATGCAGACGTGTGTTGTGCGTGTTCAAACTGCGACAAAACAAAACATTCGAACTGATACAATATAATCATTTGCGTGACATAATTCCAGTCAAAATGATACACCATAGATTACATAATAAAGTAAAGCTCCATACCTGTTTTCGGATCCACCTTGTGTTTCTTTTAGTTATTCACGACACTGTTAAACGAGTTATTTTTTAAACTAAACGACCGGTGCTCGATAAATGATCGAATATATTCGGAACACTTTCACTTAACTTCATAAACGTCGAAAAAAAAATGAATAACATCACGAGCTACACAAGTTAACACATTTTTATCAAAATCATTCCAATGTTTCGGTCAATATTTCAATTGTTTCAATAGGAGCCTTTTTCAAGGGTACAGAACGGAACAGTTAATGTCCTCGCGATGAACAATAGACGTATAATGTGTAGCTTTAAAATAATGAAAGAAAAAAATGTTTATCTTAGACTACAGTTCTTTTTGTTATGGATGATATCTAATAATAACCAAGCAAGGACACGGGTAACATAAAACATTAAGCACTCTAATCTTCTTTACAAACAAAATTGACTACATTACGCGCTCTCGCCTCACTCGAAGGAATCCTTAGGTACACATAGATGTTATGGCTGATAGCTAGTTTTCAGCAGGAATTGAGCAGTGATTTTTGACCAGGTAAGTTGTGTAGAAGAACTGTGATATTTTAACACTCAGCAGGCGTATCCATGCTTGTAAGATTGTTAAACAAAATGTAACAAAATTTAATCACGACACAATTTTCACAATGTTTCTTAATAGCACTGCATATTACACCTGCTTTGTTGGCACTCACTGTCAAGCTGTTGCGTGGAAAAAAAGTTTACTGACATTTATAAAGGAATTTTGAGTCTCGGCAAATTCGCAACTTTGATTTCACTCCACGTCTGACTGGTTGCTTGGCTTGAATCGATGATTCAGACACAGGTGATATAGAAAAGAATAATCTAGATGGTTTGTCTTAAACACTCATTAATTGTTTACATGTTGGATCGGCTAAGTTCGCTAATAATGTTTGATTCGGCGCGTTGCAATTATGGTTTTGCTAGTACTGCCAAGGGCACCTCCAATAACATGAAGAAAGTACTAATCAGCTGGACTCTCAATATATACTACGTAATTGTCTGTTGCAGTGCTACATTTGGCCCAGTTTTTTTAAAGAAGAATGTATTATGAAACTTGTAGAAGATGATGAAGAGAGAAGTAGTGCTACAGAAGTATACTTAACCCAAAAGGTAACCAATGAGGAGGTTATGCGACTTGTCAACAAGAAACCCGAGCTTTGGATTATCATCCGAAAGAGGAAGTTTGTTTACTTAGGGCATGTTATTCAGGCACCCGAGATATGCCCCTATATTACGCGCACCACATCCTGAGCGATTCCAATCGTCTAACAGTCAAATTAGTGTAGAATTTGACAGACGATTGGAATCGCTCAGGGTTTGGTGCGCATAGTTAGGCCCATGGTCTTCTACAGCTCGTCATGGTGGGGACATTCGCTGGTAAGAGACGCGCAGGCTGGAGAAGGAAATCCTGGTTCCTGGGAAATCCAAGGCTCTTCTGCCTTGCGAGAAACAGATATAAATATGTGGAGCTGAATTCCAACCTTCGCTAGTCGGAGAGGCATTATAAGGAAAAGAAGTTAGGTGGAGAAGGATCTCATGAATAATGGAATTAGAAATAATGGAATTGAGATTCATTTGTAAGCTATAATTGTGGTAGACTCAGGGAAATGTTCACGACAACACGCGAACTATGTCCCTATAATATTCGCTTCTGTGGAATGGGCATTGTCCTAAATATGTAGTGCCAATTGACATGGAATTGTAGAGAAGGTCATTTAATATAATAAATACTACATTTCCTTTCATCATCATCAGCCATTTGACACCCACTGCAGGACATAGGCCTCGCTCATGGTGTTTAACCATTAAAACCCTCACCTAACGGCTCGAGTCTCAATGGCGCCTCAGCGGTAATCACCAACATTACACACTTGTACCATAATGTATTAGGTATTCTGTATTTATTTGAATAAAAATCTTCAATCAATCAATGTAGATTAACAAACTGTTGATAGAAGTAGTTAAAATAAGCTAAGCAATATTATTATAATTTTTATTTTATTTTATTAGGGTAAACAAACAATTGTAAAATGAGTGGTAACAGCAACTTAGGTAACAAGTAAGTATTTTAAGTAATTGTACAACCAGCAACGCTTGCCACGAATTGGAGAAAAAGAAAGTAAATAAAGAAAACAAAGGCCTCAGAGAGAGGTTATTTCTGAATTATTACTTCTAAGTTATTAAAATTGTTATTAAAATCCATAGAAGTCAAACCTAAAGTGTGGTAAATTATATGCTCTTTAGAAGGATTTATAATTTACGTTTTTTACTTACTCAATATCGAGCCTCTTACTATAAAGGCCCGATACCTAGCAAGGACAATACACCCTGCCTAAACAACCCCGTAGAGAGAGCAAATAATAATATATCAAGTGAGTGAAAGTAGCTATTGTAGCTTTTAACAATTCTGTTTAGATGTGCCCTCCCATCAGCGTAATAATGTCTATGAAGTTGTTTGCTCGTCCTAGGTCATTTATTCATTCTCTATAATAAATATCTTGACTTAGTAGTGCTTAAAACATTTTTAATGCCAAATGTAAATGAAACGAAATATACATTTCGGGTATTTTTCAGATGGTTTTTCTGTCCTGCTAGAAGTTGTCAATAAAACACAACAAAAGGCGCGAATACCGCGAACTAGGTAGGTACGTGTATAATTAGGTATCGTTGTATTTTACTCCTAAACTCTTTTTTGTTAAGCATTGCTGGCTGGAGATGGCAGAAAATACTGGAGTCAACGCCAGAAAAAGAAAAATATTCTATAGGCGTTCAATAATGTTTATTGTGACGTTTCTCCCAGTGTAAAACCACAGAGAAAGCTATTTGAATAAAGTAAAATACTTTTTCGTCTGAAAAAAAAAACCTAACAAACCTATAATTTGGGAAAAAATCCTTAAGTACAATATTAGGTGTAAGTTAATTTAAATATGTTATTTATAAACACTGCCTTAAAGCCCACACTTAGACAAAATTAATTCAAATATGCTCACCGTAATATGGAGATCCGATGATGACTTGGTTGAGAACGTTCTGATGAAGAGAGCCTTCGAAGACGTGTTGCAGATCCATTTCTCCCATTTTCTGTTCGAAGTAAACAGAGCATGTTGTAACAACGCCATCTGCACAGCATTAGTCAAACTATAAACAAGAAAGCCTCGACAAGGCACGAAAAAGGCTTCGGAGCGTAGGGGGAAGTAATGAACTTAGCGTATAGATGTCGCTACTAGTACAAAAGTTCTATGAACGCCTAAAGCCGGTGCCTCACTTACTCCCGGTTTCTAGTACACCAACAAGCTACTAATGTACTGTTTATAGCTTTCAGTTGTTTTTATTGTACCTATACACTTGCCAACTGATTGCTGTTAAAATAGATTAACATATTGTTTGCGTACGAGAAACCGGGGATTAGCAACCCGCGTTTTCTCCTAACCATCCATTGCCGGGTTTTCTGACGAATATTTCTAGCACTGATTTTGCGAACGCTGCAATGTATTCCGAAGTGTCAGTTTGAAACTCCGGGCAGCGAAAGCATTTGTCCACAAGAAGAGCCGTTTTTAGTTTCGAAGACTTTGACCAATAAATAAGACCCAAAACAAGGTTCCTTAAAACACTGCTCAAATGCAGCTTAAATAGACTATAGCAAAGGAAAAGACTTCACCTCCGACTATATAAATTTGAAATGATTTTTTTGTAAGCACTTCCGAATTCACTTACTTGGTTTTTTGTCAGAAGAGTCCGACCAGGCTTCGCTCTGATAACCAAGAAAGTGACTCTGGAATTAAGATAATAATTTGAAACGCGTTACGTGTTTCAATGATAGTACCAAACTAAGCAAAATTTTTCGCAGTACTGGCGAGTCTTTGGCGGGTTGTGAGGGTCTACGGGGAGTTGAGGTCATAAAATAATGTTCTACCAAAAAATTACGAAGCGTTTTTGCTTACCTCAATTTCACAGTTAATAAGGCTTCTCTGCTGTTCTTGACTCAAATTGATATTTTTTGTCTGCATTTTCCTTCCGCACGGGTCCTATAGACCGAATCTGAAAAGAAAGTACAGAACTTTATCTCCGTGCTATGTTTTGATGGAATGGTAGAGACAAATTACAAAACATTAAATTGGTTTTAAAAACCAATTTAGAGGCTAAAAATTCCACCTATGCCGGGACTTTAACTCGCGACCTCTGGCTAACCGTGCCAGCGCTCTCCCAACTGAGCTAATGGGCAAGTGCAGGCATCAGTGAAATTTCAAGCCTCTTTACAAACTTCTCTGTATTATTGTCCTCAGCACGGGTTAGTGCTGTCTGTGTCAAGGATTCTTGGTCTGTGTGTCTCGCGCCTAAATTAAATGCTCGGTACACAAAAAACGTGCGAAAACGATTTTACCGACCGATGGCATCGAGTTTTGTCACGGCTATAGGGGTAAACTATGATAAGGGTGAATATTATTATTTACCTCTAGAGCTCAAGTGACTTACTAATTTGATTGTGAATATATTAAAAATTATTGTCGATAGGACAATACTTTTTACCACGCCAAGGAAACATTCAACAACCGAAATCCGTAAAAAACAATTTTCAAACTCAACTTTGATCGATTTATTACTAGTTTGGGTGAGGCAAGGTGTCATCATCATTCAGCCACAAGAAGTCCACTGCTGGACATAGAACATAGGCCATCGTCCATGGATTTCCAAAAGGACCGGTTGGAAGCGGCCTGCATCCAGCGCCTTCCTGCCACTTGGATGAGGTCATCTGTCCATCTTGTGACTGGCAAGGTGTGCCATGTCTCAATTGCTACTTGATAACTGATATGCATAATTTAAAACCTCTTACATTTTAAACCTGTGAATTGAACGCGAATACTTAGTTTAACTAGTTTCTATTTGTGAAAACATGTAAGCAGCTTTTTGTTCTTTACTAAAATGTATATTATGCTAAGTTTATCTGTAAGTTTTCCTAAAGGTTAAAATAAAAGTTAAAGTAAAATAAAAAAATTGGACCTAATTCTTATTATTGATAAAAATTACCCGAAACCGGCGTGCGTGCATGCAACGACAAATGAATGTTGAGGAAGCGAAAGTGATCTGTCAGGACTGTGGCCAGTGGCAGCCCCTGGTCTTTGGCCCGCTGGGATACAGGCGTGAGTTTATGCATGTATGTATAATTTATTTCAACGTAAAGAATTTACATTCTGTTTGCTGATTGTCAATGCTGTGCACTATGTTAGCCGCTGCCTTCGGGCCGTATTTGTAGTGGAGAAAAAGGCAGCGGAAAAAAAACTCCACTCTGACCATCTTTTCTCAAATCGTCTTAAACTTAATACATTTCAATATATCAATACAATATAACTTCAAAAGCCAAAATTCAAAAATTCAAATTAAAAATTATTTATTTCAATGTAAATCAAAATTAGGTAAGTACATGCGCAGAGGAATACATGCATTAATTAATACTTAAATTTTAACTATATTTAACACAAACAGATATATTGTGTGTATTTTTAGGCGCAAAAATTCTATACATGAAAATCTTATCCTTTGGGTACGGAACCCTAAAAACGTGCTGTGTAAAAAGGCTTGTAGGTCTCTAATTAACATGTAGAACTCAAACTATGTTTGTTTTGTAATCCCCCTGCCCCTAGGAAAGCCCATATTCGCATTCTCATCTCCTTGTTGATACAGATGCGGTGTGCATACGTTCGGAGACTTAATATCATGCATAGAACATTACAGTAAACTAAACTTTATTTCATTCTATTGCGTATTATATCGGTATCTATTTTCGATCAATACAAAAAGACAAATTATTACGTAAAAAACCCATAAATTCAGTACAGTACAAATGAAGAGCGACGATAAAAGCATTTTCCTTTTCCGTTCCTTTTCCCGCTAAATTCCATATTCAAAGGTTGTCCTTTTGTTACCTCATTTCCGGAGTATTAGAGGAAATCCTGCTTTATCCGGGCATTATGTCGATCGGTCAAATTATGTCAGACAACTGTCGCATAAGCTGAAGCAGGACGAGCAGAAACGTCGGTTTTTTTTCCCGTTTCCCTTCTTGGACCTTTAAGGCTGAAATTGACAATACGACCTACTTTTTGTATAGTTTACTAGGTGACTCGGCAAACGTTGTTTTGGTATATTAATTAGCCGACGACCTATTGTCAGACTTACCAAAATACGAATTTTTTTTTGTAAAAATCGGTGAAGTCGTTCCGGAAGAGTTCGATAGCAAACACTGTGACACGAGATTTTTGTATATTAGATTTACTAAGTGAAGATACCTACAGGGTGACTTCGAATTCATTCGACAGATTTAAACGGGTCACTCTCGGGACTACTATATAGAAACATATGGCGAGAGTTTTAATAAAATAGGGGCGTCGAAAAAAAATGTTATAGTAGCAATACCACTCGTTAACCGTGAAGGAAAACATCGTGAGGAAACCTGGGTGTCTGAGCTATTCGCATACCTCAGCGCTTGGAATCGCCAATCCGCGGTGGGCACGCGTGGTGATTAAGCCCATACTCTTTCTCTGAGAGAAAGCCTGTGCCCTATAGTGGGTCGTATATTGGCTGCTTATGATGATAGTGAATAAAATAATACAGACAGGCGGAGATTTGCGTTGCGTTGCGCCCCGGACCGATCCGCCTAGTGGAAGTCAGCTTTTGTGATGTGCGCGGAAGAATATTCTTGCGTGTCGAGAATTTTCTCTATACGCTGGCAGTGGGTGGGTAAATCCGGCTTTATTGCCTTGGGGAAGGCTTATATGCAGCAGCGGACGAGAACGGGTGGATAGATTGAGACTCTTTATATTGACACCATGGTTTGACGGTTTGTATCATTTATTTTATTTCATCTGTGTTTTTGTTCCTGGCGTTTCGTCTGTGGAGGGGTAGGCAGAGCCCTTGCAACTAGCCACAATCCTGACAAATCTCTTTCGCTTCATCAACATATTAGATTGTTATTTAGGTATACCAGGGTTCCAATCTAATCTTTCTACCTTTGGGATCCTTCTGTTTAGTGCTAAGTCGACTGACGTCCAATTATGTTGGCATTGTAGATATGTATTCGATTATGTATAGTTGTATAATTAGCCTGACCTAGCGATGGGCGACTCTAGTCAATTTACTCGAGTTACTCGAGTTGCGTCGTCAGCTAGTAAACTCGAGTTGAAAATTCCGTCAACCGAGTTTACTCGGCGGGTGTGAGCGAGCGAGCTGACTCGCGAGTGTGGCTGAGTGAGTCAGTACTATGCATGTCAGTAGTAGCAGTACTATGTCAGAGTGAGAACGGTACAACATGCACTCGAGCTACAGTATCAACGCGGCTGTGCATACGTAAAGGATTAAACAAACCAACGCGGTGGCGGTAGCGGTCCTTACATACTCCATTTACTGCAGACTATTTATATGGACGTTTGTTCGGACCGCCACCGCGTTGGTGTGTCCGGTCCGACCAACTCGCGTACCTTGACGGCGGCGGTGCGCGCTGAGACAACTTTGACTCGAGTTGACTCGAGTTGCTGCTCGAGTCAGCCCTTAGTTAAACTCGAGCTACTCGACTTGAAAGAAATGTGACTCGGCTCATCGCTAGCCTGACCTATATGTTCCAGGAAAAGTAATTTGCCGACATTTGTTGGTATGCTATTTTTCAATGGCTTTTCCTCGTGTTGTTCATCTCGTTTTGCGGGAAAACTACTTAAGTTACATTAGATTAGAACACTTTATTGTACACACCAGAAAACAAAATATGTACATTAAAAGTCTTACATAGCTAAGCCTTGCCGTGTACAATTGCGATTCCCAAAAATAATGGAGACATTTAAGTAGGTACTCGGTTCTAACTTAGGGGAATTACCACTTGTCTAAACTTTCGCCAATGTATTGTTTCGTTTCGGTACGATTAATATGAATACATTAAAAGAAAAATGCATATACCAATGTTTACGTAAGCATGGTAGGATAAGAGCTTTGCTCACTTTTGCTGACGAGCCTGAGGTGGGTGAATAATCGTAATAAATCTGCTTACGTAATGCTTGAACGGGCCATTAGACAGATACATAAATTATTTATTTATACTTCCACAGACACACACTTAAATGTACAAAAGCGAAACAGCATAAGAAGAAACATACCATAAATCTAACATAGTATTATATAACATGCAAGGATGCAAGGCACGATATGTACCTACAACAATTAGGGTAGACACAATATTGCTGTGGGTTCGGCAAATGCAAAATGATGACTCGATTGTGCTAAAGAAGCGAGCTGCTCCAGCGCTGGTATTATGTCAGTACCAGGTACCTAGGCGTCGTGCACGGCTTATAACATGGTTCATCTAGCTATTTGTTAAGACCGCATTTCAGAAAATTTCATTGTTGTACCGTTAACTGTTTAGGCTGAGTATTGATTGAATAACTGCTTTAAATGAAATATTTTTGACCCCCCTTTTACATAACTAGGGAGGTAATAAAAAAAATCCTAAAATACATACCTACCTGTATATATAAACTTACGCCTTTATCCCGGAGGGGTAGACAGAGACCAGGGTCTGCCATTTGCCATGATCCTGGCAGATCTCTTTCGCTTCATCAACATTCATTAGTCGTTGCATGCACGACAGTTTTGGATAAAAAATGTACGAAAATATACATTTTCAATTATTTTCATTGTTGTTAAAAGCTTTAAACAAATCGGAGCAGAAAAAGTCTCATTCTACCCGGTTGCACGCTTTTTGACTCCCTTAGAGTTCAAAATTCTAAAAATAGTTACGTTACCTTACATTACGTTACGTTACGTTCAAGGTATGTTTATGTTACTTGTTGTCATCTTAAAAGGGAAAAAACCGCTGATCGAAATCGTCACTCCAGTATTTCCTCTTTGCAACTAAGTAAGGCTTGATCAGCTGATTCTTTTTACGTACTATAAAGGCAACAGGAAACGAGGGTCAGTATTGAACCACAGCCCTGTGGCTGGAACCTTCCGTTACGGTGGTGTTACCGGATATTGGCCGACCGCACTGCAAATGATTTACTGTGGCTATTGACTATTGATTGTATGCGGCTGATAATTTAGTGAAGAGTCGGGGAACGTAATAATAGTAATAATTTCCACACAACACAATTACTTGTACTGACCCCAAACTAGGATGCCCTGTGGTATGGTAACCAGGCAAGGACATCACAAACATGGAAAAACACCCCCTTTTTTATAGCAGAAAAACAATCTCACTTCAATCTGAGTTTGAGTCATCATGTTCCCCATTGACATGTCCCAGGGCCCTGTTTCATAAAGCTACAATTGTTAATGAACTTACAATTGTCACTAGCTTATTTTCGCCGATAAGGCCGCCAATACGACAAAACTTAGATAGTAATGTATTTTGTTTCCTAGTATGTAAAGTATTTTAATCTAATCTAATCTAAAGCATGAATTGCCAATAGAAAAAGAAAAAGAAGCGTGGAAACATGGAGGGAACCCTCGAACGCTCGGATTGCGGAATGGTGACGACCATTTTTTATTGTTGTTAAAATGCTGCAGTACGAATTCAAAAGTATTTTATTTTCTTACTTCAATTACATCAACAAAAAACTTTTCTAGGTGATAAAATAAAAAAAAAAAGAACAAAAATGTAGACTTAATGTAGATCGCAACCAAAAAAAAGTATAGTACTAAATACATTTTGGACACACACTTTTTCTTTTCGACTCACACAGAGTGAAATGTCGATGCTACGTGACAGGCATTGACAGGCACTCGAGCGTGGTCAAAATTATCGTGGAATTTTTAGTAATCGTGGTAATTTTACATTTAAGCCGGGTTTTGTCGGTCAGTATGCTTGCACCGGGTGCGATAATAATAATGATAAATAACAAATTTGACGATTATTTGAAATTTGAAGATTGACGACACGGTCAGTGCGCTCGAACCGAGTGCGTGCGTCGTCGTAATCAACTAAAACTGTACGCACCCGGTGCGAGCATACTAACACCGTCAAAACCCGGCTTTACTGCCGTTGCATAAACGAGAAATCGTGAAAATTGTTATTTATCATTAGGTTACAAGTGTCAGTTTACTGTTGCTATTCCTTTCTAAAACACATTGTGCGACATTTTAATAGTGAATTTCGACATTTCGTAGTACCTACTTTATGTGACTGCCGGTCAAAACTGCTGTTTTATGAAACACGTTACGAGACATTTGTAAGTTCTTTTTGAAACGCATTTTTTACTATGACTGTGAATTGTTTACTGACAAAGTTATATGAAACAGGGCCCAGATGTTGCGTAATTTAGAGGTAAATCTATAGATTAGTTCACATACAATCGGTTTTCGTCCGATTAGCTGACAGCACCCCAATAACATCACATAGCGCGGTAACTGTTACATTTACTAATATGGGCAAAATCGTGCCCATAATCGGCCTTTAGACATTTCTGGAGACCGACGGTTCTAAAGAGTTGTACGGCAGCTCGGTTCACCAGTGCACAGTAGCGTGGGAAGGCAAACGTACTTCTAAAATGTTAAAACAAAAATGTCTTAACGAGTTCTCGCCCTGTAGATAGCCGTCGTATCTTTACGAATTCTGCTGGAAGTAAACAGAGAACGACATCCTACATTTTATGTTCTGTTGAATTCATACATAAACTCCCGCCTGTATCCCGGAGGAGTATACAGACACCACGGTTTGCCACTTGCCACGATCCTGACAGACCTCTTTCGCTTCACCAACATTCATCGCCGAGTAGGTACTTTTTATCTTGCCCTTCGCCAATACATCCCCCGTTCGGTCGAAGTATGTCTGCCCGGGACGTCCCTTACCGGCCCTTCCACCCACTGTTAAATAATATTTTTGTTTTTGTATCTTTATTCTGTATTTATTTCATGTCTATGTACCGTTTACGTATGTGTATTAAATATAGAAATATATTGCTTAGTAATGTTTAGTTGCACCGACTACCCGTCATGTACCGGCTCTTAGCATACAGGCTTTAGCTTAGTATAAGGGCCAGCAAACATTATTTGTACATTCCTTTCTATTACTGATGAAGTTAAATTGTTTCATAAACATGTAGGTATGTATGTATTGTTACAAAATAAGATCAAGAACAAGCCTAAAACGTGCAGATTTCGGATTGTACCAATACATTCCAGTATATTATATTACAACTAACAAACTGTCTTATTTTTTTAAACAATAAACAAATTTTTACTTTATTTTTATTTAGTTTCTCAATATAAAATTTTCCGTCAATGATTGTCTGGAAGAAATCACTTTTTCTAATAAGGTCGCCAATTGTACTGTACTATATTATTGTGTAATTCAAATATGTAATTCTTGGTGTACATACAATAAAGAATATGCTAGAAACCATCTATCTATCTATAATAATGAATTAAAGGGAACGGATTTTTTTTCATGACCAATGTTCATTGTAAAGCCGAAGGCGCATCTAAGCGAGACGGACGAACCGAACGAAACTAATTTTAGAATTCTTTGCATGAAGTCCTACGGATGAATCCTATGGAGAATCTGGGAGGCACCCAAAGACTTCGGCGCGGAGATGCGTGTTCACCTTAAAACAAATCCAACGCGCAACATTCTCGCCGAAGAAAAGAGAGAACACCCATAATTATGCGGCTGCTAACAAGATGCAATACGGTAACGATGCTGCTGAGATCTCGCTAATCGCCGAGCAAACATCTCCCACGGAGCCACTTTCCAATATGGATCTCTACAAGAAAGCTCGTCATTTTAGTCTTATAGTTATTACAGAGTAGATTATCCCTCTTCTCTTCTTCAAACTTTAGGGTCTTTTTAAAACAACTTAAATAAAAAATAAAAACCGACTTCGAAACACTACAGCACTAAAAAGTTAGAAATAATTTAAATAATTAGAAGTAAAAGTCGGTTTTTATGTTTTATTAAAAAAAAAAAATTTTTCAATTTTTAGTGGGGGAGCGGGAGACAAACAAACAAGTCCCTTATAACCATAATTTACCCTTCTTAATTCGTTGCTCTAAAATGTGATGTTCTAAAATTCCGTCTCCGAAAGTCTTCACCAGAACATCACCAAACTAACTTGGGACTACTTTTATGCTATTTTATAAAACATACGGATATTACTAAAGGATGGGCCCCAATAGGGCTTATTTACTGCTGTCCATTGAAGAGTTCCGTTCTCCATCTCTAACAGTCTCCATCAGATCTTCACCAAATTAAAATGGGACCAATGGGACGTTATACTTGTTCGAACAAAAAAAGAATTGTCGAAATCGGTTAAGATTTGACAGTTATGGAGGAACATAGCCAAAAAAAAAAAATACGCGTCGAATTGATAACCTCCTCCTTTTTTGAAGTCGGTTTAAAACAGAAGACAGTCCGACCATATAAATTTGGTCAAGATCTATTGGTCATATCGAACTCATTTTTTAGGTGCTTCTTTTTCTTGTAATCGGTTTTTTTTATTAATTAAGAAATCTCTAAGAATATTGTTCGAAATTTTCTTAGATTATTGGCTTTTATAAAATTTTATTTAAGGCAGTTGCATTTACAAAGCCGAGATCATGTTCATGTTCATGATCTCCGACATCACCCCTAAATCACGTGTATTAAAATACATTTTCCTTTCTAATGGTTAGAGATATGGTTTTATTTGGGCTGTACTGAGTTTTGAATATTAAATAATATACCAAAATTACTATCACTGAATATCTTAGTGACCAGTGGCACTCGCGCGCCGGCGGCGAAAGGACGTTCGATAGCGGTCCCTTTTGTTATCGCGCGGTTAGCTATTGTTTTGATTTTTGCGATGCGTTTTATACCTAGTGGCTATGGATAGCGTTGGTATACAATCGTCGGACTATGATCGAGATAGTGAAGTAAACAAGTCATTAGATCTAATAATGGAGACTAACGTGTGGAATGCTAATAGATCGGAAGGGAGTAGGTTGCAGACGAATGAAGAAACGGGTAATAGTGAGGGAAGGAAGCGGAGTCGGCCAGTGGATGAAGAAGAAATATGGACAGAGGTAGGGAGGAAAGGAAAGGTTTTAGCGCGAAGTATTAAACACAACGAGTTAATGAGAGTACCTGAGGAACAAACTGAAGTAAGTATAACCTCTAGAAAGGAAAAAATACCTAAACAGATCGGACTTGCGCGCATTTTGAAGAATGAAAATATTCAAGATGTTGTACAGGTAAAATACGTGAATGCCTACAAAGTACTGCTTAAATTTAATCGAGTTCAAAGCGCAGAAAAACTGATTACCTGCAAGTACTTTATTGAGAGGGATTACAAATGTCAAAAGACGTTCGAAGTTGGAGTATCCTACGGAGTTGCAAGAGACATTGATTTAGAACTAACTGAAGAAGATCTTCAGCAAGAATTGAGTAGTGAGATACCTATTATAGGCATTAAGCGACTCCAACGTCGCAAAAACGACGGTACTGGACATGAAAGCAGTGAGTGTGTCAGACTGTGTTTCAAGGGACCCATCCTACCATCGCATGTTTATACTTATGGAACCCGAGTAAAGGTTGAGCCATACATCTTTCCGGTCACACAGTGCTCATACTGTTGGCGATTTGGCCATAACCACAAAGCATGCCCGCAAAATAAGATTTCTTGCCCAAAATGTGGTGGAGCCCATCCCAATTGTGAAACGACAACCTTTAAATGTGTTAACTGTTCGGGTCGACATATGGCTCTGGCAAAAAATTGCCCTGTATATTTAAAGGAGAAAAGAATCCGTGAGTTGATGGCTGAACACAATTGCACTTTTAAAAAAGCCCTGACGTTGTACGTTTCTCCATCAGTTCAGACTAAAGCAGCCTATGGACATTATTTTGCTCAAGAGATTCAAGATCAGTCAGATTGCAGTGAAATCTTAATCGAAACAGAACCTTCTTTACCTACTGTGCAAAATGAGCAAGAAATACTCCCTAAGTCTCCAATCTTGGTAAACAAACCAGCTAAGAAAAAATCAGGAAGTAAACGAAAAACGGAAAATATTACACCCCAGCTTGAAGAAAGCTCGTCCGAATGTGATAAAGTAAATCATCGCGGGAAAAAAATGCTGAAAATACAGAAACATGTGAAAATAAAGAACATAAAAAGCGTGATCTGTCTCTACTTTATCAGAAATTTAAAGAGGTTATTTTCATGAAAAAAATGGCTTTTGAAGAGAAACTGAAATCATGTGGCAGGCTGTTGTATGACTGGATAGTAAGCTATATTGCAGATTGCTTATCAGAGTGGCCGGTATTGAAATCATTTATGCAAGATGGCTAATAATCAACATCATCAGATTGTGAACCTAATACAATGGAACTGCCAAAGTGTTCAACCAAAGCTAACTGAATTGGAGCAACTAATGTCCCAAGAAAAGGTACACATTGCAATTTTGAGTGAAACCTGGCTTGAACCAGAAAACACACTTAGAATAAGCGGGTACAGTGTACTCCGTCAGGACCGCGTCGACGGTTATGGTGGGGTGGCTATTATCCTCCACTCTTCTATAAAATTTCAAGTGTGCCAGATTAGTGTTGTCAATACTGGTATCCAGCTTCTCCATGTCAAAATTTTGAACTGCTCTAACTTGGAAAACATTGTGTCCGTCTACTGCCCTTCGTCCGTTAATACATCCTCTAACGATTGGGACTCCATCTTTGACGTATGCAGCCATAAAGCCCTCATAGCTGGCGATTTTAACGGACACCACTCTAGTTGGTCATATAAGACTGATGCGAGAGGCAACCAGCTTTTTGATGCAATCTTGGATAGAAATTATGTTACACTGAATGATGGTGCTCCAACTAGAGTAAAACTCGTCAATGGAAGAGTACAGAAATCATCACCTGACATTACTTTTGTTACAAGTGATATAGCACTGAAATTCAACTGGAAGGTATCCAACGACAACCTTGGGAGTGACCACCTTGTCTTAAAGATCTCCACGTATACCAACCCATCAACAATTTTTAATAAGAGAAGAAACTTTAAGAAAGCCAATTGGAAGGAGTATACGAGTTCTCTTCAAGAGAGACTTTCAGAAATGACTTTAGCGGACAATCCCCAGCAGGCCTACAACCAGTTCATCGATACCTTAAACTTTGCTGCAGATAATCATATTCCCAATGTTAAAGTTTGTCAAGACCCTTTACGCCTTCAGAAATTTACTCCAAAGCCATACTGGAATGCAGATGTATCTCGTGCAGTTGCGGAGCGAAGACTGGCTCTATCTACTTTTAGAGGTAACCCTACACCTCAGAATCATACCGTTCTACAGGAGAAAGTGTCAACGGCTCAAAGAACAATCCGACAAGCCAAAAGAAAAGCCTGGCATGAATTCTGCAGCAGTATCGATGAAACTACATCAGCCAGCGAAGTGTGGCGTCGTATGAGGTGGTTAAAAGGACACTGCGTACAAAGAAATCATATAAGTGAAGATACAGCCAAGAAGCTTCTACTCGATTTATGTCCAGATTTTGTCTCACCAAGAGATCAACTCTTTAGTTCTTTTAATCAAAGCCTCAATCAAGATATGTCGGTGCATGAATTAGATTGTGCTATTAAAGTTAAAGATACGGCCCCAGGTGATGATGGTATCTCTTTTTCGATGCTGAAACATGTCCCTGCTATTGGTAAGCAAATTTTAGTTGACATTTACAACAGATTTCTGGCAGAGGGGCTTGTGCCTTTCCAATGGAGAAAAACTAAAATTGTTCCTATACCTAAAACATGCTGCGATAACCAAGCTTCCGCTGAAGTAAGGCCCATAGCTTTGATATCCTGTCCATGTAAAGTATTTCACACAATTTTGAAACACAGGTTAGAATGGTATTTAGAGCATAAAAAAGTCTTTTCAGAAAAAACTGTAGGCTTTCGAAAGTCTCGTTCGTGTCTAGACAGTCTAAGTCGACTTGTTTCACATATTCAATTGGGATATGGTTCTAATTTGATAACATTGGGATGTTTTGTAGATATAAGTAGCGCTTACAATAATGTAGATATAAATGTCTTATTAAGCACTTTGGATAATATTGGGGTTGGAGATAGGCTATGTAACTATCTTTGGCAATTCTTGAAGCATAGAGAACTAACCGTCAAACATTCGGACGCCTTTACTTTGACAAGAACAACGGGACGTGGTCTGGCACAAGGTGATCCCCTTTCCCCAATATTATTTAACGTTGTAACTATGCATATTTGTCATGACATTGTAAACGTTTTTATTTCGCAGTATGCCGATGATTTCGTACTTTATGGTTCATATAAATCAATAAGTGAAGGATGTGTAAATTTACAATCAGCTTTGAATTTCTTGTGTAAACTCACTGAGATGCTAGGCCTAGAAGTATCTGAGAGGAAAACTAAAGTATGTTTATTTAGGAGAGGTTTCAATAGAAAGGAAGTCAATATTAGCCTTAATGGCACACAATTACAATTAGTGGACTGTGTTAAATACTTAGGTATATGGTTCGATAGATCTTTAAAATGGGGCAAGCACATCAATGAAATTACACAGAAAACTTTAAAATTTTTGAATGTACTCAAAGTATTGGCTGGCTCTAGTTGGGGCTTACATCCTAAACATTTGCGAAAGATATATATTTCGGTTATTCGAAGTCGACTGGACTACGGAAGCTTTCTTTATGATAACAGTGTAAAAAGTCATTTATGCAAAGTCCAAAAAGTACAAAATCAGGCTATGCGTATTATAGGCGGATTTATCAAAAGCACTCCAATTCACGTGATGGAAAATGAATTGTGTTTACATCCACTCCATCTACGCAGACAGTATTTAGGAGGAAGGTTCTGGTTAAGATCGCGGGCTTTAGATGACAATACTAGCAATACAGAAATTATTTCTCAATTGACTAATCAATGCAAGGAATTGAGTTATTGGAGTAACAAAAAGAAGCCACTTCTGACCGAGATTCATGAAATGCTAAAAAACTGTCCTATTCATACATCTAAAATTCTAGAAATGTTTTCCCTAGACACATGGGTTCAAAATATCAATATAAATAGTATGGTACAATGCTTCATAGAGGGAGTTACAAAAGCCAAAAAAGTGTTGGGTCCCAATTACCTTAGAGACAAATGCTCTGAGTTGATGAATAATTCTTATTATGATTACTACAAAATATATACAGACGGCTCAAAAGAAATGGGTGACATAGGTGCTGCAATATTTGATCCACAGTCTGAGATAAAAATCAAATTTAAAATTGAGGCTGATGTTTCCATAATGTATACTGAGTTATTTGCGCTCTCAGAAGCCCTTTCGTATATAATGAGTGTTAACCGCAAAAAATTTGTTATCCTGACTGATTCTAGGAGCGCACTTCAACACGTGGCTCGATGCACCTCGAGCTTTCGAGGAGTACCGATAGCCTACAGTATTCTGGAATCCCTACGACAATTAGAAAGATTAAACAAAAAAGTAATTATTCAATGGATACCATCACACGTGGGGTTGTATGGTAACGAAGAGGCGGATCGTTTGGCGAGAGAGGCCGTATCAGATGGGATTCCTCAAAAGCTGCTGCCATTTTATACTGATGTTTTACCGCTGTTAAAAGAAAATATCTATAAATCTTGGGCTGAATATTACAATAGTATATCGCAACATAAGGGAATTTGGTATAAGACAATTCGATCCGAACCTTTTCGTTACCCTTGGTTTGAGACTACCAACCTAGACAGATTTTCACTTGTAATTGCATTCAGAATTAGATCCGGCCACATCCCACTAAATAAGTTCGCCTTTCTGATGAAAAAAGTGACATCTCCGAACTGTGCAGAATGTGGAGTAATCGAAGACGTACATCATATTTTGGTGGAATGTGTTCGAAATAATATTGCAAGAAACTTAATATATAATAATTCAATATTTAAGACTGTAGGAGGTTGTAACGTAGCTCTAGCATTTCCCAATTCAGAAGATGCCAAAACATTGTACAAATTGGTTAAATTTGGTTTGAAAGCCAGGATATAATTAGCTATAGATACTTAATTGTATAGATACTTACCTGTCACTGTACAAACTGTGTATAGCATTACTAGGACGACATGGTCGCTTTTTTGTGTACCAAGTTCTTTAAAATAAAGATTAAAAAAAAAAAATCTTAGTGACGTCGGTCGTCAAAATTCTATTAATAGTATTTGTATTTCTGTAATTTCAAAAAAACTATGTTTCGCTCAACTAAGTCCCACACGGAAGATTAAGGAAGTTAATCCGGAATTACTCGTAAGTTAATAAAGTCCCATACAAATCAGTGCGCTCGGAGAACCCAGCGTTAAGTGCTGAGTAATTATCTCCCACGGAGCCACTTTCCAAACTTATCTATCTCTACAATATAACGAGCGCCTACCCGAAGATTTTCTATACGATGCGATGTGGATATGACAGAGTACATAGTGTTGCAGAAAATAGTATTTTCAATTATACAAGATCCGTTATTTTATCGAGATTATTCATTAGGTATTACCTCAGCGGTGATAGCCTAGTGGGTAGAACATTGGAATGCGAGAGACCCAGGTTCGATTCCCAGTGCGGGCATATACCTATGACTTTGTTTTCTAATTTATGTACATTTGTGAAGTTATAGTAGCAATACCACTCGTTAACGGTGAAGGAAAACATCGTGAGGAAGCCTGAGTGTCGGAGCTATTCACATACGTCAGCGTTTGAAATCACCAACCCGCGGTGGGCCCGCGTGGTGATTAAGCCCCTACTCTCCCCCTGAGAGAAGGCCTGTGCCCTACAGTGGGACGTGTATAGGCTGCTTATGTATTACCTTAATTCTGAATGATGTTTCAGCAACATTGTCGTTGCTGTGGTCACGGATAGATTGAAGTGTCGAGTACAGTCGATTATTACTATTAAACTCTCTGGTTCAAACCAAGCAAATATTGTACAATAGGCGGGCTTAATGCTACTTAAGGCTCTTTTACGCGAGAGCAACATCGTGCTACAGTGCGGCATGCTACAAATTGTGGCATCCGGCTCCTTGTTGCATTCTACAATCACCAACATCATGCGGCAGTCTACTTTACGCCGAGGCAACATCGTGTTCGGATACAAGCTGCGACAGTCTGCCACATGACGCAAGGTGTTGCTTTGCCGCACGATTCTTGCCACAATGTGCGACATTTTTAATTATTGTAGCATGCGGCCTTGTGACACGCCGCAACGCCGCACGGTGTTGCCCCGGCGTAAATGGGCCTTTAGTATTTACTTGCTGCGCCGGCGAACTTCGTTCTGCCACAGAATCTGTTTATACGATTCTCGTTACCATGGCAACGCAATAAATAAATATCTCAGAGTTTGGCTTGAACAAAAGGTTACGGTAAAATGTATAAATCAAATTGTATCCCACGGGAACGCATCACCGAAATATCATGTATCCTATGTCTCAATTCAGATCTTTGTCTATCTGTATGCCAAGTTTCATGTAACTCCGTTCAGCCGTTAGTGATGAAACAAACATCCAAACATCTTCACAAACTTTCACATTTATAATATCTGTAGGATTGTAATATTGTAGTGAAAGTAGGAGTTTTTATAACTCATAAATAGTTATACATTTTCTGGAAAAATACTGGGCCACTTACTACGTTACGACAGTGTTTTAAAAAAATATCGAAGGAAAGCGAAAAAGCAGGAGAGATAGATAAAGCAAATCTGACCCCAAAAGATATATTTTTATGATTTTATTTTTTATTTTGCTCTCTATAATATATTTTATGGTATAAATAGAATGTATTCTATGGTATAAATCATAATCATCTATGAGCTAGGCCGCGGCCAGACAGACGGACAGACGGACAAACGGGCAGACGGACAGACGGACAGACGGACAGACGGACAGATGGACAGACGGACAGACGGACAGTCGAACAGACGGACAGACATGGTGAAACTATTAGGGTTCCTTGTCGACTACAGAACCCTAACAACGATCTATTAAGGTGTACCTAAGCGAGCCGAACGTTTCGAACTCCGAACAGGTCTCTCCCTACTGCTCCGGGACACAGGCCTGACTTTATGTAATGTTGTCTTAAATCCTATCTTGTATGGAACTTCGTTCACCAACCCGCGTCACATCTGGGGAATTTGAATAACTTCGTTTCGGTGCGGATAGGTGCGCGACTCAGACATTTTTTCCTCAATCTGAGGTGTGCGTTCTCTTTTATTCTGAGTAGGTACGGATCAAATTGTTGACGCAAATCTAATAAACTATAGTTTTCCTTCACATTGGAGTGAGTGATTTAAGAGACATCGAAATTCGAAGTCTGCCGAATCAGTAATATTATGACAATATTGCCTTGTTTACGACAAAAACTTTCACTAGTGGCATCTCTGGTAACCCTTTCAGGATACAAGCGTGAGCTTATGTATCATCATCATCAGCCATTTAACACCCACTGCAGGATACAGGCCTCCTTCATGGTTTTATAACCATGAGGGGTTTTGTTATAATCGCCACGCTTGGCAGGCGGGTTGGCGATCGCAGTACGCGGTTGAAATCTCAGAAAGTTTCCAGCCTTCTACGACATCCACGGAAGGAAATGGAGTGACGCTATTCTAAATCCGGTGCCACACGGAATACAGTGTGGCACCGGGTGAGTGAAGTGAGCTTATTTATGTGTTTATGTAAGTACTGGGTAAGGTTTGCTCGAAGAAATCTGTTACAGAGATAACTTTTTACACGTTATGTCTTATGTAAATATTTCCCTTCAGGTGTATTCTATTGTTCCTAACTCTTTTAGGTTTCATATTTCGCGTTTCAATAGTTCCCGTTCATTTGTAAAAGAAACTGAAGAAAAATATGCTAGTATCTACTTAATTAAACACTTTTAATTGCAATTAGCGTCGAGAAAAAAACGCAAAATCTGTGAAGTAGAGTGGACTATGCTTAAGAACTCAGATGCAAAAGTTGTCATTGGAAAAATTGCAGTAAAACCTAATTTGGGCTTTTCTATCTTCTCTAGACAGTAATCGCCGCATTCCGCACTCACATGGCGGACTTTGGTCCGGCACGCACTTTGGTCATATCATGCGCAGCAGACACAGCGGTGGTAGCCTAGCGGGTATAACATTGGACTCGGAAGCGAGAGACCCAGTTTCGATTCCCAGTGCGGGCATGTACCTGTGACTTTGTTTTCTAAGTTATGTACATTTGTGAAGTAATAGCAGCAATACCACTCGCTAACCGTGAAGGAAAACATCCTGAGGAAGTCTGAGCTATTCACATACCTACCTCAGCTGTGTCTCAGAGCTTAAAATCAGCAATCTGCGGTGGACACCCGTGGTGATTAAGCCCATGGTCTCTCCCTGAGAGAAGGTATGTGCCCTACAGTGGGGCGTATATAGGGTGCTTATGTTATGCGCAGTTGCCAGTACAATCTGCTGCAACTCATTCTACAAGGCAAAATACGGGCTCGAAGGACACTTGGCCGCAGGAAACGTCGTGGCTCCAAAATCTTGCAGAGTGGTTTAACACGAGAAATAAAGAACTCTTCCGAGCCGCAGCATTACGGGACAAAGTAGCTACAGTCATAACCGACCTCCGATGGGTCCTCCTCCAGTAGCAATTGATCCCACGACCTCTGTTTCACTAGTCAAGCATTTTGACCACTAGACCATCGAGGTGTTTACCTGCTGCACACCACTAAGTAAATAAACCACCTAGTGCGGGCTGAGTTTCATAACTATACAATAATCCTCGGAGATTTCCTCGAGAACGAGAAAAACTTTCCAAATTAAATACCAAGTGGGTTATTACCGAGTCCCAGCAAAAGGAGGGACTCTCGGAAACAGTCGAGTTAAATAAAGCATCTCGAGTATTTAGACTCGACCGTACCTTAATATTTCGTTCGATACTCGCATTTATAGCCTACGCTGTAAAAGCTACCGGTACGTAGCTTGACCGTAGTTGAGTTTAGTCTGATAAGGTCTGTTATTTTGTTGGATTGTGGCATTTAGGTCCAATACAATAAGAGTGCGTAGAGCACATGAAAGCATTCTTTCTACGAAGACTGAAAGGAGCATAGGGTATTATAATCTTGAAACTCCACTGCCTGAAACCCTCGAGATTAATCTCAAAGCCACTGGTAAAAGTTGAACAGTATAATCACTCACTTCAGCCTGTGTTTCTAAACTGACGGTTACCTCGCGAGGTTAGAGGCTGGAAATGGATAATAACGATTACTTTGTGGTATGGACCGTAAGTATGACTAGTTTATATAATATAGGTCCTTACATTGATATTGGCGTTTCGTCGTACTGGCTACTTTGATCTGAAATATCTCCTCTTTGGTTAAGAATTCCAAATTCAAATTTATAAATATATTTAGCTGGTATATTTGAGTTTTGAAAACAGGAATTCATTTGTATTTTTTTGCTCATTTGTTTTTTCTTTGGCGTCGCTCGTCTCGCACAATGGAGAACTTGAAATATCGCGTTATTTACGAGTATGAGCTGCAGCGTGGCACCATTGCCGCAGAAACGGCTCGAATGCTTAATGATGTGTATGGCGGCGGTGTCGCAAAAGAAAACACAGTGCGTTTTTGGTTCCAACGTTTTCGTTCTAGAAATTTCAACCTGCAGAACAAACTCCGTGGATGGCCGGAGACCAAAGTTGATAATGAAGAATTGAAGGCTATTGTGGAAACGGATCCATCTCAAAACACATCCGAGTTAGGTGCAGGCTTCGGTGTTAGTGACAAAACTGTTTTAATCCATTTGAAGCAAATTGGGAAGGTGAAAAAGCTTAAAAGGTGGGTACCTCATGAATTGAGTGAAGCAAATCGACAAACGCGCGTCGACTACTGCGTTAAATTACTTAACCGGCACAATCATGAAAGGATTTTAAATCGAATCTGTGATGAAAAGTGGATTCTGCACGATAATCGGAAGCGCTCATCGCAATGGCTGAACCCTGGCGAACAAGCCATATCATGCCCCAAGCGAAAATTTACTCAAAAAAAGTTACTTGTGACCATTTGGTAGACCAGTGGCGGTGTCGTTCACTACAGCTTTCTTAAATCTGAGCCAGACAATCACGGCAGATGACTATTGTCAGTAATTGCTAACTATGATGGATGAGCTAGCTGCTAAACAACCGAGGCTAGTCAGTCGCTCTAGGCCACTGCAGCTTCCGGATAACACTAGACCACACACTGCACAACAGACGGCTGCCAAATTAGAGGACCTTCAATTGGAATGTCTAAGACATCCACCGTACTCTCCGGACCTTGCTCCAACCGATTACCATTTTTTTTTCGAAATTTGGATAACTTCTTGCAAGGGAAAAAATTCAACTCCGATGGGGCAGTCCAAACCGCCTTCAAAAAATTTATTGATTCCGTCCGAATAATTTTTGAGTAAAGGGATCAATTAACTACCTATGAAGTAGCAAAAGTGCATATATAGCAATGGTACATACTTTCATTAATTAAAAATATTATATTAAAAAAAAACGACTTTGTTCCCTCATACAAAACGCCAATTTCATATGTAAGGACCTACGGTCCATACCACACTGAATAACTTTTATTGGTTATTTTATACCTACTAGTACAGTTATTTGATTCCAAACAAGACGTTACCTTTTTATCGGTAGGTTTGAGAATGGGTAATATTCCAGATTTTGATGTGGCCTTAGACAATATTAAACTGTTGAGTTCAGCAGTAAGTTCAGCAGTTTCTGCGCTAGGTACTTTGAAAAAAATCATTTTGACTTTGTCAACTCTCCCTTCAGTTCGCGAAGGCAACTTACTGTGCTAATCACGGACAAAGGCACGCCAAAGCCGACCATAGAACACAAGTTGGAGATAGAGATGGGCCGGGGAGAACGTTCTCTAAGAAAGTTTTTTTTTTGCGTAAAATATTTCTTTCTTGTGTACAATAAAGTATAAATAAATAAATTATGGTCACGCATGCTCTCGCGCGTCCAATTCATTGCGTTCAAATATTCCCTGTAATCCACAACCATGTGGATATACAGGAGAATGATGAAAATATCTTGGACGGATAAAGTAAAAACAAAACGGTTCTACAACGAAAGCACAAGAGTCTGAAGCTATCGCAGACTAGAAAACTACAATACGTAGCTCACATAATGCGAAGTTATAATAAATAAGATCTCCTCCAACTGATCCCGCAGTGAAAAATACAAGGCCGCAGAAAACCAGGCTGTAGAAGAACTCACTTTCTACAAAACCTAGCTGAATGGCTTCAGACTGGCACCATCGACTGGTTCTGAGCCGCCAAGTCGCGGGTCACAGTGGCCACAATCATAACTGACCTCCGATAGGAGATGTCACTGGAAAAAGAAAAAGGATCCACAAGTACATTGTATAATATAGAGTTTATTGTACTTTTCATGTAGCCTATATGCGCCCACCGTACGGCAGAGGCTCTCACTTAGAAAGAGATGGGCTTAATTACCATGCGTGCCGACTGCGGATTGGCAATTTCAAGCACTGAGGTATGTGAACACCTCAGACACTCAGGTGTTTCCTCACGATGTTTGCGACAAATTCATCATCATTCAGCCACAAGAAGTCCAATGCTGGACATAGGCCTCCTCCATGGATTTTCAAAAAGACCGGTTGGAAGCGGCTTGCATCCAGCGTCTTCTGCCACTTGGATGAGGTCATCTGTCCATCTCATGGCGACATATTATCACTTCAATAAAGATTTCACTTTTTCCATTAGAACATTGCCCTCCGCCCATCACTAATTGGAGAGTTGTATACGTACAGGGTGTTTTATGTTCTTGCGTAGCGCGTAAACAGACCGCCTCGTTTGCAAACTTCCGAGTAAACCGTCTTCCGAACTCAAACTTTTCGCACCTCATGCTGCGTAAAGACCAACTGAACAAACGAAGGAATTCAAAGCTTATTTATGCAGGATGTTTCAGAAAGGTTCAGTAAAATTAAAGGAGGTTATTTTCATTATGAGACCATATTCTTTTTGTTGCACTGACCCGTGCTGAGGACAATTCTGAAAACCTATTTAGAGGTTAAAAATTCCACCCATGCCGGGACTTGAACCCGCGACCTCTGGCTAACCGTGCCAGCGCTCTCCCAACTGAGCTAATAAGCAAGTGCAGGCATCAGTGAAATTTCGAGCCTGTACGTAAAGTTTGTAAAGAGGCTCGAAATTTCACTGATGCCTGCACTTCTCCATTAGATCGGTTGGGAGAGCGCTGGCACGGTTAGCCAGAGGTCGCGGGTTCAAGTCCCGGCATGGGTGGAATTTTTAGCCTCTAATTATAGGTTTTCATTATGAGACCAATTCTGAAATATCGAAAAAATGCCACTTAGAACACGTTTTATTTTAGAGAAAATTTTCATTTTAGCTTTAGAGAATTTATGAAATCGTTAATATTTTTTAGATATTTCGGAGTTGATCTCATAATAAAAGTTGTTTGTAGTGATGACTAGAAAAGTTTTAAGTTTCAACGTACCTTTCTGAAAAACCCTGAAAATTTCATTTTTTTAAACTCATGGTTCTACAAGGAAAAAGCTTAAACGGGATCCTTTTAAATTAATATCGTGGTAGGAATGCGTCGTAGGCCCAGCGGTATCATGTGTGATTAGCATGACAGAGGTCGTGTGTTCGATTCCCACTGGGGGCCTTTCCATGTTTGTGATGTCCTTGCCTAGTTACCATAGCTCAGGGTAAATTTCTACTGCCAAATTCCCAGCAGATTTAAGGGGTTTACCGGGAATCTAACACCGTACCGTACCACTAAAACGTGAGGCAACCGGGATACCCGCTGCACCGTCAAAACCTTAGCAAACCCTATCGCCGTCCTCCCTAACCTTTTACCCCGGGTCAAAAACCCCCAGGCAATGGCCCGGGCCAATTACGGGCCATTCCATTCACAAACCGACTCACTGCACGCACTCAGACCTCGAGTCTACTAAACGCGTAGTGAAGTCAAAATATATTTATTATTTTTATTTTATTTATTTATTATTATCAAAGCATACACTGTCATTACAGGCGAACCCAAATCGAGCATTAGTTTCTAATGTTATTAATATAAAGTTAAACGTCACTTAAGCATTATTAAGTACAGATAAAAAATGCAACATTAAAATCGGAATTAATTACCATAGTCAATTATACGATAAAATCAAAATAATGTCATAAATTTTAACTAGTCAACACTGTTACTCATACAAATATAAACATCATTTAAAATGAAATAAATTGAATACATTTAAATAATAAAGTTCATTAAAATTAATATAAATAATCCAATAAAATTAACATAAATTAATATTTCACATTGTAGATTATTCCAAATAACATTTCATAACTGTTCAATTAAAAATTTAATCTATGTACTGAATAGTTCTATAATCATTGTAGTGAATTGTGTGAGCGAACACTTTAATACGTCCCTGTTTGACTCGGCATCGAAAAAGTTGAGCATGCGGATAGCGGGGCTTCTCTCAACATTTCTCTTTTAGCACTCGGCTCATGAAACAGTTTGTGTTTCTTGCTTCTCCGATAGTTATCCGGCACGACCAATCCTACCAGCGCTAACACTTCAGGATTATCTTGCCAGCCTCTTAGCAATTTAAAAAAGTATGTCACTACAGCCACGTTTCTTCTACCCTCGAGTTGATTATACTAAACCATCATCATCATCATCATCATCAGCCTATGCTTGTCCACTGCTGGACATAGGCCTCTCCTATAGCACGCCACTGAGCACGGTCCTCGGCTACTCTCATCCAACTCTTGCCAGCCGCCCTGCGAAGATCATCGCTCCACCGAGTCTGAGGACGTCCCACACTACGTTTACCGTTTACTAAACCATACCAATTACAAATAGTGTTGGGTACATAAGGGGATAGAATGGATAAACTCCATAGAGTTTAAAATATAGAAATCTTATGAATTTAGTTTGAATTTTTTCCAACATGTCATTATATGTCATTATGGCATGAAGTCCGCCGCATTGTACGATTTTTTTAAGTGCAGTAAAGTATCAATAAATAAATAAATATATTCTGCTACATGTGGACTCCAAACGATTCCCCCCGACTCCAGTTTACTCCTAACCAAAGCATTATACAGAGCTTTAATAGCTTCATAGTTCTCGAATCCTCGAGCTTGTCGCATTATAATGCCTAGTTTCTTGAATGCACTTTTGCATATACTTATTATATGGTCACTAAAGGACAAATCGGTATTCATGAGCACTTCTAGATCTCGCACCTTACTAACTCGAGTCATCACGGCACCGTTCACCTCATACCGGTACTCGCGTCGAGCTCGGGCTCGACTATACGTCATCATGGCGCACTTCGCTACATTGAAGTACAGTTTTTTTTTGTTACTTCACTCGACGACTCGGTCTATATCCCTCTGTAGGGTTTTTTTTTTTAATTTTTTGTCTTACTTTTGTATCGCAGAGTTTTAAATTTTATAAATTATTCGCCAAACTGCGTGGCAGTTTGTTGGCGAATTAATCGCACTCTTTTAACATTTTTTTAAAAATAGTATTAGGTAACAATAAACTAAATTTTAAAGTTTTAAAGTACAGTCGACAGCGGATCCCCCCATACATGCTTACTCTGTATTCGGTCATATTACCAGTGACTATGCAACACAATGCAAAGGCCGATTCGCCGTCCACTGTACCTCACTTAAAACTTTTATCTGAAACACATTTCATAATCGGAATCATTTTGAACTTGCAGCAAGAGTTTGAGGTCGTCAGCAAATAACAGGTATTCCGCGTCCTGAACAACTAAGGGGAGATCATTAATAATTATGCTAAATTCGAGTGGCCTCAGATTGCTGCCCTGACTTATTCCTGAGTAAGTAAAGAAGGGTTCAGATACATGCCCAGCGTACTCCACATGCTGAGTATTGACCGGTAAAGCCACTGGGACACAATATCAATGTGTCAGAATGATCAAATGTAACTCTGTTTTTGTAAAATTGTTCCAAATCATGACAATATTGTCATCAAAAATGTCGATCTTCATCCGATTAAGCCCACAGCCTCTCTCTAAGAGCAGGACTGTGCCCTAATAAGGGTAGTTTCATTCTCTTGTATAACTATACATTTAGTAGACTTCGGGCCCAGGTCAAAATTGGCCCGCCGGGAAGGCCAAGCAAACTGGAACAAGTGCGGCAGGTAGATTTTGTCTGTGTGTCGAGTAAACGTGCCAAGTCGACGTATTGCATTTCCGATTACCCTCTCTTTAGGGTGGGGTTAACGTCTGTCCGGATTTGTCCGGATAATGTCATATTTTTGCGGCCTTATTTATAAAACTAGATTCCACTAAAACACTCTTAAGATGGAGTTAAAGCCGGTTTGTAACAGGAACTCCTCCCATAAACCAGCGTAACTCCGTCTTAGTGGAATCAACTTTTTATAAGACCGTTTGGGTTTACCGGCTTTTTAAGATAAGATAAGAATACGAGTACATTTTAAGTACGAGTACATTGTTGCCCAAGAGTAAAACTGCCTAAATTTAAAGGAATAGCACATAAAAATATTAATTCTATAATTTTATTTTAATTTTGGGTTTTTTGGGTCGGGTGTCCCGGTGCGGAATTTTTGATTAATTTTGTGTTTTAGTTTTATGTTCTATTTGTTGTGCCACTTTTTATGACGTATCTTTTTCGGAATGTTCCGATTTTTAACACAATAATTTTTGACGAAACGGTGCATGTTTTTTTTCTGCAATTTCTACTTTTATACGTGTCATCTTTTTTTTTAAATAAATTGAGAGTAGAAAGTGCCAACAACCTCTTTATTTCTCATGCTATAATGTATTAGTTTAGCGTATTTAGTTACCGTAAAACTATCGAATCTATCTAGGACCCAGATTCTAGGTGATTTAAAACCAGTGAAACATTCATTTCATGTCCTCACAATAGAGACAGGTCCTCATAATATAGATAATAATCTAGTGTGAAGACCATTGCTTATTTTTTGTAAAACCAAATCTATAAACAACATCTCTCATGTTGATTTTTGTATAAAGATTAGTTAAACGAGATAGTATAAAATATGGTACAACAAGAAGTGATTTTTGAAATAAAAATGTATCTCTTATCTTATGTTCTTGTATCGGGCGGCACAGAATATTTTTCAATCGAACGAAGTTGCAACATAAAAGATCAAGCTTGTAAGTAATTTCCGCCACTGTTTATGCTCGACGCGATCAAAGCTTAAAGCTTCTAGGTAGTTGGAAGGCGCCCGTTCCCGGCTTGAACCCCAATCATAAATAATTTAACCCGCTCGGTTATCTCCAATTTAACCCGTTCGGCCGCGGATAATTGTAACGCTTCGGTTTTTTCATTAAATATATATTCTCAAATTCGGAGCAATGTTACAGAAAGTTCGATTGAAGTTGGTTTCGATTGTAAGGTAAGGAAGTTCCTATCGACCACGATTAAGTTTACATGCCACAACCACGGCTCTTTTACGGCAGAGCAAGATCGTGCTACAGTGCGGCGCACTACAAATTGTGGCATTCGGCTTCTTGTTGCATGCTACAATCACCAACATGTAGCATGCGGCGTGATGCGGCAGTCTGTTTTACGCCGAGGCCACATTGTGTTCAGATACAAGCTGCGACAGTCCGCCACACACGTGACGCAAGGTGTTGCTATGCCGCACGATGCTTGCCATAATATGCGACATTTTAAATTAATGTAGCATGCGGCCTTGTGGCATGCCGCAACGCCGCACAGTGTTGCCCCGGCGTAAATGGGCCTTTATGGACTTTAACCACGCATACAATTAGTTTTATGAATTTGATATGCATTGTCATGACAGACATGACAACTTATCTGATCAATTATGATATCTTGGATGAACTAATTAAAACAAGTTTTTTGTTACATTTCAGTAAGCTTAGCACACTAGCATGCGAGAAAATGACAGGCGCCGCGGCATAAACTTTGCCGCTTTATTAGTTTTGTCGCAACAGCGAACATGATGTGAGTGGAAGACAAATTTAAACACTGTTTAAAGTCTTTCTCGCAAGCGGGAAAATGGAGATGTCAGTTAAAAAAGGCTTCAATTTTAATATTTTTTTGGGTTGGTCACACTCAATCGGTACACTTCGACTGTATGACAACACTATTCATTTGTTCATTTAGCTCTTCTGCGTTTCGTTCACAATTTTTTTTCCCTAAGAACAGTCGATAACCTAAGTGCTTTGTCTGAAGTCTGAACTGACTATGAAGGTAAATGTATGAATGGAATATCGAAACGTTTTTTTTCTTCTTTCCAACAACCGACCTAACAAAACAAATAGGTAACAGTTTTCTGAAGTTCCGAAATGGAGCAAAACTGTATACGACAGTTACATGTGAACTTGTACAATAACGCCGTCATCTAATTTCACACAATTCATTTGCTATTCTTACTTGACCTCTCGTGGCTGGTAAGTGAAGTGAAGACCTAGTAGTAAAGCCATCCTCATATCCTCATTGGGTATGCTCATCATCCTCACATGACATAAATCAACACGAAAACTAAGAAACGCAAGTATGTAAGAGTATGACAGCAAAGATAAATTACAACCTAAAAGCCTTGTCTTTACCTCGACACCAACAGAGAAATTTCTCTTAGTTAAGCTGTCATTTTGCGAGAAAAAAACACCTTCATGTTCGCGGTTGCGGCAAACAATAGACAAACGGTATTAAACTGACAGAAGGAGGCGCGTTGACACAGCTCACGCGGTCTTCATGTTCGCACCGGCGAGATATCCCTCTGTGACGTCATCTTAATACTTTTTAATTTAGTGTTTAATGTGACAGTTGAGAGCAGGCAAAATGTTCAGCGTGCTAAGCCTACAGGTAACTAGTATTATTTAGTTTTCAGGATACATTTCAGGAACCTAAGACTCCCGAACCCAACCATAAAGCAAAAGATTTTACCCATAACAAAAGTTCCGGAACACCAATGTCAACAAGTTAAAAAAAAATTACGTTGACGATACAAATGACTCGTTTGTGATCATAATTACCTCAACCTAAGCTCTCTCTAGAGCGAACTTTCTGTGGCTTCCTAGTTTTAAGATCAAATATAATCGTTAAAGTTAACTGCTCCATGCTTTTGAGCGCGTTAAGCCGGTTCTTTTAACAATGGACCGATTTGGGAGTGAAGAGGTAGAATTAACCAATTTCCTAGCCTTTTAATTTGTTGTGGTACGAACGTGATTTTGTATAACGTTTAAAGATTGATGCAAGCTTTCCGGAATTGCCTCTGAGCAGGAGAACATTTGTACGGCGTAACTTCGAATTCGTTTAACGTTTTTAAGTGGTCATTTCCACCACGACTCAGAAACATGTGGCTAGCCCCACATGTTAAAAAAGAAATGGCGTGTTAAAAAAATTTTTTTGTTAACCAAAAAATTGCTTGGGCATAAACAATAATATCAAGCCGAAACGTAATAAAAATAAAAACAAAACTATGGTTCGAGCGTCTTATGGTCTTTCTTCTTTCACTTATGTACGCATATTGGACGATCATAAAAGAAACAAGTTAAGGAAATTCCTACAACGACGTCATAGAAAACTTCCTACAATTTTAATGTTGGAACAGTTTCGAACCAAAGTTCTCGAATCAATTACCTACTCTTAAATAAATTAGGAATACTATTTTGACGTAGTGAAAATAATATTCCCTAAAAATAATGCTAACAATTATTGAAAATCACGTAACTGTAGTCTAAGTTAGAAAATCAACAATTATGATGGATGACGCATTGCAACATTAGTTGTTCGTATCTAACAAATTCATACAGGTGAAGTACACGACTTTTGAAATTTGTTTGTTAAATTTTCCGTATTTTCTTTACAATTTTTATTAATAATGTTTCATTTAATAAGTTTAGTATTCAATAATAATAAACTTATTAGATTTTGTACACTATCTTTTGTGCTATAGAGAATTAATAATAATAATTTAGGTTTTTCATTAAATTCTACACGTGTTCTAAACTTTATTTTACGAGAAATATTGATAAATGCTTCATAAACTAAAAGTCGTTACCTGCACCATGTGACGTCATAGCTTAGGCCAGGATCGCTAGAACTACTTTTCGATACTTTATATTTTTATTATTATTTAGTTTATAACCAGCCCGGCCCGGCCCTCACAAGTGTTATTATGATCGTTGTGAAAAAAATTACCGACAATTATTCATCTTTTGACATGGCCTCTCCAATGACATTAAAACGTCTATTGTGGCTAGTGGCGCCTCTTTCAAATAAAAGATGGTGGTTTCATCTCATCATCATCAGCTATTTGACGCCCACTGCAGGACATAGGCCTCCCCCATGAAGGGTTTTGCCATAATCGCCACGCTTGGCAGGCGGGTTGGCGATCGCAGTATACGGTTGGAATCTCAGGAATCTGCTGCCCGTCTCCTGGTAATGTATTTCCTTAGTCGCCTTCTACGACATCCACGAAAGGAAATGGAGTGACGCTATTTTTAATCCGGCGCCACACGGAACGGTCTCTCAAATCTCAATCTCAAATACCAATTTTATTATTATGTTGGCTTTCGTTTAAACGATACCTACATTTAATAGTTATGTTAAACGTGATACACGGCAGGGTACACAATATCTGTCTTAACGACCATGAAAATCGTGCAAAGCCCACAAAACGAATCAATTAAGCCATTAAATTAGCACGTGTCAAATGATCGTGCAAACGAACTGATCCAGTTTGGATTTCCTTCAGTCTTTTCTCAGAACTGGTGGAATAAGGGATAAGCGAAGATGCCTTTTAAAATTATTATTTTATATTTGCTTACTTGTGCCAAGGCTGAACAGTTCCGCATGCCTCGTTGGCCACCGCGGGCTCACGTTAAAAGTAACCTACACCGTTTATCTTCCATTTTCCATTTTTCTATTTCATCATCATCTTCTTTTTCTTTATATAGTATAATTATATTCATTTATTTATATCTTACTATATACCCAGTTTTTGTTAGTTCTTCACTATGTCACTAGAGTTGAGTAGGTATTGTGTGTCTTTGATTAAATTGTAAAGTGTAACTAAAACTAACATTAACAGCCAGCGCCAACTAATCATAATGTCAAACCTTCTGCTGGTTACCACAGCACAGATTTACGTCTAGTGTGGTAATCAACGCAAACCATGCTTGTAATGTCTTTCTTTTTAATAAAACATTCTGTATTTGTCTATGTGTTTGTACTTGTATTTTTATTTGCGTTTGCATTTGCATTTGTATTCGTATTTGTATTTGTATTTGCATCTGTATTTGTATTTGTAGTTGCATTTGCATTTGCATTTGTATTTGTATTTATTGTGCCGTCTCCAGTCAGAGGTTTGCTTGCTTTTCGAGGTTGCCAATACAAATAAGGTACTGGTACTCCACTATACTATACTGGTACTCGTAATGCTTAGAATTTCCTGGGTTTTAAGGGGTCCTCAATTCTACCGTGCTGCTTAGACTAAAGAAGAAGAAAGTTTACGTCTTTAACACCATCAAGAGACGAAAGCTAGAGTATTTCGGACATATGATGCGTGACACCAAGTACAGTCTCTTTCAGTTTTCGTCAGATTCCAGACAAAGGGAGACCTGAGAGACCAAGGATATCATGGCTACACATCTTAAGACAGTGGTTAAATTTCATAGCTTCGTAAATAAGTCTTTTACGTCGACGCAGGATAGTTCAAACTTTCCATTTTAGACTTGGACATTTTAGACATTTTACCAAGACGTTGTTGTTGGAAAGACTGAAATAATTTAGATTGTTAACATAAACCGCGGAATTCAAACTGTCAAAGGTATATAAACTAAACTGGTTTTCACTTCCCATTCCTAAAAACAAAATTTCCACCCTTAAACATCCTATCTATCTGAGTATCCAACTCGTAAATTCGTTTAACTGTTGTATTGTTTAACTGGTGTGATTTTATATTTTCGGGTATTGTGTCGTCAAACAAGTGTATTTTTCTTTCTTTCTAGGCTGGCAACCCCTAAGCCACCGTTTAGTGACCGCCTTATTCCACAGTTCTTAATTTGCGCCCAAGATCCTAGCAAATAATCTCTGTCTCATCTTTTTTACCCTCGAATATTTTACCTCTTTTACCTATATCCAAAAATGCTCTCACTCCGCCCCAGCACCCTATACTCTTGAGAATAGGGTAATTTTTATGTTCGCAGACAACGACCGTTTCGACTTCATAGTTGTAGGGGCAGGGTCAGCCGGTGCTGTGGTGGCGGCAAGGCTCTCCGAGGTCGAACACTGGAGGGTCCTTCTGGTCGAAGCTGGACCTAACCCACCGAAGGCCAGCGTCGTGAGTAGTTAACATCCACACGGTACTGTCACTGTCCGGTCCCAAACTGGGATACCTACCTTTTTAGAAAAAACTATTCTAAAATCCATCATCATCATCATCAGCCATTTGACGGCCACTATATACATAGGCCTCCCTTATGGTTTTCCAAGCTTCCCGGCCTTCCACCCCCCGCATCCAGTGACTCCCTGCCACCGTAACCAGGTCGTCAGACCATCTGGTTGGGGGTTGCCCACGCTGCTTCGTCTGGTCCGCGGTCGCCAGGTCAGAAATTTTCCGCCCCAACGGCCATCACTTCTCCGAGCTATGTACCCCGCCCACTGCCACTTCAACTGAGCAATTCTTCGAGATACCTATATTACTAACTATGGGTTCTTCTGCGGATCTCCTCATTTCTGATTCGATGACGCAGTGAAACTCCTAACATAGCTCTCTCCATTGCTTCTTATGAGCCTGGCTCAGACTCTGTCATACAAATGTTGGTAGATGAAGTATTGATACACTACAGAAAGAAGGCAGAGACCAGAGTTAGCCACTTAACACTATCCCGACAGACCTAGTCCGCTTCCTGAACATTCACTCATTAGACCTACTGATACAAATTCAAATTAGTAAATACCTATATTATATTCCGTGTGGCACCGGATTAAGAATAGCGTCACTCCATTTCCTTCCGTGGATGTCGTAGAAGGCAACTAAGGAAATCAATTATCAGGAGACGGGCAGCAGCGTATTGATGAAATTCCAACCGCATACTGCGATCGCCAACCCGTTTGCTAAGCGTGGCGATTATGGCAAAACCCCTCGTGGTTATGAAAACCACGAAGGAGGCCTATGTCCTATAGTGGGCGTAAAATGGCTGATGACGATTAAATCCATGTCGATTCAAGTAAAATTACATCAGAACCAAACAAAAAAACTGAAAGAAAAAGAGTCAAACGAATCTTTATGAAATAAAATCGTATAAAAAAAATTTAAGAAAAAGGATCACATTTTAAACAACCCTTCATAAATGAAATAATACTAAACTAAAAACTTTCCAACAGGTTCCAGGCATGGGGTTTGACCTTCCCCGCTCCAAGTATGACTGGAACTACACAACTGTGAACGACGGGTATGCCAGCCAAGCCCAGAAGACCCCGGGTAGCACCAAATACGTGCGCGGCAGAATGCTGGGCGGGACCTCTAGTCTTAACCATATGCTGTACATTAGGTGAGTTAGCTTGGATCAAGTGATTAGCTTGGCGTTCTTCTAATTATTCTTCGGTACGCTCTGGACAGAGATGTTGCGGTCCTCGTGAAGACGGTTTTAAATAATTATATTAAACACATACCAGTACAATAAATTTTGCCAAACTACTAGTCTGTTTATTAATTCGATGCAAAAAAAGAGGCAGTGTTACCACTATAAAATATACCGTTATACTTGGAAGATTTTTGTTTTACTGTAAGAAAATAGACTGTGGTTTAGTTACTCCTAAAAGAGAAGTATTTAAAAAAACCTTAACGCAGCTCAAACCATTTTTATTTGGAAGTAAAATAGGATTATTAGTTTTTTACGTATTTGCAACACTTGGATGTTGATAACCTTGGATTTGAGGTTGGACACATGCATGAAAACGTAATTTATTTTCAAACGATATATTATTATTTATTGCAGTCGTCTGTCACGATGTTTAAAAAATAAACTGGTATTGATGTCCACATAGAGTACGTAATGTAATGTAAACGGTAATGTCAAAGTGATAGAATTTTGTTTTGTATCGAATTAAAAACAAAGTTTAGGTAGTTTGTTGGGGTTTGGCTCTTTGTTTTAACTACTGTTGAATCAGATATTTCGTAAACGGAAATTTTACAATGTCTTTAATAAACGACTAACTTTCCAATATTTCAGAGGCAACCCCGCGGACTACGATGCATGGGCACAGGCTGGCTTCCAAGGATGGGATTGGAAATCAGTAAAGCCGTATTTCATGAAGGCAGAAGCTATGCAAGACCAAACTCTTTTAAATACCCCTCCTTACTCCTCCTACCATGGCACACAAGGCCCTGTCATCGTAACGAAGCCAAAATGGGACCCTGTGATAGAAAACAAGCTAGACCAAATTATCCAAGCTTTCTCCCATATCGGTATACAGCCTAATATCGATTACAACGGCCCACGACAGGTGGGCGTTTCAAGGTTGTACTTCACCCAATCTTCTTCACCAGCTATAAGATCTAGCACCGCAATATCGTATTTAGTCCCAGCAGGTTACAGAAAAAACTTGTATGTTCTAACTGGAGCAGTAGCTACAAAAGTGCTTATTACTAAATGGAATGCTATTGGTGTAGAGATATTTGTCAATGGCGGGATAATACGAGTCAAAGCTGTTAAAGAAGTCATTCTATCAGCTGGGCCCTTTAGCAACACAAAGATTCTCTTAACGTCTGGTATTGGACGTAAAGCTGATCTGAATAAGTTGAACATAAACCAATTGGTGAACCTGCCAGTTGGTGTTGAGATGAAAGATAGAATTTTGGTTCCATTAATTATTGCTGGTGGAACTGATGAAAATACGAGGCATATGTCTCCACCTCTGGACAAATTTCCTATACCATTAGCTGTTGCTTTCGAATCTTTAACGGATGCCTCTGTACCGGACATGCAATATGTGACGCATTATCTCGGACCCGCTTCACCTCTTGCATCTGAACTGTTTAGCGAATTCTTAAACTACCAGGATGTCACTGCACAATCTGCGATTAGCTTAAACTTGCGCCGAGAATTGTTCGTAATTTTCGTGATCGTACTACGTCCCAAGTCTACTGGGCAGGTGAAAATCAAAGGGGTGAAACCTGAAGACAAGCCAGAAATCTACTCCCGTTTCTTCTCAAATCCCGAAGACATAAGAACAACGATCAAGGGCATCAAACGGATCCTGAATTTACCAAAAACCAGGTATTTTAGGAACATGAACAGTTTCATTGTGAGACTGAAGATTCCGCAGTGTGAAGATTACGTCTTTATGACAGACGAGTATTGGCAATGCTACGTTGTAAATATGGCTACGAACATGTGCCATGCATCAGCTACTTGTGCTATGGGCAAGGTAGTCGACGCCAAATTGAATGTCAAACGCATTAATAGGTTAAGAATCGTTGACTCCAGCGCTATATCGATTATGCCCAGCGGGAACATAAATAACCCTATAATTATGATGGCTGAAAAATGTGCTGACATGATTAAAGCTAATCATACTAGAGCATAGATAGAATAGTCTACGGAACAGAAAGACGTTTTTGACTGTATTTATTATTCTTACTGGGAAGTAAGTAAACACTTTATGTCCAATTTGAATGAATGAATGAATAAATGAATTTATTGCTAATAATATACCAAGTTACAATTGTATGTAAGAAAATAACCTAAGTATTTCAATTGTGGGGTACATAGTTGATACAAATCTATTACAATTACAATGCTTGTTTGACTCTGACACCTGTGGTAGATGGGAATCTGAATTACAGGTGACAGCGCCCTCTGAGATATGTTTACACAGTGGTATCGTTCTTATAATTGGTTCAGTTTGAATTTATAGTAATAATGGCAAATTTTAAATTGATTAAAGTGATTAAATTATTAGTTAATTGAACATTATTTCATACATTATATCAATACAATTTGTGTCGCATGTTTATGTGCGTTAAAACAATGTAGAATAAACTGTTCAAGTAGTCGCTGCCAACTGTACAGCTTTCCGATAATAGTCTTTTTACTGTTTTCTGGTTAGCAATGAAGAAAATTGTTATCTTTTTTAAGTATTGTCAATAATGGTACACACGTATGTCTGGAAAGCGGTGGCCTTCTTGCCTCACATTCAAACGCTTGTCTCGCATTCGAACCCCGGAATGACTTGGTTTTCTAAGTTACGTATATTTGGGAACTTTTAGTAGCGATCATCATCATCATCATCATCAACCCATTATGTCCCCACCGAGGGGCACGGGTCTCTTCCCTGAGGAAGGTATAGGCCATACTCCACCACGGGGGCCAAGTCCGGATTGGTGGAGGCTTGTGAGACTAGTGGCTCGTCTACTGTTAGTAGCGATACCAATCGCTAATTGTAAAGTAGAACATCTTGGGCAACCCGAGTGCCTGAGGTGTTCATACCTCAGCGCTTGAAACAGCTAATCCGCAACGGGCACGAGTGGGGCGTATAAAGACTGCTTATGTAATTATTCCGTGTGGCGCCGGATTAGCGTCACTCCATTTCCTTCCGTGTCGTAGAAGGTGACTAAGTAAATTAATTACCAGGAGATGGGAAGCAGCGTCTTCCTGAGACTCCAACCGCATACTGCGATCGCCACCCCGCCTGCCAAGCGTGGCGATTATGGCAAAACCCCTCATGAAAACCATGAGGGGTTTTACCGTAATGGTGGAGGCCTATGTCCTGCAGTGGGCGTCAAACGGCTGATGATGATGACGATGCTGATGTAATTATTAGTACAGACGTATGTCAGGATTGTGGCAAACGGTAAACCTTGAAATCTGCCTCATCTGCCTACCACTAATGGATAAAAGCTTGAATTTTTACCTCTTTTATGTTGCATAACGTAGGTGACGCACTGCAAAACAAAGGCCCTTTCAGGCCAATATTTTCGTTTATTTACCACCCCCGCCACCTCTGACCACTCCGGAAAACACTTGACGAGATTATCCCGCCATCGTCTTCTCGGCCGACCCCGTTTGCTGTTTGCATTGCACATACGATGACGGCGCTGTCTTTAGACAACGTTTGTTGTTTTTAGTATTTTTTGTTATAGCAGCAACAGAAATACATCATCTGTAAAAATTTCAACTGCCTAGCTATCACGGTTCATGAGATACAGCCTGGTGACAGATAGACGGACGGACAGTGAAGTCTTATTAATAGGGTCCCATTTCGCACCCTTCGGTTACGGAACCCTAAAAATGATCCATTAAAGGCACTCCGAGCGCAGCCCGTTCCATAGCACGCTGAGCGACTTTGAATCGATGGATTAGTTCTACCGTCATCAGTGTCCACTTATCGCCTCCGTGGCCATAACTGGCAGGACGCGTTGTTTGATTTTACTTCATTGAATCAATTTAAGTACCCGGAATATTTTAATCGTTATACCATAGGTTGAACGTTGTTATTTCCAGAAATCATAATTTGTATACTTAACTCTTTAATGGTCTTCGGAAATGCCTCATATAAGAAGTGTAGTGCCCCCAGTAATTATTAAGAACAGGTTTGCATGAACAGTTGTAATCAACATAATCAAATGATCTTTTCTCCCGGTGCAGATTTTTCTCACCGATCGGAGTCCTATCTTTTACTACTTTAAGGAAAATACAAGCTTAAACATACTGATGGACAGACGATTTTGCTTTGGTGCCGGAACTAGAAACAGATTGTATGTTTAGTAAAGAACGACAGAAAGGTTTAGCCAACGGAGAAGGTGCTTGATATAATGATGTAGTCAGCGTCTAATGAGGGGCCTTTTTTGCCCACGCTTCATGTGTAACGTCCGGCAGATAACTTTGTATAATAAACAAAAATCCACGTAGGCTGGATGATTTTGCGACGTAAGAGCATTTTTTTAATTATTTGTTGATTTGACTCAACTAAAATCCGAATAATTCCAAGTCACATCCCGCGTCGCCCGCCAATAGGACTCGAAATATGTCCATGCGATTTCAAAATCAGTGGGTCAAGTTATCCGTCGGGTATTATACCACTCAAGAATTGCTGTAAGTAGTTTGAATTGAATTCTAAAATTATATGTAAGCCAGTAATTTTATCATCGCCCAGAGCAACGTTTCTACTGCTTCATGAAACGAAATGTAAACCTATTCGATAGAATCGATTGAGTAAACGTAAATCTGTCAAATAAAACCTCTACGCCATTTAGGATAAGTATGCTTTGTGCTTTGTTTAGCGTGCTGACAATAATAATAATAACTTCAACTCAACTCACTAGGAATCCAAACAATAACAGGTTGTCCGTCTAGAACCCCAGTGGAATAAAACCTAGGGGCATACAGCTTCTGTGTCTCACTAGTACCTACTGGCAGTGGCTTACTCTATCCATTATGGAGTAATTAGGGAGGAGCCATTGTTCCTGATTATGCAGCCATGCGAACGTGATGAAAACTAGACTAGTAGAGCATTAAGCTCGCATTTTTTGCTCCTGTACATAATGATAGCGAATCTGAATACGCACCGCTATAATCTGCGGTCAGCCCTCTAATGTTAAAACTAAAGGCCGTTTTCAATAAGGAGTGCATGCTTGATGAGGCAGTTTTTTACCATTGTTTGACATACTCTTGTCTTGACTGCCTCGTTGGTCTAGCTGTTAAGGCGCTTAGCTACCGAAACAGAGGTCGTGGGTTCGATTCCCACTGGAGGCCGCCGTACATTTGTACAAATGGCCTCAGTCTGGGTGTATTTTAATGTTTGTGACGTCCTTGCCTGGTTACCATAGCACAGGGTATCCTAGTTTGGGACCAGGTCAAGTGATCGTATTGTGTGGAAGTTATTATTATTAAATCGCCTTGAGCAATTTCGTGGTGATTTTAGATAGTAAAAAGCTAAAAAGAAAAACCAAAACTCAGCCCCTATTGTATTATTTGTGAAAACTTACTATTTCATGTCAAAAAAGGGGGCGATTTTGAGCTCGTCTATATATTATACATTCCTATATAATGAATTGTTTAAAAACAAAAAATACAAAATTTAAAAATGTTTTGTTTAAAATTACTCAGAAACCGTGACTCATTGAACGTTATAATTAAAACTAGGTGTCCATTTTGGAGAGAAAAGGGACAAAAAACTTCGAACTTGGTCTTTCAAATATGTTCCTTAATTAACAGAGTTTACATATTATTCTAAAACCCAGTACTTATGCATTGAACTGGCTTTAATTCCAGACATCTTTTTCATATAATTAACGTAGCCCTTTTGGCACAAAGTGCGCTTTGCACAGTTTTTGAATCGTGATTTTGTTGAGCTAATTATATCTTCAGGGATCTTATTATAGAAACGTATACAATGCCCCATTAAGGATCTGTTAACCTTTGCCAGCCTAAATCTTGGGAACAAAACTGTATGTTTTTTTCTAATATTTACATTATGTTGGCTACCTGCAGTGTTAAAGTTACTGATATTTTTCCTGACGTACATATCTAGTATTCTCATAAATATACTGACTAGAAACTGTCAGGATGTTAGTTTCTTTAAAGAAATCTCTTAACGAATCCCTACTGCCTAGCTTATTAATTTATCTGATCACTCTCTTCTGCAAGTCGAAGATGGTCTCAATGTCTGCTGCCTGACCCGATAGTAGTATGCCATACGATACAATACTATGGAAGTAACTAAAATAACCAAGATTAGCAGGTGCGACGTCAGTTAATTCCTGGATTATTTTGACTGCATATGCTGCACAACTAAGCCTATTTGCCAATTTGTCTATTTGAGTACCCCGTTGAAGCTTTGCATCAATTGTGATACCTAGAAATACAGTTTCTTTTACAAGGTCTAGTTTGTCATTCCCCAATATAACGTTGCTGTCAACAATTTTGACATTTGGTAGAGCAAACTTTATACATTTTGTCTTTATTGAATTTAACAATAAGTTATTCGCTGGTTGTTTAAAGCAGCAATCAAGTTTAACCTACTTACGCTAGGTTTTTTTACAGCCTCAAAATACAGAGGTTAACTGGTCCCTGTTTTATTGTCTTAACAATGATGAGGTCATCAATATTGACTGCCAATAATTTGGCAATCTGTCGCTTTGAAGACATTGTGTTCCTAGTCAGTATAAAGGTTTGAATAAATTTTTTCGTATCAAAATAAAATACTCTGTCTCGATGGCCAAAGGCCATATTATACAATAGCCGGTTTAGCTTACCTTTCCGGGCATTTTGAGTTTTAGAATAATAACATGAATATTATAGAACAATAATATTTATACCTCTATATACGGAAGGTTAGGTAAGAACATTGTATTTTTGGAACCAAAATTACCAGCTATCAAAGTTTGGGTGATTCGGAGAAGAATAAGGCATAACGGATCTTAATTTACCCGGCTTTAACCTAATCTCCGTTTGCCTATCCCGGTGGGGTTAACCCCGAACATTAGCAAACAAAAGCCAATTACAATTCTGCCCACACACCGGTAGTTATGGGAAGATCGCACTGTATATAGAGGTGAGCGTATTGTCTCTACACTTTTTACACGTTGACAGAGATGTAAACAGTTTTCTTTAAGTACTCGTGATGGTTGGTCATGAGAACACAAGCTACGTGGAGAAGAAAGAAAGTCGTAATTAAAAATGTATGGGTGTAGTTGTATCCAATGGGTGTGGTAGACACCCCCTAACATTGAGCTATTCCCCAAAATAAATAAATTCTCACCAGAATTCTGAATTTTTTAAATAAAAAAAAATTTGTAAATTAATTTTAACATGAATCCCATTTTAGGATTGCTTAAAAAACTTATCGCCAACGGAAAAAAATAAAAGACGAAGTGAAATTAAATTAAAATAAATCAAAATATTTTTGGAACATAACTTAAGAATTTTTTGCCGAGGGTAAAATAACAGTTAATGCCTTCAAAAAACCGCCTGTCACCTCAGTCTACCAGTCCACGGCACTTGCAAAAGTACAGAAAGGTCGGAAAATTGTAAAAGGAAAAAATAAACGAGTAAATATTCGTGCAAATTCAGTTTTTATCAAAATATTTTCGAAGGTATTTGGACTTTTTGTTAAACATAATTTGGTAAATATTTATTCAATTCGAAGCAGATTAGGAATTTTGGCAAACACAATTTAATTTTAAAAACCTATTTAAGGCTAAAAATTCCACCCATGCCGGGACTTGAACCCGCGATCTGGCTCACCGTGCCAATTTAATTTGGTACGATTTAATTTAATTGGCGAGGATTAGGATTTTTAGTATTGTAATATGTAGGTACACTTTTAATGGGCTTTTAAATACAAGCCAAAATGTACTATTACAAAAACAAAAATATCTGTATTTTGTACAAATATTACAAATATATTTTGGGTATGTTACCGGGAATGTAATAAGGATTCTAACCAAACTACACACTTCTAAATTGTTTCAAGTAATCTTGACCAAGACCAAGACTTCAAAGTGTTGTTTTATCATCTTTAGACACCTTCATACACTTCTCAGAGGCAGTTTATATAGTTTGTGGTGAAGAGAAAGACGTAGCCACAGATTATTTAAATTGACTCTGAGGAGTGTTTTAGAGTGTTTTTATAAATAAGACCGAGATTCTAAAACAGCAAGTCTTGCTGGACTAAAGACAGGAATGAACATAATATCTTCATGCAGTCTTCAGCAAGCATGTAAAAAGTCAGGCAAAGCAATTGCAGTAAAAGGAAATATTATATAATTATTTTATTATGAACCTTCATCATCAACCCATTATGTCCCCACCGAGGGGCACGGGTCTCTTCCCTGAGGAAGGTATAGGCCATACTCCACCACGGGGGCCAAGTCCGGATTGGTGGAGGCTTGTAGACTAGTGGCTCGTCTACTGTCAGAAGTTGTCAAGCCGCCCTAAGGCCTCTGACTTGGCTTAACGACTGCCATCTATCGACGGCAGCCGGCACCAACAGCTTAACGTGCCTTGCGAAGCACGGAACCGCTCGGAAAAATGCCACTAGCGTTAGGCATAGACGGCGACCCATCCATGCACTGAACGCGCCCTGTGTTGCTTAACCTTCGTGATCGTTTAAGATCACTCAGGCAGCCGGGGCTACGAGCGATTTTATTATGAACCTGCGATACTCTAAAGTTAAATCTTTATAAAATTGATAAAATGAATGACTTTATATAAACTCACCGGTCGGTTTGTTTACATTTCTTGAAATTTCTAAAAAGTGTGACTATAGTGCCATGTCCTTAATAACTTTCTTTGTTCGCAGTTGGGTGTGGATATGACTTAGCTTCCACAACTTTTATAATTTCTCGAGGGAACCTTTACTAAACTTTTAACAATCATCATAAATTATCATTAAATGGTTTCTGTGTTAAGCAGCACAGAAGAGCTTTCTTCGAACGTTCATTAAATGTTGTGATTGTTTTAATAAAATTAAATTTCTTGCTTCAGATTATATTATATTTCCATATAATATACTAACTGTATTAGTTCCTTACCTTCTCTCTGTACAATATGCAATATTCGCGCAATAATCGCGTATTATAAATTTATCTGAGGTGTTCATATACCTCAGCGCTTGAAATTGCCAATCCGCGGTGGGCACGCGTAGTTATTAAGCCCATACTCTCTCGACTCTCTGTGAGAGAAGGCCTGTGCCCTGCAGTGGGACGTATATATACTGCACTATTATTGACATTTTACTCTACATTTTCTATACATAAGTACCTACTTTAAAAGTCCACAAATGTTCTAAATGTGAATCTGTACAGTTCACTCACCCTAAGATTGCCAATGACGTTTTATTTGAATTACGAATATCCAATGAAAATTGCGAGTTGAAAGTCAAAATAAAACTAGAAATAGAAAAATTCGAAAATGTATGATTTTTTTAAAGCTGATGTTCTTTAAGTGACGCAGGGCCAGTTTATGAATTTAAAAATTTCGCTAAGTAAATAGTTAGCTGTAGTGCTGTCTCTTCAAATTCCTCAGAAAAGTGCGTGACAGAACGCTACTTAAGTATTTACTTAGTGAAATTTTCAATTCAGAAACCGGCCCTCAGTTATACAAGCGAGCAAGACCGCTCGCATCTGTAAAAGAAAACATTGTGAGGAAACCAGAGTATCTTATCCCCCGGTTTCTCGTACAGTAACAACGTGTTAAACTACTGTTAACTATCAGTATAGAAAAAAAACAACTGGCAGCTTTTAACAGTAGATTAACAGACATTTACGTACGAGAAACCGGGGGTCAATGCGTGTACTGTAATATCTGTATTTTTTAATACCCAGCGCCTCCACCAATATGTAATACGCTATTTTATTAATACGCGGATTACGGGCAATATATCTTTTTATTACTCTTTTTTATCAATCGCCTAGCTGGGGATCGACTGACATCTAAAACAAAACGTAACGATTCCCTTCTATATATTCAAAATATGACAAGAAGGCTCTGCCAGCCAGCTTCTATAAAGAGGAATCGTTACATTACACACTCAGCTCTTGAAATTGCCAATCCGCGGTGGGCACGCGTGGTGAATAATATGTATAGGCGTATGGGCTTATTCACCACGCGTGCCCACTGCTGTCTCTCTCTCTGAGAGAAGGCCATGCAGTGACACGTATATAGTTTGCTTATATTTATATAAGTCGACACGTCCGAAAAGAATCTGTGCTTGGTTTTAATAAGATTCATAGAAGTTCTTCAAAGTAGAGTCGTATGAACTTCCACGAATTAATAATTAGTAAATCTATTGTCTAGACTAGAATATATTCAGTAAGTGTTTCATTTATTCTTTTGAGAACATGTATCGATTACTAATATAATATTATAGAAAACTCACCGATAGCGTATTTATAAAGTTTTCATCAAAATCCAAGTCACTTGTCGTATCACTAAACAGAGAACCATAGGGCACACTAAACTGTGTAGAGTTTTGACTCTCATTTCTGTCAATAAATCCTCCTTTTCTGAGCCAGGTGGAGGGTCAAATTTCAATAAATTTTAGCGATGTCAATCGTAGTTCACTTACATTTCACCACTATTTGAAAACTAGTCACTTTGCCACTTTTTGGCCACTGTCATAAAACATATTACTTACATTTTTATTCTCAAATGAACTCAAAAAACGCAGTGCCCTGTAAACAAACACAAATTAACTTATTTCAAAACTTTCCACTACTAATACAGCGCTTAAAACACAAAACTAGCAACAAAAACACCAACTAACCAACATGCTCCCTAGATAACTGATCCAAAAGCTTCACACACACTGTAGCGCGCCGACACGCGCACGCACACTGCCGCGGGTCTCGAATCAAATTTCGAATCACGCCGCGTGCGCGCACTTCGGGGAACGCGCGTATTCTGCGCCTGCGCACCTCGCCTGGCCTGTCCCGGAGTCTACTACTAGAATGACATCCTTACAATAGCAGTAGAACAGTAGCTTAATTGGTCAGCGTTATTTCAGCTCCTAGTATAGTCCACAATACATCAACCTTTACGTCATCTACAGGTAGATGACTTAAAAATGTTAAGTTAGTAAATATTAAGAAATGTGACATAATGTTGCTCGACTTAACGGTCTTATGTATGAAAAACACGATCCCTAAAACACTCCTCAGAGACAGTTTAAGTAGTCTGTGGTAAAGAGAAAGACGTAACCATAGATTATTTAAACTACCTCTGAGGAGTGTTTTAGAGGAATGATTTTTTTAGGGTTCCGTACCCGAAGGGTGCCAAACGGGATCCTATTACTTAGATTTCGCTGTCCGTCTGTCTGTCTGTCCGTCTATCTGTCTGTCTGTCTATCACCAGGCTGCATGTTACGAACCGTGATAGCTAGGCAGTTGAAATTTTCACAGATGATTTATTTCTGTTGCCGCTGTAACAAAAAATGATAAAATAGAATAAAATAAATATTTAAGGGGGGCTCCCATATAACAAACGTAATTATATTTGCCGTTTTTTGATCGATATTAATAACGGCAATATATTCTCCTCCAGAATAAATAATTAAATTAGAATAAAATATATATTTAAGGGTCCCATAAAACAAACGTGATTTTTTGCCGTTTTTTCTCGATCTTTCTGTCTAATGTTGTATAGGTAATGGTACGGAACCCTTCGTGCGCGAGTCCAACTCGCACTTGGCCGGTTTTTATAAATAAGGCCGTATATAATATAACAAAAATTAAGTGATAAATTCGATCTCGTACTCATTAGAAGTGACTTAATTAAAGAAAATACTTTATTAATACGTTGGTCGGATGGATGGGAAGATGAATTCCTTTTCGTTAGACAGCTATGAAAAACATACACAGACACACACACACAAACACACAGACATACACACACACACACACACACACACACACATATACAAAAAATACACGCTCACAATACACAAGTCTATAATTTAACTAATCTCTGCACATTTATACTTAAGAGGGCGTCTCACGAGGCGATTCCCATACAAACGTACGACGTGAAACTGTACCATTAGTTTTGGAGGACACAAATCGAGGTTTGATCGTGCTTAGAAATACACTTATCAAATACAACTTTAAAATAGTTTCTATGAAAAGTTTTATAAAGCTCTTATTTTTTTTTTATTCTTATATTCTTAACGCGGGTGAAAGAGCCCCTTGAACAGAGTAGTTGGAGGGATTTTTATCACAATACCTACTTGGATACTTTCCAATTGCGAGTAACAGGTATTGTGAGTCACAAACACAAACACTGGCCATGGAATGTTTTGAAATGGAACTATAGGTTTTATCAAATTTTGATCAGTATTTTTATGTTTTTATATTTTTAACTACTGTTTTTCTTTTCTTTTTGTAGAATTTCTGTTTCAATGTGAAGCATGCACATGTGGTTAACGGCGCTGGTGGTACAATTACGTAATGCTTCAAATAATTAATAATTAAGTAGTTACAAAATAGCAATGGTTGCATGGATAAATATTTTAATTTTTTACTAGTGGGAAAAAAACCCCATTTAGGGGTAAAGCGGATCAAACGGAAGTCGATCGGCGAATGGGAAACACCCAGGGGCCTGTTTCATAGAGCTACAAATTCGTGGTTTACTATGACAATTCGATGTCCATTGCAAAGTCGATTAACCCACAGATTAACTTATATGACTTTGCTACGCGATGCACATCGAATTGTCAGAACAAACTACGAATTGCAAGCCCGGTCCCTTGAGAATGTAATCAATTTGAGATTTTAGTAGAGTAGAACCCCACCTGTTCACTTGGTTGCGCGGGAGTCGCTCGGACGGACGCTTTTGTTCCGAGAAGTGTAATTGACTTTAGCGATCGCCTGCGCTACTTAATGTAGCTTTGATTTTTGACAATATCTTATCATTAGAAGCCTACGCGCAGAGCGGTAGAACGCCGGCTTCTCATTCGGGAGGTCGTGGGTTCGAATCCCGGCATGTACCAATTACTTTGTTTTCACAGTTACGTACATTTGTGAAGCTATAGCAGCGATACCACTGGCTAACTGTGAAAGAAAAAATCGTGAGGAAACCTGAGTGTCTGTGTTCACGTACCTCAGAGCTTGAAATTGCCAATCCACGGTGGGGACGCGTGGGAATTAAGCCCATAGTCTCTCTGTGAGAGAAGGCCTGTGCGTTGCAGTGGGGCGTACATAGGCTACATAAAAAAATAAACCATACAGAGTGAACAAAAACCCCATCAATACTGACAACGTTTACCATGAGGAAACCCTTAAAATAACGAAAAAATATCATTATAAATATTAGTAAAACATAATAAAAACTCATGAAGCTAATTAAGGGCAAGTGGTGAAGCGAAAGCTCGTTGACATGTTTATTCTGCCCATCCTGACCTACGGTGCTCAGACCTGGTCTTTGACCAAACATCAGAAGACCAGCCTCAAGGTTTGCCAACGGGCGATGGAGCGTGGCATCCTAGGCAGCAGGAGGATTGACCGAGTCCGAAACACCACGCCCTGCTCCAGAACGAAAATCGCTGATGTTGGAGCTGCGACCGCAAAACTCAAGTGGAACTGGGCAGACCACGTCGGTCGTATGTGCCAGACAGATGGGCAAAAATTGCCGCTGAATGGGTTCCACGTGACGGATAACGCAGACGTGGTCGGCCAAGGCGGAGATGGCGGGACGATCTCTCAACCTTAATTCTTGCCCCGATGGGAGGTGACTGTGACTGCTCAAGACAGGGAGGAGTGGAAGATCATGAGGGAGGCCTCTGCCTAGCAGTGGGACACAAACACGGCTAACTAAAAAAACAAAGAACTCGCGCCTATGTTAGTAACTTAACTATCTAGGCATACTATTTATACTAAAGCTCATTATTTACACTAACTTTTATTAAATTGCGTGTGGACACACACCCAGTGTCCCATAAAAAAGCTTTTTAGCTTTAAGAGCTTAATATTTTGCAAACTATATTTAGGATCCCTAAATCGAAAAAAATGTCATATACCTACAATAGTTTTGAACAACCAATCCAATGATACCTCACACTATGGGATAGACGAGAAAAAGAATCATCCCTAATTTAGATTTAGGGACCGTACACTTTTTTTTGGCCGTAAAAAAGAAGAAGAATATCTATATTTCCGGTTGACTTCAGAGAAAACTGGCCACTTTTGATTTCACAAAAGGACATTTTGCTTCAATACCAAAAAGATGTGGCTTACCCAACTAATAATTCTTTGTCGAATCATAGTCAAAAAGACGTTTTTTGTCGTATAAGCTGGTCGTATAAGAGTATTGATAACATTTACCGGCCGCGAAAGTGGCCCCAATTATCCGACTAAATAGTCGTTCATTGCTGACCTTAACCTCTGAACTGCCCTCGCGGAATGGAACGTATAGGTGGCCCATACTAAGTTGGACACAGATCTGTGTCGCGGCAGACGAGTGGTTAAGCTTGTCTGTTTATAGGGGTGATTTTTTTTAGAGACTGCTAGAAAATTTCTGATACGTAGTGCTCAGTTATAATATTGTGACGCTTTGGTTTAGTTTTACTGGTATGTTGTAATTTTTATGTACATAAAATAAATACTAAATAGTAAAATAATTCATACTACCCAAGTAGTACCGTAAAGTGTTCAATCAACTAGGTTAAATCTAATAATTCTGTCCTAATGGTTGGCCGACCAAAGGAACTGTCTCTCCCAGGTTCCCGTATCAAAGCGTTAGAAATTGGACGGTAATGACCACCGCCCTCCGTTACAGCCGGTGCCTGTTCGGGAAGCGTGAACTTAATAGTGGAAGACGTTCCACTTGATTTATGATGGGGCTAACAGTGTTAGTCAAAAACATAGATGACGTTCAATTGTGTTACCAATCGGAGCAAGTTCAGTACAAAGGAAAAACATCTATGCACCTGCCAGCGTTAGACCGCCATGTTGCGAGGTACCTAGATATTTTGACAGGTTATACATCATGAAGTCAATGGTTTCGCGTTTTTGTATACCTACAACCAATCATAGGTTACGCTGTCATTTACTATCGCCCAATCAACGTTCACGTCGTCACGCATGGCGCACAGAATAAAGCAATCACAGAGCGATTTACTCTACAGCACATATTGCGCTCATTTCATTGGTACAGACTAATCGAGAGTACAGGGGCCGTTTTTGAGAGGGGAGTTTGTTGGAAGTAATACTTCCATGGGTTTTGTATTCGTAGGGGGCTTTTACCTAACTTTTTAGTCACGAACATAGATGTTCAAAAAAAGCTGTATAAATTATCTGCAATAGGTGTAAAGGCCATTGATGGTGATGATCGACTGCCTCGTGGGTCTAACGGTTAACACGGATGACGGCTAAAATAGAGGTCGCGGATTCGATTCCCACTGGAAGCCGCTGTGCTGGATTTGTACAAATGGCCTCAGTGTGGGTGTATTTTCATGTTTGTGATGTCCTTGCCTGGTTACCACAGCAGAGGGTATCCTAGTTTGGGACCAGGATAAGTGATTGTGTTATGTGAAAGTTATTATTTATGATGATGAGTTACCTAACAACCAATGGGGAGCTTGCTTCAAACTTAGATTGGAGTGACATTGTTATAGCATTAAAAGGGTCTAATAGGGATTATTTATTAGGTAAAGATGAATAATGTGTAGTGCTTAAGCAATCTTTAGTTCGAAAATAACTGTTTTTTTTTGTCTTTTTATGTAGCCTCCGTCATTCCGTGTGGCGCCGGATTAAGAATAGCGTCACTCCATTCACTCCATTTCCTTCCGTGGATGTCGTAGAAGGCGACTAAGGAAATAAACTACCAGGAGACGGGCAGCAGCGTCTTCCTGAAATTCCAACCGCATACTGCGATCGCCAATCCGCCTGCCAAGCGTGGCGATTATGGAAAAGCCTAAGTCCTGCAGTGGGCGTCAAATGGCTGATGATGATGATGATGATGTAGCCTATACATGTCTGCAGGGCCTTCTCTCAGAGAGAGAAAGAGAGAGAGAGATAGAGAGAGAGAGAGAGAGAGAGAGAGAGAGAGAGAGAGAGAGAGAGAGAGAGAGAGAGAAAGAGAGAGTACGAGCTTAATTACCTCAGAGAGTACGGCCTAATTACCCCGCGTGGCCACCGTGGATTGGCAATTTCAAGCTCTAAAGGTGTTTGACTACCTGAGACATTTAGGTTTCCTCGCGACGATTTCCTTCACAGTTAGCGAGTGGTATTGCTACTTCAACTTCACATATGTACGGAAAAAAGAAAACAAAGTCATTTGGCACATGCCGGGGTTCGAACTACAGCCAAAACGGCTTCACTGATTTGTATGAAACTTTTTGTGTGTATTTGGTAGGTCTGAGAATAGGTCGTAGGCTAATTAATTTGGCAAAACAACGTTTGCCACGTCAGCTATTTAATACTTATAAAACTTTGTATGAGAATCGCGACTCATCGTACTCATGTATGAGAATCGTACTCAAAAGTACTAAAGTTGAACCCATACAAAAAGTTGTGCAGATGAGTAGAATTAATTTGTCAACTCGGGCGGTTTTTTTTTTAATCTTGTAAGATACCCTATGAAGATAGTCCGGAAGACGATGCCTCTTCAAGCGTGAATCTCAAAGCTCGCTACGGCTGCGCTTGCGCAACCGATCGCCAGATGTCACAAGCGCGGATGTGAAGAGAGAAACCGGCCAAGTGCAAGTTGGACTTGCGCACCGAGGGTTCCTTATTACTTTTAATAATAATAATATACCTTTATTTCAGACCTATCATCCGTAGTTGTTAGTAGTTTTTTTGTTTTTTTTTAACATAAAATGATATTATCAGTTATATTAAGACTAGTGAAAACCCTATTCTGTCAAAATAATGAATTAATATAAAAATGATGTTTAGTAAGCTTAAAATGGCAACACAAGAAGGAACTCATTATTATGTAACACCTGCATGTGTCAATACTCATGTTTATGCAAATAAAGTAGGTTGATTTGATTTGATTTGGATGTTTGTTACTCAGTCACGCAATAACGGCTCAACCGATTTACATGAAACTTGGCGTACAGGTAGACAAAGACCCGATTTGAGACATAGCATTCTTAATATCCCGGTGATGCATTTCCGTTGGATAATATTAATTTTAAGTTAAAAATAGATGGCGGGGTGCGAGCGAATATTGTGTTTTAAAAATAGATGACGTTGGTGGCTGTACGAAGTGCGCCGTCACAGCTAGTTGAATATACGTGTCCCTATTGTAAAAGAGGCTTTGAGTTAAAGTCAAAGTCAAAGTCAAAGTCAAATATTTTTATTCACTAAAAAAACAAAATGTTTACTTAATGAACGTCAAAGCTGTTAGTTTAACAATTAATAGATTATGCGGAGAAGAAGCTAACAAAGAAACTCCACATTTATTCTTTTCAAAACAGGTTTGCTTAATTAACAGAGTTTTCAACTTAAAGTTACACTACACTAGATACAATCGTTCCTGTTAACATTATTTAAATACCAGACATCCTTGTCTTCCAAATAATCCTTAGTGTTTATAATAGGTTTTTTTGCACAGAGTATGCTTAATATATTTTTTAAACCGCGTCGGTGGTAACTCTAATATATTTTTGTTATTTTTGGTAAGATAAATGAGAGCGCTAAACGTGAAAAATCGGTCAGTACACAGAGAATTTCTGAACCGTGGATAAATAAATAGAGACAGTTTATTTAAGAAACGGAAAGCTAAACCGAAAAGTATGACTCTGACCCCCGGTTTCCCGTACACTAACGCGCTGTTAATCTACTGTTAACAGCTATCAGTGATGTACTTTGGTCAATTGACAGCTGTTAACAGTAGATTAACAGCGCGTTAGTGTACGAAAAACTGGGGGTAAGTTTGGCATACACTAGGTATAGGAATGAAGTGAATAAATACATAAATTACGCAAGAAACAAGCTTAGGCCACAGGAAAAATTGAAATGCAATAATGATTATAGAGAAATATGGGCAAAGATTAATACTTGGCTTGGTAAAAAAAAAGACAGCTTAGATTGTGTTATAAAAAAACATCTAGGAAAAAAAGGCAGGAAAACTATGTACAAATTTTTCAAAAAACATTCTCTAAAGAAATACATAACATCAAGCATAAATGCAAGTAAAAAAATTGTCTTTGAAAAACGGTAAAAGCTCGGAAAAAACTGCGAGACTCGATTCCTCAACTATTTATAATATATAAGTACCTACAGATTTGTACGGAACCCTCGATGGGCAACGCTGACTCGCACTTGTCCGGTTTTTAGGGTTCCTCAAAAGGAAAAACGGAACCCATACAAACCCAGTGATCATAGAAGATCATTTTGTTGTCCGTCCGCCTGTCCATCTGTCTGCCAAGACCGTTTATCTCGAGAACACGTGGACGGATCGAGTTAAAACTAACCCCGTACACTCAGGTCTACAGTCCCTTGAAGCTGTGAAAACCAAAATCTTCTTAGTTGACGTAAAAAAAAGTTACGGCCGTTTATGCCGCAAAAACGTATATTTCGACACTCTCAAGGGAATCAAAAATTATAAGGTACTTTCCGTTGACCTAGAACAATGAAATTTGGCAAGTAATATCATCGTATACTACAAATACAGGGAAATTCTGACAGATATACTTTTATAATGAAATCATAAAAAAATTGTCTTTGGAGTTCGGGAAAAATCTCAGAAAAACTGCGAGACTCCAAATTTGTACGGAATTTGTCAGTGGGCGAGTCCGACTTGCACTTGTCCGGTTTTGATTTATTCTATATTAATTGCAAATTCTTTGGTGTAACTAATGTTATGTTGAAATATTTATGTAAATAAAATAAAGAAATAACTTTGATTAACGTAGAGAGCAAGAGAAATTCGTTTGGTCTAAACGCGGTAAGAGGGCAAACTTGCACCGACTAAAGTAAAACTTTTACTTTTGTTTAGTAGAATATTAATTGCGTTGCGGTCGCTAAACTTTTTCTCGAGGTTAATTCCTCGGAAAGTTCTTCGTAACACAATTGAAAAGTTTCCTTTGATAAGTACCAAAGTCAAGCGGATTTAAGGGAAACATAAAAATGTGCTTCTGTAACAATTCAATTCATTTCAATTCTTAAATGGCCCCTAACATCCCTAATTCATCATCAGCCATTTGACGTCCACTGCAGGACATAGGCCTCCCTCATGGTTTTTCTAACCATGAAGGGTTTTGCCATAATCGCCACGCTTGGCAGGCGGGTTGGCGATCGCAGTATGCGGTTGGAATCTCAGGAAGACGCTGCTGCCCGTCTCCTGGTAATGTATTTCCTTAGTCGCCTTCTACGACATTCACGGAAGGAAATGGAGTGATGCTATTCTTAGTCAGGCGCCACACAGAATTCATTTTATGTTATGGAATATTTTCTTTCCATTAATTATTTACCTAAAAAGGATCAGTGGTGGCGCATTGGTAGAACGCTAGACTTACATTCGAGAGATCCTTGGTTCGATACCGGCCTGTACTAATGATTTTTAACCGACTTCAAAAAAGGAGGAGGTTCTCAATTCGCCGGGATCTTTGTAGGGTTCCGTATCCAAAGGGGTAAGGGACCCAATTACTAAGACACCACTGTCCGTCTGTCTGTCTGGCTGTCTGCCGCCAGGCTGTATGTCATGAACCGTGATTGCTAGACAGTGGAAATTTTCACAGATGATGAATATATGTTGCCTCTGTAACAATAAATACTAAAAACAGAATAAGTCAGTGCCCAAAATGTATGTCCTAGTCTTGTAACTTAGAACCGGCTCCAAACTATATTTCTACAACACCTACATCCGATTTAAAGATGTAAATTATTTGTCTGTTTTTAGTGCTGTAGTATTTTGAGGTCAGTTTTTATTTTTTGTCTGCCTCGTTGGTCTAGCGGTCACGTCTGATTTCCATGCTGGAGGTCATGGGGTCGATTCCTACCGGGTGCCGCCGTACATTTGCACAAATGGCCTCAGTTTGGGTATATTTCCGTGTTTGTTTGTTACACTTTATTGCACAAAATACAAAATTTAGCACTTCTGTTATGTCCTTGCCTGGTTATCACAGCACAGGGTATCCTAGTTTGAGACCAGGACAAGTGATTGTGCTGTGTGTTCCTAACCCCCAGTTTCTCGTACACTTATAATCTGTTAATATACTGTTAACAACTCCCAGTTGTCTTTGTTGGTATGCACTTTGGCCAACTGACCGCTGTTAACGGTATAGTGCCATGAAAGAGTTATTGCAAAGAAAATACATAAACTTTGGCCTTTGCATCTACGTAATGACTTATACAGCGATTTATACACCGTCCAGTGACACTTTCACTCACACTAGATGAGTTAAGGGAACACTCTGACGCTGCAGTGCCTGCGACATTGTCTTTTAGATGGAGTATGCACCCTAAAAGATTTTTTTAAAGTTTATTGTACCGTTTTCTTGGCGTGATTAATAATAGGGGATAAAGTATGAAATTGCCGTTTTATTGCAATAGGTTCTTTGAATTGACATAGAATCTTCATGGTTTGAGGTTTTCGAATGAAACTTTTTTCAAATGGTTTCTATGATGTTCTTTTTTTGAAAAATGTGAAACATTTGAATATCGACTTTCAATTGTTTTTGTTATTTAATTTAGACAAGAAAGATGGATACTGCGAAAATTCGAGTGATTATGAGGCACCCATTTTTCGTATTTTTTATTTTATTGATTTGACGCAAGTGAGTCAATATTGTGGGTAAGGTAAAATTAAACCATGCCGCTAAAAAGTTTCATTCGAAAACCTCAAACCATGAAGATTCTATGTCAATTCAAAGAACCTATTGCAATAAAACGGCAATTTCATACTTTAACCCCTAATATGTAGGTAGGTCTATGCCAAATGTCAGCTTTCTCGTACTACTCGTATCTAAGCTAGGCCGCGGACGGACAGATGGACAGACAGGCAGACAGACAGACGGACGGACACGGCGAAACTATATGGGTTCTTTGTCGACTACGGAACCCTAAAAATGGGTGAATATTAGAAACCTTAGTCATGATTAAGCCTCTCTTACTCCCTCTCGCCAACAGTAGACCTACGTCCTATAGTCTGACATTAACCTTGATCCTCTAAATTGGACCATTATCGTTAAGCCTTTACTCTCGGATTTCCTCACGGTATCATTATTCGCCATTTGTATACCTCAACATGATATAAATTACAGAAACAGCAAACTTAAGAGCGTCGTTCATCCTCGAATGAATTTAATTCTAATGGAATTTTATATTGCTCCTTGGGAGTCAAGTAAATTTCATTGAATATTAATAGGTCCTGAGTTAAATACCTCAATGTACCAAAGTGACGTAACCTTGGCTCTGTAAAGCGTTGTTCTTGAACTAAAACTTTACAAAAAAAAACTAGATAGAAAATAAAAACCTTAGGTATTCTCTTAAATTAGGTAGGTACGGTTTTACATTATTTCTAACTTTTTAGTGCTGTAGTGTTTTGAAGTCGGTTTACATTTTTTATAAAATATATTAAAAAATACAAACCGACTTCAAAACACTACAGCACTTATTTTTTTAATATTCCAAGCCGTTATTAACATCGAGCAAAAAATGGCAAAAAATCACGTTTGTTGTATGGCACTCCCTTAAATATTTAGTTTATTCTGTTTTTAGTATTTGTGGCTACAGAAATACATCACCTGTGAACATTTCAACTGTCTAGCTATCACATACCTATATACAGCCTGGTGACAGACAGACAGACAGACGAGCAGTGGAGTCCTTAGTAACAGGGTCCCTTACCCTTTGGTTACGGAACCCTAAAAATGGAATATAAGCGTCGAATTGAGAACCACCTACTATTTTGAAGTCGGTTAATAAAATGAAAAGTAGGTACTGTACGCTTAGAACCTTCACATTGAGAAGTAGGTATAATAAATTTAGTCGGACCCATCCCATAGGTAAGTGAATCCGGAAAACCATTTACAACTATTTTTATTCGGCGCGACTAATGAATGTTGATAAAGGAAAAGAGGTTTGACAGGATCGTGGCAAGTGGCAAACCCTGGTCCCTTTTTTTTCTTGCTGCCTTTTTCTCCACTACAAAATTCGGCCCTAACGCCCTTCGTTCGGTTAAGAATAGATTCTGGTTATGGCAGATTCTTTATAAGGCAGATTCGTGTTAGGGCAAAAGTACAGTCATCATAAAATTGTTGAAACATATTTATTAGTAACACGGTGCATGAGATACAGCCTGGTACACCTGATACACCAGGCTGTATCTCATGAACCGTGATGGTTAGACAGTTGAAATTTTCACAGATGATGTATTTCTGTTGCCGCTATAACAACAAAAACAGAATAAAATAAATATTTAAGGGGGGCTCCCATACAACAAACGTGATTTTTTTCCCGTTTTCTGCTCGATATTAATAACGGAAACCGGTAGACGCTTGAAATATTTGAAAGTTGTATAGATAATGGTACGGAACCCTTCGTGCGCAAGTCCGACTCATACTTGGCCGGTTTTTTCTGTAGCCTATATACTGCAGGGAACAGGTCTTCTCTCAGAGAGAGAGTATGGGCTTCATTATCACGCATGCCGATTGGCAATTTCAAGCGCAGAGGTATGTAAACACCTCGGACACTCGCGGTTTCCTCACGATGTTTTCCTTCACAGCTAGCGAGTGGTATTCCTACTAAGAGGAGTAGTAGAACGCCGACCTCACATTCGGGAGGTCAAGGGTTTGAATCCCGGCATGTAACACTAACTTTGTTTACTTATAAAATCTACTACTTACTTAAAACACTATACTATTTATTTGGTACCTATAAATAGTGCGTAATATAATATAATAAGTGCAATGACATTTTTCATGATCGAGGATACCTTGGTCTCTGCCTACCGGGATACACGCGCGAATGAACATAAATGCACAGTAAAGCAACGCTAAAAAACCGAGCGAATTTTAGTAAGAAGAAAATATCTAAAGGTCATTTACCAAAAAATAAAAAATAACCCGAAACCGGCGTGCGCAACGACTAATGAATGTTGAGGAAGCGAAAGTGATCTCTCAGGATCGTGGCAGGTTGAAGTCCCTGGTCTCTGGGATACAGGCGTGTGTAACTTCGCGGTTGTATGTGTCATTCAACCGCGAAGTTATCCGCCAAAATGCAGAAAAATCCGGTTAACTCCGGCTCGGACTGTGCGGTACAATGTGGTAGGGTCGTGTGTTCTGAGCTCACCATCTCAATTCTCTCATTCCGAATGGAATTACGCTCGGCGGCCGTCGGCTCCGGATAAGAATTTAATGTTGCCAGGACTACGAGGGTAGGTTTGTGAGGTCAAGGACTGCAGTTTAGATGTAGATCGGCTTGGGGAAAGCTTCTACGTGGTGTAGGCTTTGGTTGGTTTCATCCACATTACAACGAGCCTGGGACGTGCGGTCGCAGCCGTCAGAACCACTTTCGTTAATACTTTATCCGACGCAATGACCTAAATATGTATACCGATACTAAAACCTATATATTTTCTGCATATTTTTTCCAAAGGAACCACACCTGAGAATTCAGCGGTCTAGGAGAAACCGAACATTTTTTCTCGAGGGGATATTCTCGAAATTTTGACATTTTGAAATTAATTATTATGTGCATTGCATGCTAACATTTTTTAATATTTTATTAACCCAAAAAAAGTATTGATTACCCACTAAAGTTCTATAAATAAAATAGTCACAGAGTCGGGCATTAGTTTTTAACACCCTGTGTATTTTAAATTTCAGACACACTGTAATTGGATGGAGGGGTGAACTATTAAGTTTTGAACTACCCCGAAGTTTGCTAAATTCAATTCAATTCAATTCAAATATTTTTATTCATTGTAAAAACAGAATGTTTACTTAATGAACGTCAAAGTTGTTAGTTTCACAATTAATGGATTATGTGGAGAAGAAACTAACAAAGAAACTCCACATTTATTCTTTTCAAAACACGTTTTAACTTAATTAACAGAGTTTTCAACTTAAAATATTAGTCATGAATGTGTTGAACACTAGTCACAATCGTCCTTTAAATAATATTAATCTACTGTTTAATGCCAAACATCTTTGTCTTCTAAATAATCCTTGATGTTATAGTAAGCCTTTTTGCACAGAATGTGCTTAACACATTTTTTAAATCGCGTTGGAGGTAACTCTAATATATCTTGAGGAATTTTGTTGTAGAACCTTATACAATGCCCCATAAAGGATGTGTTAACTTTTGCAAGTCTAAATAGTGGAAATGACAATTTATGTTTATTTCTAGTATTAACATTATGGTGGCCACCAACATTTTCGAAGTCTTTGATATTTTTTCTAACGTACATAATATTTTCGTAAAAGGTCCTATCTTGTTCTCCCGCCATTTAAACATGATATAAATAGCGAACGAACAAAAAAATATATATACAAAGTCCATTTGCGGTACAGCAGACAGCATCTAGGTCGACATTTATATTTTCATTGCAAAGTCGCCTGTAAGGCAACTGAATAGAGTGCACTGTAAAGGTTGACGTGATGTCTATGGTACTTGATTACACCCAAAAACAATACAGTAAATATAACGAAAGCAAATACATGTAAAAAGTCGAACTATCCTCTGTGGAAATTTCTTCCAGCAATCCTGGGGGAATCGGCATCTTGTACTTGTTATTTACATAAGCTGCCTATATACGTCCCACTGTAGGGCACAGGCCTTCTCTCAGGGAGTATGGGCTTAATCACCACGCGTGCCCTCCGTGGATTGGCGATTTCAAGCACTGAGGTATGTGAATAGCTCAGACACTCAGGTTTCCTCACAATGTTTTCCTTCACAGTTAGCGAGTGGTGTTCCTACCATAACTTCACAAATGTACATAACTTAGAAAACAAAGTCATAGGTACATGCCTGCACTGGGAAACGGACCTGGGTCTCTCGCTTCCGAGTCCGAAGTTCCACTGGGCTACTTGTTATTTTGCGAAACCAAAGTAAGGTACTGTTTTTGCAATTTCATTTGTTATGTACAAGTATGGAACGGAATTCAGCGCTCATCGCCCCGATACCAATCAAATTTTAATTTGTGTTGCAGAAATCACCTTGCAGTATCTATGCACTTTATTCTACCCGCGACCATGGTGCTGAAATATAAGAGACTCAAATTGTAAATAATTTATAGATCAGAAAAATCATGTTCCGTATCACCCTGTATAATCACCGCTCAATTGTCCTCCAATTTGGCGCCCTTTCAGCCAGCTTGAAAAGGGTCAAGTTTTTCTTTGCATTGGTCCGGCCGAAGTACTGAAGCCCTTTCATCTTTTAAAGGATAATATTTTAACAAATTGGTCTATTGAAATTGTCCACAATGTACATTTAAAAGAGTGGAATATACGTAGAGTATACAAGACCTTGAAAATGCGCAACATTCTTTAAAATCATCAAACAGAGTTTGTAATCCAATCTACAATCACTTTTGGTCTACAACTTTCGGTCTGATAAATAATGCTTTAAATCCAATAGGTATGCTGGACAATGGACTGATGGATTCTGTGGGATTATTTCTAAAAAGCGCAATTCCTGAAACACTAAAATTAGAGTTTCGGTTTGGCAAGAAGTTTTTTTTTCTCAACTTGATGTTATACCAGTTTTACGAAATACAGAGTTTACATAGGTTTGTGAAAATGGCTTTTACCATTGAATTTTAAAATTCAATGCCTTTACTCATAATATCTTTGGAGGGTTTGTAAACAATTCAATAAACTGGCGAAGATAGGTGATCTTGATATGCTTAGGTAATATGCTTAATTTGTCAGTTCAAAGCTTGAGGCTAAAACTTAGTCCAGATTTCTTCAGTGGTTAGAATAAGGTAGTTTTTAAGCTGTCTGTTGTGTTTTTGCTCAAAGAGCTCAAATAAGTCTTAAAATGTTTCCAAGTGGAGACTTATCATTGGCCTTCTGTATGTCTAAAGTTTTTGTTTTTCATTGTTATGTGCAGTTGGTCTTCCTAATATTAAATAAATAAATAAATAAAATAAATTTATCCTACATGCAATGCTATTTCTAGAATGCCCGATTCCTGAAACAATAATATGGAGTTAGACGAGATTTAATTTACGAGACCGAAAGAGCCGCGGGTTGCTTGAAATTCATGCTTGATTATCCCAAAAGACAGCATCGAATTGGTTTGGTTTTGTTATTATTATTTGGTCGGTTGGAGTAGTTGATTACGGTGTGTATTCCGAGTTACGGTGAATTTACAACTGTGATTTTGAACCCGCTATTTTGACGTCAGAATGACGGGTTCAAAAGTTGTGTTGCGGAGAGGACAACTGCTACACAACTTCAGATAGCTCGGAGCACTGGTGGCCGTTGGGGCGGAAAAGTCCTGACCTGGCGACCGCGGACCGGACGACCCAGCGTGGGCAGGCTCCCCCACCAGATGGTCTGACGACCTGGTTACGGTGGCGGGGAGCCGCTGGATACGGGCGGCACTATACCGGGAAGCTTGGAAACCCATGAAGGAGGACTATGTTCTGCAGTAGGTGTCAAATGGCTCATGATAATGATGATGACGCTGCTGGCGTCAAATGGGCTTCGGATAGTTTTTCTTTCCTGCACACGAAACTGAATTACCGCGTATGCCATACGCTAGCGAGTTTCGCAATAAGTGGGTGTCTTTATTTACCCCATTGTGTTATTACGGGCGTATGTTGTATGTACGTGTGTTAGACAGATGAAATAAATATTTCGTATCTCTTCCTTATATAAATAGGTCAACCATATTAGTTATAGCTGAAACGACGTTGCCTGGTGCATAACCAAATGAATGTCGTCAGTAAGGTATGATCTACTAGAGCGGTGCTAGCGGAGCGGTAGAACGCCGGCTTCTCATTCAGGAGGGTTCGAATCCTGGCATGTACCAATGACTTTGATTTTCTAAGTTATAGCTATACATTTGTGAAGTTTTAGTAGCAATACCAATACCACGCCAATGGTGAAGAAAAACGCTGTGAGGAAAGCCTAGGTTCTGGGGTATTTACATACCTTAGCGCTTGCTACGCACAATGGCCCATCTATGAGGCTAAGTGCGGAAATCTCAGGTCTAGCTAGAATGAGAAGGTATGTACTATGAATACTTAAAAATGTTAAAAAAAATATTGTGTGAGTAATATCGGTGCTGAGATGTGCAAAAAAAATAATCGTGTAGCCTAAACAGCTCGACCAATTTTGATAAATGTAATGTCAAATGAAAGCAGTAAGAGCGTAGTCCCGAATGAATAAATATAACTGATAAATCAATATTTTTTTATATAATTTTTTCAATTTTTTATGCGGTGGACTCAATGCCTACCATATTTCAATTACGTAAATAGCGAAGGTCGAAAAAGACTTCTCCCAAGTCCCATCACCGAACCACTGCCAACTGTCAACCGTCCAAGGCAACAACAATAAACAGTGAGACAACTATAAGCTGGGCCGTTACTCTGGAACGAAAGTCGAAAGTTACTACAGGTACGAAAAACATAATATCACTTTGGAATACACAATTTTTAGGGTTCCGTACCCGAAGGGTGCCAAATGGGAAACTATTACTAAGACTTTCCTGTCCGTCTGTCTGCCGGTCCGTCTGTTTACCTGTCCGTCTGTTTGTCTGTCTGTCACCAGGCTGTATCTCATGAAACGTGATAGCTAGGCAGTTGAAATTTTCACAGATGATGTACTCGTATTTCTGTTGCTGCTATAACAACAAATACTGAAAAAAGAATAAAATAAATATTTAAGGGGTGCTCCCATACAACAAACGCTGTCTAAAGACAGCGCTCGCCATCTAACGGCCACCTATGTAAACTTCACAGCGCCGATGTCATGTTGTTAAATGTCAATATTAAACGCTTTTTGTTGGTTTCTATAGATGGCGTTGTTCTCAATTTCGATTTTTGTCTAATGTTGTATAGATAATGGCACGGAACCCTTCGTGCGCGAGTCCGACTCGCACTTGGCTGGTTTTTTTTATGTAGCCTTCATAACATGGGTGTCCCAAGGCGGGGCAAAGGTCTCCCGCCCTTCAGATCAAGAATTTCGGTCGTTTGCCGACTCTGGTCACTTCGGTAAGAACTTGGCGAGGTAGATAGATTTTTTTTTGTAGCCCCCGTTGTGCCCCACTGCTGGGGCCTCCCCTTTTGTTCTCCTCTCCTCCCTCTTGGTAGCCACCTTCTGCCAACCCGGTAGAAAGGCAGTGAGGCCGTCCCGCCATCTCCGCTTGGGTCGTCCGCATTTGCGATACCCGTCGCGTGGAACCCAGTCAGTGGTAATTTTTGCACACCTCTGAGCCCATACGTGGCCCGCCCAATGGACAATGATTCAAAAAATATTAAGCTGAAATAAAAAAACCGTTTGGAGATTACGTTTCACAGAATACAAGAAAAATACTCAAAGATTTTTCTGTAGTTTTGTTTCAGAGATAATTGAAAAATTGCATAATAAAAAAAAGCTGGTACAGCGGCTCCACAGCGTGGCACCTACGTCTTTGCCTTTGTCAGCCAAAAAACAAGTCAACTGCCAACAATGTTTTTATAGTTTGTGGTAGGTATATCGAAACAAATTTTCATCTGTGAACGAAAGGTGAAAGAAAAAATGTTAGCTAGCACGATCTATTCGAAACAACAAACAGAAAACACAGATAGGTATTATCTTGCACGACGTGACAATGACAAGTGACACTTTTTTTTCAAGTAAAGGCAAAGGTGGAGGCAAAGATTATGTTTTTATTGCCTTCTAGCCTACGTCACTTCCGGCCCTAAAAAATCAACTTAAAAACTTAAAAATAACTAGTATTTCCAAATAAATACAAACAATTAAAAAATACCTGTCCCCTATTTGTCTGTTTTCGTCTCAAAAAAGCAATAAAATTATAGACTTTTTGCACTATTGTCAATTCCACTTCGGGGCCCTTATTATCATCATCATCATCATCATCAGCCATTTGATGCCCACTGCAGGACATAGGCCTCCCTCACGGTTTTCCAAGCTTCCCAGTCTTATGCCGCCCGCGTCCAGCGTATTATCAAGCAGCGATCTTTTCGGAAGGGCCGTCAACGTCGCGCTTGAGCCCGACAATTCACTCGCATAGCTAGCGACAAATACGGTTTTTTTTTTGAATAGTTTCGAAATTTCCTGCCATTGAGTAATGAACGCTAGAAATGCATGGCTCTTTGTTAGCCCAATGACGTCATATGATATTTTGAGATACGGATTAACGACCATCTCGCTACTTCCGATGGTGTCGCATTTTTCATAATAAGGGCTTGCGCTCGGACCAATATAGTCGAGGATAAAAATGGACATTTAGGCCTGAGTCGACTTCGATTGCGATGACAGTGAAAGAACATAATATTTTTATTTTTTTTATTTTTACCATGTGAATTTAGACTTGGATACTTGTTTTCTGCCAAGTCATAAAAACATTTCGACGTATTTTTAAACAGCAATCAGCTCCTATTTTATCTGATTTCATTAATTTAATTATAGAATACGTACGGAATTCAAATAATTATAGCAAGAACAAAATGAAACAACAAGTTTCAGTATTCTACGAAATTTTATTGCTTCATTAATTTGTGCAATATATTTTGATTCTGTTTGGCTGTTGACCCTCATGCCCACTGCTGGGTATATGTGAGGAGTAGGCGAACAGAAAGTCACATTTCCATTTTACAAAATTTTAGGGAAATTGACGAAAATGTAAAAAAGCATCATTATAAGATATTTTTTATAATTTTATTTGTAAAAACTGACGAAGTGAGATAGACCTACCGATTATACTTATTATGTATTTTTTTTTAAAATCGGTCGTTAAGTTATTTCAGTTTCAAAATTGGAAATGTAACGTTTTGTTGGACGTGCCTGGAAATGAAACTTTTTGGTAGGGTATGAATGGAAATGTTACTACATTCACATTAAGAAAAGAAAAACGATTATCAATGTTGACAATTATTTTTTTTTAAACTTACTTTTTGTTTAGACTGCCTATGAATCGACGCATTTACTATGGGAAAAGTTACTTTTTGTACAGGTTTTTGTTAAAGCGTTCAAAATCGTAATAAAAATGAAGGAAATGTTACATTTTGGAGGAACTCAGTACTTTTAAAAATTAATTTCTACGGGAAATATCGCGATATGAACGGAAACGGTATGTGTATATGGTGGGATTCAGTGTTGCAAGAGTAAAAAAATAATAATAAAAAAAAGGTAAAAAATGGAAATGTAACTTTCTGTTCGCCTACTCCTCATGTATTTTCCCCCAAATGCCAACTCTCACGGTTCCATCGACGGACCTAATATAATTTATGGACCTATATTAATTTATAGTGACGGCAATTATTTTCTAGTCGGGATGTATGGTGGTATATTCTATTGCAGTCTGAGAATGCTTTTACAATAGCATTATTAATGTTAGAGCCATTCTTAAAAAGCCTAACAATGGGTCTGAAATTCCCATTTTTAGGGAGCGCTCCAGAGTCAGCCCCCAGGCTTTACCCACGGCCTGTCCGACCGGTACTAGACGGCACTAAATCTCGCGGCCGCGCGCGTGCGCTGAATTTCGGGAACTCTAATTGTGGACCTCGGCCATGCTGATATCGGTGACCGTCTTCGTGGCCGGTTCACTCGGAATAGGGAGGTTTTGGAGGTCCGTAAATCAACTTCTGAGTTATACGAGCGTAAGTAGGTATGCGGCCTACTATAAGTATAAGACAAAAAAACTGAAATAAAAATCAAGAAAAACCCGATTGACTGTTTATGATAATCGCTGGTGGCGCTGGTGTTACTCCCTGGAGCCCCTTAAGGCTTTAGCGGTTACAGAAGAGTTGAAAAAATGCTATTTGCAGCTCCAAGAGTTACACCGAGTTTGTCGTACACTATCAAACTGTTAATCTGCTCTGATTTCTTTGTATGCACTTTCCCCAACTGCCAGCTGATATAGCTTGGGTAATTTAAGAAAGTGACCGGATACGTATGCCTGTCGTTCACATAATATAGCCGGCAATATTGTACGAGCAATAGGAGAATGGTCAGTGTCCAGTCTTTTTCTTTCATTAACAGTGTTATAACAGTAGATTACCAGATTTTTTGTGTACGAGAAACTGGGGGTTGGTTGTTTACAGAACGAACAAGCACTTGAAGTTGTGGATCATTTATCATTGATCGCACACACGCACATGCACGCACGCACGCACGCACGCATGCACACACACACACACACACACACACACACACACACACACACACACACACACACACACACACACACACAAACACACACACAGACACAGACACACACACACACACACACACGCGCGCGCGCGCATGCATATATATTCTGCATCCTTATTGGTTTTTTTTTTTTTGAGAAATTAATTCATCTTTATTAATCTCACAATTTATAAAAAATATTGACTAGAGACAGATTAATTTAATTATCAGTTATTGTACGGTAGTTTCACGTGTACTGAAGGAAGAAACTGACTCCTAAGATACAGGATCCCCTAATTTAGTCAGAGTCAGGGCCTTAACTAGCTATGTAAAATAGACTGTAACTTAAGTGCCTACAGAACTGTAATTAACTTGGTCAATAAAATTATTTATTCATTTATCAACTAGCCAACAAACCTCTTGGAATGTGTCACGCAGGCACGGAACATTCCTAGCGTGTATTTCCAACGGCTCGCAGCGAAATTTGACTAGCCACGTCCCCGGACACGTGTTCCACATTGCTATTCACTCTAGCGTCGTGTGGTAAATCACCAACGATCAAACATTTAGTTCGGAGTATACCACGCGAATGCTAAAGCTGTTAGGCGCAGTTTACACTCGGGCAGACGGAGTCTCCATCAATTACTTCAGGCTGGGTGCTCCGACCGCAAACCTAAAACAGGTGTCTCAAAATCCAGTTTACTCTCTGAGGGTTAGTATTTAAGTCTGAAAAAAAAAATACTTTTTGTTATCCTATCTAGTGCCATAGGCTGTTATTTTAATGATTTTTAAAACTTTTCTGCATTACAAAAAATAGCGAAAAAGTGTCTTAATAAAAACTAAATATGGTTTTATTTGAGCTGTACTGAGTTTTGGATAATAAAAATATATTAAAATAATTATCACTCAATATGTTTGTGACCAATCCGGACTTGGCCCCCGTGGTGGAGTATGGCCTATACCTTCCTTAGGGAAGAGACCCGTGCCCCTCGGTGGGGACATAATGGGTTGATGATGATGATGTTTGTGACGTTGGTCGTCAAAATCGTATTGAGTAGATGTGCATTTTTGTGATTTCAAAAATGCCTAATTTTCCCCCTCGTACAGCGCAACAATTCCAATAGATATCGTGCGCTCGGGAAACCCGGTTTTAAGTCCGTATTCACTTACTTGACTTTGTGCCGAAAAGCTTGAAGAGTCTAATACACATAGAATGATTAGACTCTAGGGCCTGGTACACATAGAATGATAATAATATGAGCACGACAATATCTGTTATTATGCTGTATTTGGTAGTGTAACAAGCAATAGCAGAAAAAATACATTCCAATGGTAGGTATAACCCGCGCAAATTATATAGGCATCTTGCAAAGAAGATCGAATAGTATGCGCACAATTGGAATGCGATTGGTTACAAGTTACCTATATAGGTTTGACTGAGGGTATTTCTTTAAAAAAATATTTAAAAAAAAGACTACCAGTAGTGCTAATGAAACAATCTTTACCTATTACTTCTAATATGACTATTAAAATTATATTATCGCTGCCGTGTGGAGTCACCTTTAGAACGGCCAATAAAAGTGTACTGTAACTATTTCGATAAAGTAACGGCAATCAGTTATTACTGCTGTTACGTCTGTGAAGTTTCGATATGCGCTTTTGATTCTTTCTGGCACGCAGCATTTTTATACCGAATGTACTTTACACTAAAAACCAAATGATGCATGCATACTGCTTCTTAGGAACTCTTTGGATACTCAAAATGAACTTTGTCTATCTGCAACATTGTTTTTTAATTTAAGTATTTTACTATACTTCAGTCCAAATTAATTTTCTCACTTTGCTGCGTCGAATTTCGTTAATTTTCGTGATTGCCTCTCAAAAAGAAAAAAACGAAACTCTTAATGATCACTTTGTTGTCCGTCCGTCTGTATGTTAAGACAGTTTATCTCAAGAATGCGAGGAGGATCGAGTTGAAATTAAAACCATATACTCAGGTCTACAGGCTCTTGGGGCTGGGATGAAACTTGTAAGTAACGTAAAAAAAGTAAAAGTAAAAAGTCACGAATACGTCCGTTTATGCCGCAAAAAGTATATTTCGCCACTCTAGGAAATCAAAATTTATAGGGTACTTTCAACTGACCTAGCACTATGAAATTTGGCAAAGAATATCGTCTTCTACTACAAGTACAGGGAAAAATCTGAAAACTATATATCTGTAATTAAATCACACAAACATTAGTCTTTGATGTTCGGGAAAAGCTGAGAAGAAACTGCGAGACTCGATTCCTGAACTAATTTACGTACGGAACCCTCGGTTGGCGAGTCCGACTCGCACATGTCGGGTTTTTTAATTTGTGGTAGTAATAGTACTCGTTTACTGCGAAGGGAAACATCGTGAGGAAGCGACCTAAGCTCGGTCGCCCGGGTACTATTTTGAATTGCACGTAAGTTGACGTAAGGGAAAACACGGGGGTGTCAAGCGGTTGAGTATTTCCACTACAGGAGCTTTGGTATGTTGGATGTCTACTGAGAAGCGATATATTATTGTATATGTACCTGTCAGTGGTCGGAGCGCGTTGGTGTAATTCGCTACACAGTCGGTTTCCTTCATGTGAAACTGGAATAGTGCTACAGAAGTATAATATAAAAAAGTCAAGCAACGTATTTAAATCTCTCATAAATTGTCTTAGGGGCTTAACGTGACTGAGAAGAGGATCAGTAGTGGACTGTATATATAGATAGATAAACTCTATTCCACGAAACAAGCTCCCAAAGTAAATCTTTCATGTGCGCCCAGTGGTTAATGCGCGTGACCTTCAATATCCACTAACCCACCATACGAAGCGGACTGTCTTCTTTTATTGTTTCGCTGATCTCTAGCCGCGACAATATTGACCAATGAGATCCGAGTATTTTGTTCCCTAGGAGTTCGACTCGTGGAACGGAGTATAGACAGAAATTGTTTTTGTGTGCTCTATAGCTATATCCATGTACAGATAGATGGTCGGTTATTAAAAATCAATCAAAATGTCTTCATTCAGAGTAGCACAGAAACTGCTACTTAATGAATGTTAAAAGTTAAACTAGGTGTCTATTTCAAGATCTAAAACGTTTTGAAGAAAAAATGGACAAAAAACTCGATTCTTTTGTTTATTCGATACATTTCTTGGGTTACGAAATAAGGTCCTTGAGAAGTATGTCTGGTGTAACTTTGCATGACAGGATACGCAATAATTTGATTAGAGAACGTTGTGGACTGAAAGAGGATGTAGTGACTAGAATTGTGAAAGGAATGTTGCGTTGATTTGGACATGTGGAGAGGATGAAGGATGCTTGACGAAACAAATATATAGAGTGAATTTGGATGGAAAGGCAAGTAAAGGACGACCCAGGCGGACATACTTCTACCAAATCGGGGATGTATTAGCAAAGGGCAAGATAAAAAGTACCCTAAACCGGCGTGCCTGCATGCAACGACTAATGAATATTGAGGAAGCGAATATGATCTGTCAGGATTGTGGCAAGTGGCATTCCCTGGTCTCTGCACCCCTCTGGGATACGGGCGTGAGTTTATGTGTGTATGTATGTTCTTGGGTTATGTTATTGCTAATTCGCAACAAGTTCGATCCCATGAACGCACGCAAATACAATAACTCCCGTTCATTTTCAACGGGCGTTCTTCCATTTCTAGCGTACTTTGGTACTATCGAATGCATAATTTTTACAATATTTTCAATAATTTTTCTGTTTTGCGCCACCGACGCATAGTGCTTAGAACTATAATAGAGTGGAAGTTCTTTTATGTATAACAATGGTTTACTGAGACTTTTGCCGAGCATAAAAATATGTGAACTCTGATGAATATGAAAATTACATACTTATAATATTTTTTATTGTATGTACAAAATTCCAACATATCAATTCCAATTCAAATTATAAATAATTTTGCCGAAAAACACTCTATTTTTTTGTCTAATCGATATTTACAAATAACCAATACCACCTGTAAAAAGGACGGGTAAATATAACTGTATACGTGATTTAGCAATAAAGAATATATGAATACGTTTCTTGATAGAACCAATTATTTTGTGAAATGTTAATACCTAATTGAAATTGGGATATTTTAAGAATTGTACCGGGTAGAGTCAGCGAGCCTACTGCACTGCACTTGACTTCGATCTCGACTGTCATTATGCAGTGTCTAGCAGAGCAATTGGCGACGTACGCCCGAAGACGATGAAGATTGATGTCCGGAGCGTAATTGCGATGGTGACCGGAAGTAGGAAATCGGCTAACAATCACTTGTGTAATGGGCTGTTAGGAAATGACTGTTCGTATTATCTTACTTACAACCTAATCGACCAAACTGATTAAGAAAAAAAACGGGGCTTGTGTATGTATTTGAGCAACATGTATAAGTAAAAATTAAGTTAAAAAAGTAGGTATGAAAAATGCTTGAAATTATAGTGAAATGGCACAATAAATCTCCAGGAACAGGTTTTTAGGAAATAAAGTGGAAAAGTTGCATGAAAAAAGTAAAAATTCAGGAAAAGCTGATAAGAGTGATTTCACAAAACGATCACAAACAAATTCATTATACAGGACAACGTCTATAGGCTAATGTAGTTATAAATAAATCCAGTAAATTAGCTAGTAAACAAATAAATAAATAAAATCAGGATCAAGTAGCGAGATTTGCAAGTGACACAAAAGCCTGGAAGGATCGAAGTTCGGATTTTCCCTCTGAAGGCGAACATTTCGTTTTCCATTTGCTGCGTGGGAGTGACGTGGAGGAAATTGGTATTTAATGGAAAGATGATTAAAGCTTAGTTTGAAACGACGGCCATTCGGTCACGAGAATGCTTGTCGCCCGCTGCAACTCTAGTACGGCTAGCACGGTGCAGGGAAAGAGCTCCTTACGTAAGACAAAACAAACCTCATTTCGTCCCCAACCTAGTGTTAATTTATGTCAATAATAATTATTAATACGTCTATTGCACATAAGTAATCGTTGCACTAACAATGCGGTCAGGATCGTAGAGTGAGTTTAAGCACTCTTAAGTAAGGCACTCAGGGAATAATATGTGTGCGACAACCTCTACACTGTAAGCTTATCTAAGTTCACTCTTCTCTACATAGACTTAAATCATCCTGCGCATATTAGCCCTACTGAACAAGAAAGTATTTGAATAAAGCTGGGAACGTTCGATTTAGTTGGAAGGGGGTAGTTTGCAGTAGAGAATAGATGTTGTTGGGTAGGTATTGTTGGATACCATTGCCAGAAAACGCTAGTTAAGTCATTGCATTTGTTTAATTTTACTATTATATGAGTTAAGAATGTTTTTATGTGGAGCACACTGTGTCGCTCGCACAATTTAATATTTTTTGGTGTTGTGAAAATACGAGGAAACTTTTGATAAATGTCGTTTGAGGGTTTGATGCATAATTAAGTTATGGACATATTAAATAGTTCTTTGTTTTTATTTTTATAACTTTTTGCTTTTAGTAATGAAAAGTTGTGGGGAACCTATTGCCTAGCACCTACTCTTTCTATCGATTAAAAAAAAAAAACTTACTTTTTTGTTCAAGTTGAACAACTGAAATCCAAATATGAGTTCACAACACCTTTTCACGTTATCACGAACAGTTAAATCACCCTGATTCACAATTCTCAGACCACATTTATTAAAAGTATACTCCGTTTATTATAATCTCTAAAATTATTAAAGTGTGCGAGCGAGACAGCATACTCCATTTAATACTTAGGAATAGTCTAAGCGGTTGAAATTTTATTCAAGATGATTTCTTGCCATATAAAATATCCCCTAGACTTTGAATGAATTTGGATGATTGTCAGGAGATAAGGTCCAGTTTGGGTCGGTTATGGGCCGATTTCTGAATTGAGAATTTCACTTAGTAAATACTTAAGTAACGTCCTGTCACGTTCTTTACTGAGAAGTTCCAAGAGACAGCAGTATGGTTAACTATTTACTTAGCGAAATTCTCAAATCAGAAACTGGCCCTATGTGTCGTACTATTTAACTGATGCTTAGTGTGTGTGTGTGTGTGTGTGTGTGTGTGTGTGTGTGTGTGTGTGTGTGTGTGTGTGTGTGCGTGCGTGCGTGCGTGTGTGTGTTTGTTTTTTGAATTTTACTACTACATATTTATAGCTTTACAGTGTTACTTATAACACGATTAAAACACTCCTAGGTATAGTTTAAGCAGTCTTTTGAAAAGGGATACTTAATTTCTCTAGGACTCTACTACAGACTATCTATACTTAATTTGAGGAGTATTTTAACATATTCACATTAGTTTCAAGATCGCTCGAATATTACTCGGGTTAACATAAAGATTCACAAGACTAATTGATGATGCGAAAGATGTTTGTCAGAATCGCGGCAATTGCCACATCCTTGTCTCTGACTACCCCTCCGGGAAATCTTTTATGTTTTTTTGTGTTTTTTTTTTCTTTCTTCAAATGGTATTTTTAGAAAGTAACAACACAGTAAAATGCCTGCCGAGTGTACTTACATCAGGCAAGAACTGTTATTCAATACTCGCACGTACGGCAGGAGTAATAAGATCTAGAGTAGAAATAGCTATATAATAGATATTTTGTACCGCTCAACATAGTTAGTTTAAGCTCTAGCTCTACCTGTCCTGAATAACTTACCTTCACAACAGTACTGTAAAACGACGCGAGTTGTTCAACTAGCCGTAATAACCTGGTTTCCTTGGACATGAGATTGATATATCGAGCCAATATTGAGTGATCCGTGCTCGGCTGGGACACCTGCCTATCGCTGTAGAAATCTGTTACAGTGTTTTGTTTCCTTTTTTTTTATTTTGTTCAGTTAACTTTGAGCGATCGAACAGGACCTCTAGGTGATTTAGGTCAAAGTCAAACAGTCTTATTTATATAAAAAAAAACGCGATTCCTTAAAACAGTCCTCAGATGCAGTTTAAATAGTCTATGGTAATGTTAGTTACACTGCCAGCTGCATTTAAAGTTTTGTGGGACGATGATGATATTTTGTCCCGTTTTTAAAATGTTCAATTTATCAATGTTTGACAGCCTCCAATCTGGTAATAGCTAATTATAGAGATTATTGAATTCTTTTATTGGGTGAATTCTCCAAACCAAAATTTTTAATTGTTTACAATAGAATGTAAAGAAACTGTTTGAAATCTCGAAGGGCATTTTCTGTTGCAATCTATTTGGCTTGTAAGATAAGAAGTCGCAAAATCCACAAATTTAGGAGCTTATTATAAAATATTGACAACTAAACTGTTAGTACCTACTTCTTCTGTTAAAGATTTCCTTAGTAATTGTTAAGATACCAAATTGAATTGCTAATATTGCGAGAATATTTATAATCTCCCGAGATCTCAACTTAGTCAAATTGTCGCGAGATTGCACTCTGTTTGTTGTACCATGCTATCACCGTTCATCCTTTGACCCGTCGCCCATCATTGTCCATTCATACGAGGTATTCAATTTATCTACCCCTGAAAATCCACTCAATTCTCAGCCCAACACAGGTAAGTTTGAGTTGTGAAGCTTTGCATTGTTTATCTTTTAGGTGACAGTACTTTGGTATACCTACGTTGCAATTATTTATTAACTAGCTGACTCGGTAAACGTTGTCTTGCCATATTAATTAGCTTACGACCTATTTTCAGACCTAGCATTTACGAAAATATTATGTACGTTAGAAAAAATATCAAAGACTTCGAAAATGTTGGTGGCCACCATAATGTTAATACTAGAAATAAACATAAATTGTCATTTCCACTATTTAGACTTGCAAAAGTTAACACATCCTTTATGGGGCACTGTATAAGGTTCTACAACAAAATTCCTCAAGATATATTAGAGTTACCTCCAACGCGATTTAAAAAATGTGTTAAGCACATTCTGTGCAAAAAGGCTTACTATAACATCAAGGATTATTTAGAAGACAAAGATGTTTGGCATTAAACAGTAGATTAATATTATTTAAAGGACGATTGTGACTAGTGTTCAACACATTCATGACTAATATTTTAAGTTGAAAACTCTGTTAATTAAGTTAAAACGTGTTTTGAAAAGAATAAATGTGGAGTTTCTTTGTTAGTTTCTTCTCCACATAATCCATTAATTGTGAAACTAGCAACTTTGACGTTCATTAAGTAAACATTCTGTTTTTACAATGAATAAAAATATTTGAATTGAATTGAATTGAATTAGCAAATAGACACAAAAAGGTCATAAAAATCGGTGAAGACGTTTCGGAGAAGTTCGATAAAAAACACTGTGACACGAGATTTTTATATAGTACAAATTTTACCTATAAGCAAGTCATTTTAGCACTGGTCGCGCATGGTCATGGCGCGGACATAATTTTGTTTCATTCAAATACCGCACCAAACACACGGTAATAAGGCCAGTATTTGAACACATTTTCGGCCTTTCATCGGACGTGCTATAGCACGCCATTTCGCCGTCCGCGCCCGATTGCAGTCAATTCCAGGCACAGATTAAAAAGAAAAAATGACAAGTCTTGTTCCAGGTCAGTTCGCAGCCAGCGCGCACGTTATGACAGCTGTATTCTAGGGAAGGAATTAAAAACATTAAACATGCGTGACGATATCGAGTTAAATGTAACATTCTATGAATTAGTAGAGGAACATCCAGTCATTTGTGATTATACTCGCCATGATTATTGTAATAGAAACGTTCAGGACAAAGTATGGCAGGAAATTGGAAAATAATATTGCGCCAGGTCTCGCATTGATAGATATTTGAATCTTGTACTGATTGCAACACAGGATGAAACCAGTACCGTCGAAACGCGAGAGAGTGAGAGCGTCCTTGTCTTCGGACGACGACATGGCTCGATGCTGAAAACCCTTCGCTCCACGCCATTTATCGTCATGCCTGTGCCATGCCTGCGCCATGTCCACGCCAGGTCCGTGCCACGTCCGTACCAGACGCCAGATCAATGGGCTCCGCGCTTAAGAGATTAACGTCTTCTAAATCGCCTAGATCAGGTTTTTTCGTAGAACAACAAGATTTATCTTTTAAATTGACCATTTTAAAATTAAGATGAAGAGTCCAAGCAGGTTTAGGTCTGAAGTTTTAAGATTACATAAAAACAAATTTAACTACAAAATTTTCTTCTCGAAAATGGTTTAATTTTGTCAATACTTCAGAAGCGATGGTCAAATTTTGCATTGGCATTGTCGCACCTTTTGGTGAGTCTGAATAAATAAACATAAATAATAAATAAAATAAAAATAGTTTTTTTTACTTTACAAAATGTTTTAAGTATGGAAGTACCTGTATCGGGAAGCTCCGCTCTTCTACATTTGGACGTGATATGTAATGTTGGTCTTATACATAAATTATTTGACATTATCTGAAGCACAATATAATACTAATCAACTTAGTTTTCTAGGTAGCGTATTATACCTATGTGTATGTATTGTGTATTGTATGAGTGTTTGTGTAAGTTATAGTGAGTACGGGTACATACTTAAATAAATTACTGTTTCTCTTCACCCAACTACATTAACTGCTATTAGTTATTACGCTTCTTGATCAAGATTGTCCGGTATCAGAGATCGCGATCACCACGCAGCCTAAGGTGTTTTAACAATAATATAAAATTGATGCAACACTATGAAATCTTAATTCTTTGCTATTAGACCTTATTTAAATGTTTTTAAAGATTATTTTTGATGAAGCGGAAAGCAAAAGGCTTGGGAAAGGAGACTCTATAACAATAAGGCATCGCCGGCCGCCACTTCCGGCGAAGCCGGTCCACTTCCGGTCGCGGTGCGCAGGAGTGCTTTGTTCCGCCGACTTTTTACTTTTACTTTGATTCCTTCTAGTAATTTCGTATTAAAGCTGCATTGGTTTTTTCCATGTTTTTTTTTTTTTAATTACGGGAAGCATACTTTTTTGCCAAGCTACTTACTTTGTAGTTGTGTGAAGATAGTTTTAAATCAAACAAAAAACGTTTTAAAAAGTCCCACTGGCATGGTTTTTTACAAAAATAATGCACACTCAATGTTAAGATATTGAGAGTTATATATTTCGTGTAGTATTATTATATAGGTACTAGGTGTAGATGAAAAATCATATTCTTCACGAATGCCTAGAGGCTTCACCAGTTTTGACAAAGAAGGTGTCAAATAAAATGTATTGACGACGCAAGTGTCACTGGCTATTTGAGGCAAAGACACCAGCTGTCATATTGTTGAGACAGTCACTAATAAGAAAAGCTTTAAAAAACTGAAAATCCGACGCCAGAATAGTCAAAAAGAGCAGTCGGATCTTTTGATTTTTAGGGTTCTGGACCCGAACGTGCTAAACGGGACCCTATTACTGAGACTTCACTGTCAGTCCGTCACCAGGCTGTATCTGATGAACCGTGATAGTTAGGCAGTTGAAATTTTCACAGATTATGTATTTCTGTTGCCGCTATAACAACAAATACTAAAAACTGAATAAAATAAATATTTAAGGGGGTCTTCCACACAACAAACGTTGTCTAAAGACAGCGCTTGCCATCTAGCGGCCATCTTCGTAACCTTCACAGCGCCGATGTCATTTCGTTAAATGTGATTATTAAATGGTTGTTTTCTAATACACTTCTTGTTGGTTTCTATACATGGCGCTATTCCCAAATTCGATCTTTGTCTCATAAGATTATCATAATTACAATTGTTGTTATTTTCTCATCTGAAATTTATGCGTCAATTGGGAGCTCACGTTTGTGACATATACTCGTATACTGTGTCGTTGTTCTAGCGGTAAACACGTTTTACTATCAAACAGAGTTCGTGGGTTCAATTCCCAATTAAGGCCAAAGTTCTTGATTTTTATAATTGCTATCTGGGTGGTTTTCCGGGGTTGTAATCCTGGTTACCACAGCACAGGGTATTCTAGTATGGAATCAGGAATTCAGGACGAGTAATTGTGTGGAAGTTATTTATATAATATACAGATTTTTAGAAGTAATTTAGTGTCCAGTATGCGTACGAGTTGCTTTCGGGTCTGATGTTAGACATTCATCATCATCATCAGCCATTTGACGCTCACTACAGGACATAGGCCTCCTTCATGGTTTTCATGACCATCAGGAGTTTTGCCATAATCGCCACGCTTGGCAGGCAGGTTGGCGAACGCAGTGTGCGGTTGGAATCTCAGGAAGACGCTGCTGCCCGTCTCCTGGTGATTAATTTCCTTAGTCGCCTTCTATGACATCCACGGAAGGAAATGGAGTGACGCTATTCTTAATCCGGCGCCACACGCCACATGTTAGAAATTATTTTGGAATTAATTTTAACCCGTTATAGAACGGCCCATACAAAAATAGTAATTAGTTATTCAACACTTTATGACTGATTCAATTGTGGATGTAATTTTTATCTCCGATTTAACTTATATATATAATTGTCGTGCAACTTATAATTATGAATAAAGATATTTATATGTCAACGTCGAGTCTCATAACACCCCGTTTTTGTTCTATCCCCGGCTTAGTTGCGGTTAAATAATATCCTGACAAGCACGATTGTATAACCCCCTTACGTGATAGAATTTTTTTATACTTTTTATAGTACCTGACAGGGGTTCATATTATAAAAGAATATAGTTGCCAACTCTTACTTATTTCGGTACGTAAAATGCTTAAGGAAATCCAACACAGCTTAGCGGCTTACCGCGAAAATAGTTTATGCACTAATAACGTGCTTTGCTAAACTGCACGCTATTACGACCAATTTCCAAAACGCCTGCGAAATATTTATAGCAACAAGTTTACCTTCCAAGTAAGGAGCTTACAATCGCTAGGCGTTTTTTACCGTCTGGCCCTAGGCTAAATTGTTTTAACTGCAACAGTGTAGTTGTATACCTAATGTTAATAGCTACGAACATAAAAAAACGGCCAAGTGCGAGTCAGACTCGCGCACGAAGCGCTCCGTACCATTATCTATACAACATTTGAATATTTCCACCTGCAGCCGTTATTAATATCGAGCAATAAACGACAAAAAAACACGTTTATTGTTTGGGAGCCCACCTTAAATATTTACTAAAAACAAATTTTGTATTTGTTGCTATAGCGGCAACCGAAATACATAATCTGTGAAAATTTCAACTGTCTAGCTATCACGGTTCATGAGATACAGCCTGGTGACAGAACGACAGACAGACGGACAGTGGAGTCTTAGTAATAGGGCCCCTTACTCTTTGGGTATGGAACCCTAAAAACATAATGTTGTAAACATCAATGTACGGTGGCCCACCAGCGAGAATCGAATATTCGAACCCATGACCCTTGTCTTGTTAGTCAAACCACCAAGTTATAACTTTAAAGAAAACAAACAATTTTCCTTTAAACCTCTGGGAGACCTTCAAGGATATGATATAATAAATAATAATATGACAATAAATGCTTTCTATTTCTATTTCTATTTCTAATATTAATTTTTAAAGTCGCTCCCTCCAAGCGATGGCAGCTAAGTAAGTGATCTAGTTTTGTATTTTCTCAGAAAATAAATTGCATTTTAAACCAACTACAAGCTACATTACTTATAGTTTCTTCAAAGAACACCGGAGTGGGGTGATTTAGTCGATTCATTTTTCAAGCTCCGCCATTCAACATTTAAAAAGGAGCGAGATTTTCCCGTCTTTTCAGCGTGTTTCTGTTGAAAAAGGTACTACAGTCCTTTCGAACACTTGTCCGTCGAACTGAACATTCCTCAAATGTAAAATGTTGTGTCCATTTAGCTAACCTTTGCTAAATGGAAAGACGGACAGTGATTTAGCAACTTTACTGCCACTTTAACAGTGTTCTAGAGGAGTCGTGAAGGAACCCTTCCTTATGAAAGTGTGGTAGCGGGCCTTAGATGTATGTATATCTGTCTGAACTATTTTTTATGTAGCTTATCTACGTCCCACTGGAGGGTACCGGCCTTCTCTCAGAGCTTAATCACCACGCGTTCCCACCGCGGATTTTTTCAAGCGTTGAGGTATGTAGGTAAACACCTTTTTGCATCTGCATAACGATATGATTTAACAGCGTCCAGTGGCACCTTCACCCATGGACATAGCCGCCAAAATGTGTACCCATTATGATCAGATATGTCCGCGGATATTGTTTACACAATATACATTTATCTGTACGGATGTGTAATTTTAAGTACTAATTGGTCTAAAAAAAATATTGTATAAAAATAAGTGAAGTGTGTTGCCAAAGTGTAACGGACAGGATAAAAAATTAGGAGTTAAAAATCTGATCATAATGAGTACAAATTTTGGCGGCCATGCCCTCACACTAGATGGGTGAAGGGACCACTTGGACGCTGCAGTGCCTGGGATATTATTTTTAGATGGAGTAGGCTTGCTCAACACTTATACATACCATCCTGGGCCTCGATTCTGTTAGTGCATTGTAGTATAATGACAGGTACACTGTCGGGTCACGTGACGTGTTTTTTCGTACCATTGACGCCTAGAAGGTTTGATGGGTGTGCCCGCGTAGACTTAAAGCAGCCATGAAATGAAAACCGCCATGTTCATCCAGTTGTCATGTTACTATAATGCATTAACAGAATCTAGGCCCTGAAAGGTTAGTCGGCCTAGCCCACAGGAAAGACAAGTAAATACGCGCGGAGCCATCTAAGCCGCGGGTTTCCTCACGATGTTTTCGTTCACAGTTAGCGTCTATGTACCTAGTACCACAATGAATATTAATAAAAAAAATCGATTAATTTCATCTAGATCTGTACAGCCTGGCGTGATTGAGTTGTTACATCCATTGATCCAAACATTCGAATTTATTCAGTAATTTATTCATTATTAAAAACGAGGACAATTACATTCCTTACACCATCGTATTTTGATGCTTGCAGTCAGTGCATATGTACATTCAAGGAAAAACGATGACATCTGAACTAGTGATAAACACTGTATCTCAGATGTCAACGCCCATTACCGCTAGGTTTGAATTTAATATAGGTACACCATAAATGCATTAATGAAATTAAGGTACTAATCAACATACATCAACTTGAAATAAAAAAATACAAATGAAATTTAAATTAAATTTGGTATGTGGAGTGTGAGTGTGCGAAGGAGCTATAATTTTAGTAAGATTCAGAATTAGACTACTATATAATTTTCTGACTTACATAGTGAAATCCATTATTGGCTGCAAGTACAAATTATTAGTGCCTATACCCGGGTCTCCCCCCCCTCCTCCCCACTAAAAGACCATGTCTCCTCGTGCGAACACGATTTCTCATTTAATTACATTGAGCCCCATAACGTTCTTAAAAAATTTAAATTATTGAATCTTAAAAAAACCGAGGACTTGTGGGGTATGTCGGTAAAAATTGTTAGTTCAGTGATCCATGTCCTAGCTTTACCGTTAGCAAAAATTTTCAATAAATGTGTAGATGAGGGAGTATTTCCGGACCTCATGAAATATAGTAGACTAGTACCCTTATTTAAAAGCGGTGATAAACACGATCAATTTTAGGCCCGTCTCAGTACTACCAGTATTAAGTAAAATATTTGAGAAGATCATCTTAGATCAATTACTTACGCATTTCAATAATTACCAACTCTTTCATAGCCAGCAATTTGGTTTTACTAAAGGGCGGAATACAACAGACGCCGGAGTTATGTTACTTAAACATATTTTCAGCGCGTGGGAGGATCGCAAGGATGCAGTAGGCATATTTTGTGATTTATCAAAAGCATTTGATTGTGTAGACCACGAAACGCTACTCCTAAAGTTAAAACACTACGGAATAAAGGGTGCAGGTTTAGATCTTTTAAGATCGTATTTAGAAGGAAGGGTCCAAAAAGCAGACGTAAATCGTATTAAATCCTCGGGTTCACTTGTAAAAATAGGAGTCCCGCAGGGATCTATCTTAGGGCCGCTCCTTTTCCTAGTCTATATAAATGATTTACCGTTTATGGTACAAAAAATGTCTGAGATAGTGTTATTTGCTGATGACACGTCACTTATTTTTAAAATAAGGAGACAAGAAAATAATCTTGACGATGCAAATAATGCTCTCTCGCAAGTACTAGATTGGTTCACAGCAAATAATCTGCTGCTAAATTCTAAAAAGACAAAATGTATAAAGTTTTCCTTACCTAACGTACGAGTGGTTGAGAACAACATAGTAATTGGACATGAAAAATTAGAATTTGTAGATGATACTGTATTTCTGGGCATCACAATCGATGCAAAACTACAATGGGGTCCACATATTGTAAAATTAGCACACAGACTTAGCTCTGCAGCATATGCAGTGAAAAGAATTAGGGAACTCACTGATGTTGCAACTGCTAGGCTTGTTTATTTTAGTTACTTCCATAGTATTATGTCCTACGGTATACTACTATGGGGCCGGGCAGCAGACATTGAGACTATCTTCATCTTGCAGAAGAGAGCCATCCGATTTATTTACAAGTTAGGTAGTAGGGATTCGCTAAGAGATTTCTTCAAAGAAACCAACATCTTAACAGTTGCATGTCAATACATTTATGAAAATATTATGTACGTTAGAAAAAATATCAAAGACTTCGAAAATGTTGGTGGCCACCATAATGTTAATACTAGAAATAAACATAAATTGTCATTTCCACTATTTAGACTTGCAAAAGTTAACACATCCTTTATGGGGCACTGTATAAGGTTCTACAACAAAATTCCTCAAGATATATTAGAGTTACCTCCAACGCGATTTAAAAAATGTGTTAAGCACATTCTGTGCAAAAAGGCTTACTATAACATCAAGGATTATTTAGAAGACAAAGATGTTTGGCATTAAACAGTAGATTAATATTATTTAAAGGACGATTGTGACTAGTGTTCAACACATTAATGACTAATATTTTAAGTTGAAAACTCTGTTAATTAAGTTAAAACGTGTTTTGAAAAGAATAAATGTGGAGTTTCTTTGTTAGTTTCTTCTCCACATAATCCATTAATTGTGAAACTAACAACTTTGACGTTCATTAAGTAAACATTCTGTTTTTACAATGAATAAAAATATTTGAATTGAATTGAATTGAATTGAATTGAATTGAATTGAAAGTCGGTTCTTTGTAATAAATCTTTCGAAGATTTCCCCCTTGACAACAAAAAAAAGGTTAGGTTAGGTTAAGATTTACTATATATTACTGACTCGGCAAACGTTGTTTTGCCATATTAATTAGCCCATGACCTATTCTCAGAGCTACCAAATGTAGGTACACTACATTTTACATTCAAATCGGTGAAGCCGTTGCGGAGGAGCTCGATAGCAAACAGTGACACGAGATTTTTATACTATAGTCGAAACCCAAATGAAAAGATACATGCTTATAATCAAACTGAGCTACTTAATCGAAAGCCGGTTGACTCATCCCTTTGCGCTATCCCAATATCCGCCAACGCCCAATGATAATTCCCCGGCTAGCCAACTCGTTAATTAGCCGGTTGTCTGAGCGGCGACCGCACTTTTTAATTAAAACTTCCGGCTTCATCCGTTGTGGCCAGCAGTAAACACTGAATGCCGTTTCGCCATCCAGTGCATTTATGTACGTCGACATAAACTCACGCCTGTATTAGACAGAGACCAGGGTTGTATAGGTTTGCAAATGGTCGTCATGTATATTTGATTTCATTCAGGTTTTGTCTGGTTGTAAAAAGAAAAGAAGATGATAATAGGGGTGGTTGATATTTCTTAAATTAATCAGATACCTATATAGATAAGAAATTATTTGCGCTTTGAGACACACACACATAAAAGATAACACTGATAATTAATTACCACAAAATTAGGAATACAAAAATGAATCTCAACAATTAATAAAAATAAAATCCTACAATTACATTCCATCAAATTACATAAATGACACTTGTTATTATATTACTATGACGGCAGCGCGTAAAGGTCGTGTCTCAGCGTTATAATAAATACCTGCTTTCATAAAGCTCATATCTATATTTTTTAATGACCTGAATTAATAACCAAGATCAGCATAACAACTTTTTGCGATCTCTATAAACGGTATTTTTACAAGTAGACAAAAGCTGGGTGACATGAAATATACCTCCTCAGCTCATTCAGCTTACCTTTGTCTATGGTTGTCTGGAAAAAAAGACTTTTAGTAACAAGGCCGCTAATTGTAATGACCTTGAAAATCACAATGGCTTTCGATTCTTATTTTCAAGGTCAGGACTTAGAAGGAAAATTATAATTCTGGTGTACTTAATGAACATTAATCCGTAGAATTCTAAGAAACTCGATCGGGCCACCATAACAATGGTTTTTAATTGTCCTTTTCAAGGTCATAATCTAACAGGCTAAAGAATATTTCTTCTATATATCTATCTACACCTATTTAAGACATCGTCCCAGGGAATGTCGTAACACACACGCAAAACCGGATCGATCTGCGAGCAGTATTACGGCGCATGATGTGACAGGGGCGTAGCCAGTTATGGCTTGCTCCTGTATTCATCATCAGCCCTTTGACGCCCACTGCAGAACATAGGCCTCCCTCATGGTTTTCATAACCATGAGAGGTATTGCCATAATCGCCACGCTTGGCAGGCGGGTTGGCGATCGCAGCATGTGGTTGGAATCTCAGGAAGACGCTGCTGCCCGTCTCCTGGTAATTTATTTCCTTAGTCGCCTTCGTATGTCGTACATCCACAGGAGTAAATGAATTGCTCCTCTATTACACGCACAAAATCCTGAACGATTTCTTTCCAATTTCAGGCTAATTGCTATCGTAAACGTCAGGATTCCGACAGGATTTCGTGCGCATAATTAGGCCTTTGAACAGATTTTAGAATCGTTTGCTATGTAGGTATTAGGGCAGTGATTTAAAGTGTGTGCCGCGGCACACTGGTGTGCTGTGGTCATAAGTTGGTGTGCCTCAGAAAAATTTCAAGCATTGCTAAAAATTAACGTTATACCTGAAATACAATTCTGAACTAGACTATCGGCCCCAGAAATTTTAATGGAAAATCGTATTGAAATAAAATACAATAATTAAAAAAATCTCGTGTCACGTTGTTTGTTATCGAACTCCTCCAAAACGGCTTCACCGATTTTTATGAAATCGTGTATATTTGGTAGCTCTGACAATAGGTCGAATTAATATGGCAAAACAACAAGTTTGAAAAAGTATCAGAATCTTCGAAAGTGCCATCATATTGGAAATGAATATTAACTGTCGTTTACACGGACTTTCAAAACCATATTGGGTACCTACCTATTTCTCAGGATAATTAATGTAATATATTTACCTCCAACGCGGTTTAAAATATGTGATAAACTTGGTGCAAAAAAGGCGACAATAAGAAAAAAGATCATCTAAACATTATAATTTTATTGAATATTATTAATTAAAATAGAAGAACACAAAATTAAGGTTGTAGATTTCCGCAAACAGAACGAGGGATTAAAGGTTGCCAGAGGTCAAATTGCGGTAAGGGCTTAAAGCCAAGCCACCTGAGTCCGGCCCTGCGCTCTAGTATGTTTTACGATCGGACCGGTGGTCGTTTGGGCCAATTTCCTCAAAGGGTTTACTTTTACACCCTACCCGGGAGCTTTCGATAGAAAATAAAATGGCGTATTAAAAGGAGCGTTTTAGAAACTCGCGTGATCGTAAATTATTGTATATGCGCCGAGCATAATAGGTACCATGCATGTAATTTCCTGGTGTACGTACAGTTGATAGCACATTAACCTTTATATACGTGCACTCCAATCAGTTACGTTGAGAACGATTTTGCAGCATAAATGTAAAAGTTGATCTGCTGTCGACTGCAATCATAATCATCAGCCATTTGACGCCCACTGTAGGACATAGGGCTCCCTCGTGGTTTTCCAACCTTCCCGGTGTTGTGCCGCCCGCATCCAGCGACTCTCCGCCACCGTAACCAGGGCCTCGATTCTGTTAGTGCATTGTAGTATAATAACAGGTACACTGTCGGGTCACGTGACGTGTTTTTTCGTACCATTGACGCCTAGAAGGTTTGATGGGTGTGCCCGCGTAGACTTAAAGCAGCCATGAAATGAAAACCGCCATGTTCATGCAGTTGTCATGTTACTACAATGCATTAACAGAATCTAGGCCCTGGTCGTCAGACCATCTGGTGGGGGGCCTGCCCACGCTGCATCGTCCGGTCCGCGGTAGCTCAGCGGTAACTCGTGTCCCGGTGGCAGCGCCTCTCTGGCCTCCACAAAACAATCGGAAGCAGGAGCTGAGTCACGCCAAAGCTTGACTTTGATACAGTAGCGCTAACCAGTTATTTCAATTACGCTGAGGCATCGATCCTCAATTTTTGTCATCATCATCATCAGCCATTTGACGCCCACTGCAGGACATAGGCCTCCCTCGTGGTTTTCATAACCATGAGGGGTTTTGCCATAATCGCCACGCTTGGCAGGCGGGTTGGCGATCGCAGTATGTGGTTGGAATCTCAGGAAGACGCTGCTGCCCGTCTCCTGGTAATTGATTTCCTTAGTCGCCTTCTACGACATCCACGGAAGGAAATGGAGTGATGCTATTCTTAATCCGGCGCCACAAAGGAATTTTTGTAGATACAAACTATAGCAGATTTTGATGACGTCGAATGTAAAAGAGAAAAAAGTGCGAGTAAAAATCGCGTGGAGAAAGTTCCGTACAGTGCCAAAGTCAAATGTTTTTAATGAAGACGCGAGTTAACTATCTAGTTGTGTTTTAGTGTACTATTTTCCGTATTTCAACGTACATATTATATTGAGTTTACCACTTTATTTTCAATTCATAAAATTCATATAGGTTTTCCTCCAATTGGAGATTGGAATGAAGTATTGCAATGATGTACCTGTATTTTGTACTTTTTTGAAAATTTTAAGCTTGCTAGTTTCGGAGATCATTGGCCTAATTACGCTCACCAAATCCTGAGCGATTCCAATCGTCTAACTGTCAAATTCCATACTAATTTGACAGTTAAACGATTGGAATCGCTCAGGATTTGGTGAGCGTAATATAGGGGCAGGTTGGTGGAAGGGTCAATTCGTCTTCTTTCATGAATAAAATCAAAACTATTTATTTTACAATAATAACAAAATATATTTGAAATGTCATAACGAGCCCTTTCATTTGATATATGACACAGTAAGGTTTGCGGTTGCAAAACTCTTTTTTATTTTCCTAATTTGACCCCCAAAAATGACTCTTATTTACAAAAAAATATTTATTTACTTTGCACATCTGTATTTGGGTCATAGAATTATACCATCCTACCAAATTTCAACTGATTTGGTCCAGTAGATTCGAAGCAAATTGGCTGTGACAGAAGGACGGACAGAAAGATGCACGAGTGATTCTATGAGGGTTCCGTTTTATTGTTCGGTGTACGGAACTCTAAAAATGGTATGCCTGGGGGAGGCCTATGCCAAGCAGTGACCGAATATTGGTTGATGAATTTGATTGGTTGGATAATTAATTGGTATCAACCACAGCAGCGCCAGTTAGTTGTTTTTTTTTGTTTATTTATTCACACGTTATAAAAACAAAATCTTTAATCCTTAATAGTACCAAACTGTGAATACAGTTTGTTGGCACATTGCTCTCTTAATTTACCTTTGTAGACTTATGGTAACTTAACATACCTCCGTACGAACAAGTGTACACCTTATTTAGGTAGTGTTTCTTTAATAAATTTTTAAACATTTCTTTTGTCTTAGCTTGTCTCAATAGGTCTTCAGGCAAATCATTATACAAAAGTGGGGTGAGATAGCCTAAAGTGCGCTCACCATAGTGATTTCACATTAATGGTACCTGCAACTTTTTTTGCAATGCTCCATGAGTAGGGTAGCCAAATATCAACTGTGCTGAGGCTTATCGATTCTCAATGTTTGTAGACGCGAAATGTAGCAGATTTTGATGGCATCGACTGTAATTGAAAACTTGGAATCGGCACCGTAATCGCTTAAATAGACCCGTACCCGTAGGCGTAGTGAGTGAGTAACCTAAATCTTCCTACGCAACCTTCATCAGTGATTTATGTCCCTTGGAGGCCTACTTCCTAAGCCTGCTTAGGCGAGCTATATCCCGAATGTTGGAATCTACTATCTACCAGGTACCTATTCTAAAGCCTAAATGGTTACACTACAACTTCTACATATATTATTATATAGCCGGGTACTCATTAGCGAGCTGTAACCGTAACATGCGTGATACAGTACGAGGTTCTAGTGTGTACGCTTGTTACAGTTTAGTTACGTTGGCTCGCTGCAAACCCCAAGCGTACCGCTCGCAGCAGGTTAGCGAACCACATACACGCTGTGTTTTTTGGTTACAATGCATGCAACGGTTACGGTTACAGCTCGCTAATGAGTACCAAGACGAACTCTGTTAAAAAAAAGAATTGCAGTGTTTTGATTTAAATTTTTTTATTAAAAAAAATATATTTCACAATTTTTTGTGATCACTACGACTCCAACAAATTGTGTGTTCAGATAGCAAATAGACGAGTCACTATAAAAAAACAAGCTTCACATGTGCCTAAAATTTCATGGTTTTCCTGGTAATGTATGTCCTTAGTCGCTTTCTACGACATCCACGGAAGGAAATGGAGTGACGCTATTCTTTATCCGGCACCACACGGAAGTCACGAATTTTATTTACTTAATTTAAAATTTGAAGAGTTCCTTTCTCCAGGATCCCATCATCAGATCCTGACTTGCTGACTATGGGATCATCTGTGAAGAGTATGTCCAGCAGTGGCAGAATGTGGACTGACAGATTTGACTGGACTTCAGTGTAGCAGCCCCGGACCTATATAAATATGACGTCTGCCTAGTAAGTGGAGTTGGTATAGTCAGCAGCACGTGAACCCTTATGATCGTCCCTGGATGCAGAGGCGATGTCGAAGATTTATTGGAGCAGAATAAAAAGGCTAGAGGTGTTCAGTTGGTCTCGTTGGTAATTTTATTCCGAATCAACAGCATTTCGTTTCCCTGGTTACGACTTGACATGACACTAGTATAATGATGAATATGCAGATGGTGATGTAGGATTTAATTACAATGATGTGCAAAAAATGGCGCTGTCGTTAGACACCTTACATTCAATTTATGGACTTGTAAATTTGAGCTTAGAAAAGCCATAGTTGAAAGTGTCAACAATTAAACACTTCGCTTACACTAAAAGCTAATAAATTTACATGACTCTGTTTGAAGGGCCATTCACATTATTGTTATCTAGAATGTCGATAGATTGTAACTGTTTTACAACTTAAACTTTCGTAAGCACTGCACATTTTATATATTGGTTTAACGGTTTCACTAACTTTTATTAGCGTCGGGATAGCCGACTAGTTTCGACCTCGTCCGGAAACCATGGAGGAGAGTCGATGCTTTCGACGCAAGTGGCGGTCCCTGGTCTCTGCTTATCCCTCTGGGATACAGGCGTGAGTTTATGTATTTATATATGTATGTACAATAACTGTACGGGTTGCTACAAAAAAAATAATCCGCGCTCTACATTACGAGCGACTTTGCAATTAAAATGTTGTGGTGCGGTTTCTGAATTGAGAATTTCACCTAGAAGAATTTTTCCAACAAATTTTGTTTCAAGAAACGTGTATTATTATAAACAAATTAATAAAAAAAAAACCAAGTAAATGCGAATTTCATAAAGTAGAGAATTTCATTAAATAACGTTCTGTCACGCTCTTTTCTAAGAAACTCGAAGAGACAGCACTACAGTTATCATCATCAGCCATTTGACGCCCACTGCAGGCCATAGGCCTCCCTCATGGTTCTCATAACCATGAGGGGTTTTGCCATAATCGCCACGCTTGGCAGGCGGGTTGGCGATCGCAGTATGCGGTTGGAATCTCAGGAGGACGCTGCTGCCCATCTTCTTGTAATTGATTTCCTTAGTCGCCTTCTACGACATCCACGGAAGGAAATAGAGTGACGCTATTCTTAATCCGGCGCCTAGGCAGAGATGCCGCGGTGGTAGCCTAGTGGGTAGAACATTGGACTCGGACACGGGAGACCCAGGTTCGATCCCAGTGCAGGCATGTCCTATGATTTTGTTTTCTAAGTTATGTACATTTGTAAAGTTATAGTAGCAATACCACTCGCTAACGGTGAAGGAAACCATCGTGAGGAAACCTAGGTCTGAGCTATTCACATACCTCAGCGCTTGAAATCGCCAATCCGCGGTGGGCACGCGTGGTGATTAAGCCAATACTCTCTCCCTGAGAGAAGGCCTGTGCCCTACAGTGGGACGTATATAGGCTGCTTATGAGGCAGATATCAGGGTTTGCCACTTGCCCCGGTGATGACACACCTCTTTCGCTTCATCACCATCCATCCCATCTACTCCATCCCACAGTACCAAATTCTATGGCACGGGTCAGGCAGTCCATTTATGGAATAACCTGCCCGTGGAGGTTAGAAAAGCAAAGTCCTTGTCTTGTTTTAAGGCATTGGTGAAATCTCACTACCTCACTGTTTGAACTGTGTAAACTGTTGCTTATATATATTTAATTATGTATTTATTTTGTAGGTATTCATGTATATTATGTACATGTAAACTGCTGCTTATATATATTTAATGTAGTAGCTATTTTTTTTTTAGGTATTCATGTAAGTATATTATTGGTACAATATGTAATTATAAGTACTTATATTCTTGTAATCTCTCGCTACACATATAATTTGTTACTTCACATAGCATTATATTTCAGATTCTCTTTTTTTTTTGTACATCCATCTACCGACTATATTCTTGGTGCATTCCTCTCTATCCAAAGGTTGTCTGGAAGAGATCGCTCTAAGCGATAAGACCGCCAATTGTATACCACTACTTAGATATAAGAAACTATTTGTAATATCTTTCACCTGGTTATCTATAACTTAGTTTCGCCATAATCGCCACGCTTGGCAGGCGGGTTGGCGATCGCAGTGTGCGGTTGGAATCTCAGGAAGACGCTGCTGCCCGTCTCCTGGTAATTGATTATGGCAAAACCCCTCATGGTTATGAAAACCACGAAGGAGGCCTATGTCCTGCAGTGGGCGTCAAATGGCTGATGATGATGATGATGATGATGATGATAACTTAGTTTGATACAGGCACAACGTGAAATTAAATATCTTTTTCTACCAGCAGCGGGCGAAAACCAGAAAAGGTTTATCTGCTTTGCTCTGTCGGTTAGATACCATACATTTTTATGCCTAAATACATAGTTTCTAATATCTTTTTACATTGCTGAGGCTTCCTCTGTATGCTTTCTAAGGTTTATGGTAATAAAACATTAATATCTGAGGTGGAATAACTGTCACGTTCGCTATCCCAAGTAACTAATAAATTAGATTACATTAATACTTTTACACCGCACCATACATACCTACCACATATCGGCAAGCGCAGCGTAGGACGACCAGTCACATGATGGACAGATGACCTCATCCAAGTGGCAGAAAGACGCTGGATGCAGGCCGCTTCCAATCGGTCTTTTTGGAAATCCATGGAGAAGGCCTATGTCCAGCAGTGGACTTCTTGTGGCTGAATGATGATGATGACCGCACTATACATTATAAAGACACATGAAAAATCTTAAATATCTAAGTTACATAATTAGTTAGGATATATTTTGGCAAGTAGGCTAAATTGCGGAGTTGTTTATGTCTTTTAGTTTTTCAGTCACACTATTGCGTACTCTGACATAGATAGACAGGTAGAAAAATCGTTTATTTTCTTTCAGAACGTAACCGTAAGAGCTCAAAAATAAAAAGTAGCTGCAAAACGTTTCAGAATTGTTGATGTGCGAGAAACTGGAGGTAAATCTTCTTTTTCTGACCGTCATTTCGTCATGTGTATCATCATCATCAGCCACTCGACGCCCACTGCAGGACATAGGCCTCCTTCGTGGTTTTTATAACCATGAGGGGTTTTGCCATAATCGCCACGCTTGGCAGGCGGGTTGGCGAGCGCAGCATGCGGTTGGAATCTCAGGAAGACGCTACTGCCCGTCTCCTGGTTGATTTCTTTAGTCGCCTTCTACGACATCCACGGAAAGAAATGGAGTGGAGCTATTCTTAATCCGGCGCCACACGGAACATCATGTGTATCGCTGACTGTAACTAATAAAATATCTCATAAACGTAATGAGTCACAAAAAATGTAAACGGTGAAAAATATAGGCAAGACTTTTCATGCAACATTAACGATGGTAGTCATTAGCAAAAGGAGATGGGAAGCTGATTAACGTTACTTTCTCGCTGGAGAAGAGAAAATCTAAAAGAGCACCTTTAATAAAGAATTCTTGAGTTGGGTTTTATCCTTGGATTAGCTGTGGCCGAGACTTTGTTTGGTATGTACGAAAGACTTTGTTTTCGAAGGTAAGTTGTAATTTTCTAAGTTATTATTATTATTCCATCTAAGCAAAGTTTTGCACACAGGCGAGCTTCGTACCACTTAGCATTTTTACCAGCTAACCTAAGTTTTGAAGATAACATTAACAGGGAATGCAACTTACAATATTAAATATACTAATTAAGTGGTTTAACTTTTTTTTTATTTCTTTAAAAATGTCATCTTCTTTTTTCCCGGATCGGTCTGAAAACCAGCGCCAAAGCCCTGTTTTGGCACTGTGCTGAGACTGGCCCGTTTTTGACCACCTTGTATTTCTAAGTTTCAGGTACTTACAGGTATTTGCAAAATTATGTTCTGTGGTTTATTAATGTGATTACGTACCTGCTGTGTGTAATTCTTTGTAATGTTGTCAAATACATCAAATGGTAACAATACCACAAATTCACAAACATGATGTCTAACGGTGAATGAAAACATTGTGAGGAAACCCGAAGTGTGTATATCTCAGCGCTCGTTACCTACAAACCTATGAGCGTAAGTGTGGATAGCCTCAGGTCTAGGTAAGTAAACGTTCCGATATATATTACATGTCTTTTCTTGTGTAGTGATGAGACCAGTCGTTTGCGGTAGAGAGCGGAGGAAATACGCGGGCGCCTCTTTAATAGTACATTATGATACTAGTGTGGTATGTTGGTCATTACACTCGAGTCGGTTTTTAAGCCTGAGCCGAAGGCGAAGGCTTAATGGAGACGAGAAGTGTAATGACCAATGCTCACGTGTTTCATACGACGTTTTTCAACACACATGCGAGGAAAAGTAAATAAAAGTTCTCATTTATTTAAACTTAACAAACAGAAACCCATTTAAAAGATGGCGGCCGTAATTTTATTTTTTCGCGCGCTCAGCGCTGCATGCGCGCGCAAGTCTGAGATAAGGGCACCGGCAAAGTAGCTAATCAGCCACATAGTTATAAATTTTGAAATTGGGTATTTATAGGTAAAAATACACCGTCAAAATATAAATACCAACAAGCTAACAAGCAGTTTCATGAAATTCTTTAATTATTTATCACATTTTGAATTGAATTTTATATTTACGCAAATAACTACTTAGCTGTTTTCGAAACATTAATACTTCTTGCTAATATTTAAAAAGATATGTAATGAAAAGGCACTAGTGCGATAATGTAATGTAAAAGGCACGGCATGGGTAATATTCTGCATTATCAGTGTAAATACACTGTAATAAGACCTACTTTACGAGCAGGTGTGTTGAAAAATAAATTTAGCAAATTATGCATATCGTTGGTTGGCTTATCATATATAATTTTTGATTTTTTATGTAGCCTATACACATCCCACTGCAGGGCACAGGCCTTCTCTCAGAGAGAGAGTATGGGCTTAATTACTACGCGTGCCCATCGCGGATTAGCGCTGAGGTATGTGAACATATCAGACACTCAGGTTTCCTCACAACTATTTCTTTCACGGTTAGCGAGTGGTATTGCTATTATAAATACACAAAGTTTAGTTTGGCAAATTTATTAACCTGTTTGTGAAAATCTTTAAATACAGATACAAATGTAGGTAACTTTGAAATCAAATCACGCCGGGATTCGAGCCCTTTTTTATATTAACAACTAGCTGACTCGGCGAACTTAGTTTTGCCATATTAATTAGCCTGCGACTCATTCTCAGACCTATCAAATATACACAAAAAAAATCGTAAAAATCGGTGAAGCCGCTTCGGAGGAGTTTGATAACAAACACAGTGAAACGATATTGTATGGAATCAGGCGTTACTTTGCGGAAATAACCGCATGGTGCTTGTAGGATTTAGGCGGATTTAGCAAAATAATTTTCACATTTTAATGCTACTGTGAAACGAGATTTTTATATAATAGATATTGTCATTTATTACTCTTTTTGCAGACTAGGTATCTTGCGAATTAAGCACATCCATACTCGGTAGCCATTTCGTGAACCAGTGAAGCATGAGTTGGAACTTCGCTAAGGGACTCGAATTGAATGAAGGAAAACACGTTTACCACGAAACAAAAATTACAAAATGTCTGGTCCGAACCCTTGGTGCACGAGACCAAATCGCATTTGACCAGTCTTTAGGGTTCCGCAGTCAGAAAGGTACCCTCATAGTTTCACCATTTCCATCATCTGTCTGTCTGTCTGTTTGTCGGCGGATTAGCTCAGAGACCTTACCTCCCCTACTGCTAAATTAGGAATGATTCATTTTTTCGTCTATCCCATAGTATGGCATATTGTTGGATTGGTCGTTTAAAATATTATGGGCGTCGAAAAACAATTTTTAAATTCAGGGATGATCACTTTGCGCAATATCAAGGTTTTTAAAAATAACAATTTTTTGTTAGAGTAGAACCTCTTCCCTGCCTTCTCCCCATCTCCCACCTTATTATTATTATTGCATTTGCACATAAGTGAGCTTAAGTCTACTTAGAATTATCTACCAGCTAACCTAAGTTATGTCGAAAATATTAACAGGTATTGCAACTTACTCGTAGAATATTAAATATAGTTACTAATTACTTATTTAGACCTAGGTACATAAAATATAATAGAGAGGAAATGTTATAAAAATACCACATAATAATAAATAAATAGCCTATGTCCAGCAGTGGACTTCTTGTGGCTGAATGATGATGGTGATGAATGATCCATATAGTTAATTAGTAGAACTAATCCTATGTTATTCATCATACAATATACAAATTATAATATTAATATTATTAATTAGTGTGCAAAAGTGTGTTATGTAGGGGGCATGTCTGAATGTACTTTAAAATAGAGGATATGAGGATAAGGATAATCTCCACTTATCTGTCATCTTATCCCAATACAATCGGTGTACAACGCTACGTTTGTTTGTCATGCCATAGAGGTGTAAAATGTCTAAAACTGTGTCCCAACATAACAATTTGCGATAATTAAGTAAACAAAGACCTGTAGTTAATTAACTGAGTTCAGTTGTAATAATGAGAGCAGGTTCTGCAGACGCCATTGTCTTCGTTCTAGACGTAGCCTGATTCTGTGCAATTGCGGCTATCACTGTCTGATCGAAACTTTTACCGTTACAGTTAGACCCTACTGCTGGTAAATAGTGGTACTGCGATAACGAAACGACGGGCCGGATTAGTTTTTTTTTTTGCATTGACGACTATGTACAGTCCTTACACCGGCGTCTTACTTTGCTACTATTTGGCATTGTTTCCGGATCTCGCGTGCCAAGCGTGGCGATTATGGCAAAACCCCTCATGGTTAGGAAAATCACGAGGGAGGCCTGTGTCCTACAATGGGTGTCAAATGGCTGATGATGATGAGACAAGTTAATAGAATACCACCCTAAGTACCTTTACATTAGATCCTGAGGATTTAACTCTATTGATATCTACTTTTAGGGTTCTGTCTGTTAAGTAAGTAAGTAAGTTCAAATACTACGTGGAGAAAGTCACGGGTTAATTAGTTGAAAACTTTGTAACCTTACTAAATTTATTTTATTCATATTTTATTATTTTTTTCTTCAGTCAGCAATTTAAAACGCTGTATTTTGACTTATTCAGTGCAACTCTGATCAACTCTTCCGTGGCTTTAAAACCGTCCCTTCTTCTATTTTGTTTTAGTAAGTGCCAAAATATAACCATCCCTAACTCACCGACTCACACCTCGTGAGTCGTGAGGCGGCGCTAACTTTTTCATCACAACGGTGTCGCAGTGAAAGTTCTAACTTAGTTATACTTGTTAAAGTCCGGGCGCCGGATGTAGGCGTCCAAATCGTGCCTGAATATGACATCGTTTGTGAGGAAACTGTATTATGTTCGTTACTGTCAGAGGAGGTTAACAAGGTAAGTGTAGCTTCAACCAGAGTTTCCCTTTTAGATAAGGATCATAGCGTCACTTCGCATATTATCTTGTGCTCTACAAGTTGATTTTGAAATCTTTAGCAATATTTTAAGGGAATGTTCTTTCTATCGTGAAAAGCACATTATTAATGATTTATCAGAAATGTTATAAGATTTTCGAACTAAAACTTTCGTAAGTATTATACATTATTAAGTTAATATCGGATAAACTTACTGGTTTCTTTGTTAGCAAAGAAATACATCCTCTGTGAAAATTTCAACTGCCCAGCTATCACGGTTTATGAGATACAGCCTGGTGACAGACAATCAGACAGATAGACGGACAGACAGACAGACAGACGGACAGTGAAGACTTAGTAATAGGGACCCGTTTGGCACCCTTGAGGAAGGAATTTGGGTAGAAATAAAAAAAAAATTACTTCAAACTTCAAAATATTTATTTGCGAATACACACAGTCAGGTTTTGCACAGGTCTTAATTGCAATAAGTCAGTGTATTCTACCACTTAACAGCAGTATGCAAATGGATACATTTTTATGTGGGTAGGTAGGCATGCACACAATGACATCTATTTACAATTTATTTACAGAAATAATGTTACCTTACATAATGAACTTTATGTCATACAAAGTAACTAATTTATTATAAATATTATCAACTTAGTCCTCCAGCTTATGTAAATCAAATGTCAATATACCTAATAACTCCTAATTCCCTAGGTCCGTGTCAGCGAGGTATTCATTAATTGTGTAGTAAGCCTTGTTTTTTAATAGTTGTTTAATCTTAGTTTTAAACAAATAATTTTCGTCAATTTTTCTAATTGATCCTGGGAGGTGATTGTATATTTTCGACGACATGCCAAAAACGCTTTTTTGGAATAACGCGATAGAGCATGGCAAGGCGCGTATTTTATCATAGTTTCTTTTGCTCTGTTGTTGAAAAAGATCCATATTTGACTTTACAAAAGTGCATGTCTCCAGAATGTACAGGGATAGCATCGTTAGAACGCCAAGCTTAATAAAGTCAGGTTTGCAGCTCTCAGTTAATTTCAGACCGCACATTGTTCGGATACACCTTTTCTGAGCTTTGAAAGCATTATCTTTGTCGCCGAGTTTCCCCAAAAAATTATTCCGTATCGTAATGTGGACTCAACGTATGCGTAGTATGCTGTGAGTACAGCAGTTTGGTTCACTTTTTTGGATAGTCTGTAAAGAGCGTACGCAAATTGGTGTAATTTTGTGCAGATTTTTTGAATTTGAACTTTCCATGTTAGATGCGAGTCAATGTATAATCCTAAAAATTTTGCTTCATTTATTTCGTCAATAGATACATCATTGTATTGTATATTTAACAACTCAGAACTACTACAACGATGATTATTTTTAAATGTCATAATATTAGATTTACTTAAGTTCAAAATTAAATTATTATTTATTAACCAGTTCATTACATTCATCAAAGCATTATTAATGTCAAATTTTAAAGTAGGTATGTCAGCTGATTTAAATACTATAGTACTATCATCGGCGAATAGTACCATGTCTTGTTCAATTGACTTAGGAATGTCATTTACGTATATTAAGAAAAATAGGGGTCCTAAAACGCTTCTTGTGGTACGCCATGGTGAACTACCCTAGGGTTTTATAAATACTGTATTTTGGTTTTAGTTATTACAGACGTATATTGATGTCTCTCACTTAGATAAGAGTCGACAAGATCAAAACCTTACGTCTAATGCCATAACAGTTTAGTTTAGCCTTTAAAGTGGCATGATCAACTTAATCAAATGCCTTAGTCAAATCCATAAAAAGTGCCGTTACGGGTATTCTCTTATCAAGGCACGATATAACTTGAAACAAAAAGCTATAAATTGTTCTGTTGATGTTCTTATTTTTCCTAAATCCATTTTGTTCCTCTGCAAAAAGGTTAAATTTCTCAAAGTAAGAATAAAGGGAATTATACATAACTCGCTCAAATATTTTGGAAAATATAGGTAGAAGTGCTACTGGTCTGTAACATGACATATTTTGTCTATCATCTCTCTTAAAAAGAGGTTTTATGATAGAGATCTTTAATTTATCTGGAAATATGCCTTCTTCAATGCTTACATTAATAATGTGTGTGAGAACTGGAGATATAATTTCAGACACGTATTTGACAACTCTACAAGAGATGTCATCAATGCCAGTGCTATTTGTGTTCTTTAATTGCATTATTATTAAGTTTACATCCTCTGGTGTTACCGGGCTCATAAATAAAGAGTGTGAATTCTTATTGTTAATTAAATTGGTGGTACTATTTCCCTTGTCTTTAGATCTGACCTGATCGATATAGAAGTCGTTGAAAGATTCAGCAATTTTTTTAGGATCAGTGGTAATAATATCATTATTATCCCTGATCTGACTTATATCATCTCTTGGAATATTCATTCTGGAGCTGTTTATAATATTCCACGTGGCTTTACATTTATTTATCGAGTTACTTATATAATAGTTATTCTGTGACCTTTGCGTTAGTAAAATTATTTTCTTTAAACGCCTCGAGTAGGTACGAAGTTGCTCCTTACTTACCTTATGCGTAATCTTTGTTTCTAAATCATGGTTAGAACCTCCCCTTAAAATACAGCGAACGAATTCCGTGGTTCCGTGATTACGGACAAATTTTACGCTGAGGAAAACTTCGAAATCCCATAAAAATGTAAGGAGCCGCTGACATAATTTTTTTCAATTTCGAAGTTTTCCGTCAGTATTTCTTAATGACGCGAAGTTCGTCTTCCTGTTCCTAAATTTCAGATAAAATAGTTGATCGTCCCTGGATGCAGAGGTGATGTGGAAGATTTATTGGAACAGAATAAAAAGGCTAGAGAATTTCAGTTCGTCTCGTTGGTAATTTTATTCCGAGTCAACAGCATTCCGTTTCCATGGTTACCACTTGACACGACACTAGTATAATGATGAATATACATATGGCGATGTATGATTTAATTACAATGATATGCAAAAGATGGCGCTGTCGTTAGACAATAGTTGCCCGTAAGTGAAATTGATGCCGGTATCCCACCGTACAAATACAGTCGACAGTATCATCGAAATTTCTTCTCACCGTTCTTAATAAGAACTTAATAATATTAGGGGGTAAAGCGGAATTCTGAATCGCTCAAGACAAAATTATACAACCAGTGTGTGTTACCAGTGATGACTTGTGGCACTGAAACGTGGTCTCTCACTATGGGCCTCATAAGAAGGATCAAGGTCACGCAACGAGCTATGGAAATGGCTATGCTCGGAATTTCTCTACGAGATCGAATCAGAAATGATGAGATCCGTAGACGAACGAAAGTCGTTGACATAGCCCAGCGGATTAGTAAGTTGAAGTGGCAGTGGGTGGGGCACACAGCACGCAGAACTGATGGCCGATAGGGCCAAAAAGTTCTCGAATGGAGACCACATATCGGCAAGCGCAGCGTAGGACGACCAGCCACAAGATGGACAGATGACCTCATCCAAGTGGCAGGAAGGCGCTGGATGCAGGCCGCTTCCAACCGGTCTTTTTGGAAATCCATGGAGGAGGCCTATGTCCAGCAGTGGACTTCTTGTGGCTGAATGATGATGATGATGATGAAAGCTGAATTCAGATCGAGAGTGCTAAGGTGGATGTGCTGACGACTGAACAGGAGATGTAATTAGTAATTAGAACCGAGATTTAGAGTAGTTAGACATTAGATTTCCGCACTTACCCCCAGTTTCTCGTACACACACGCTGTTAATCTAGTGTTAACAGCTGTCAATTGACCAAAGTACATACAAAAAGAAAACACTGACATCTGTTAAAAGTAGATTAACAGCTTGTTAGTGTAGGAGAAACCGGGGGTTAGCCTCATAGTTGAGATCCAAAATTATACCTCAGAGACTAGGATTTCCTCACGAGGTTTTCCTTCACAGTTAGCGAGTGGTATTGCTACCACAAATTCACAACTGAAAGTAACATAGAAAACAAAGTCATTGGTACACGCTGGGATTCGAACCCGCGACCCCCCGAATATGAGGCCAGTGTTATTCGCTACCATCGCTTTGACTGTACAGGAAACAACGGTATCGCTTTACAAAACTTTGATAGAGCGAAACTTTAGCTCGTGGAATACTCTTGGGTCCAACTCCACCATTGAAAGTCGTAACATAAACTCGCGCCTGTATCCCAGAGGGTTAGGCAGAGACCAGGGACCTCCCACTTGCCACGATCCTGACATATCACTTTCGCTTCGTCAACATTCATTAGTCGATGCATGCACGCATGCCGGTTTCGGGTACTTTTTATCTTGCCCTTTGCTAATCATCACATCCCGTATTTTGTCAAAGTATGTCCGCCTGGGATGTCCCTTACCGGCCTTTCCACTCACGTTTACTCGATATATTTGTTTCGTCAATCTTTCTTCCTTCATCCTCTCCACATGTCCAAACCGACGCGACATTCCTTTCGAAACTGTCCCTTTAATGTTGTTGTTCTGTTCTAATTTGATTAGAGATTATATTCTATTGTCACTCGTCAGGGACATAGGGCCTTTATAAAAGATCTCCACATGCTGCGATCTTGACCGGCGACTTCCAGGTCTTCCCATCCTAAGTCTTGTTTGTATTTACGTTCTGAATAGAGAACTAGCGAAACAACTGTGCGGTAGACGGACGGTCGCAGATTAAGGCGAAATGCACCACTTCTTAAATGTCACTTAAGTCGCCATTTAAATCTGTATGAAGAATTTTAGTTGAATGCTGTTTAAGCTACATTAAGACAGTGGTGCAGCGGCCTAAGACAGATTACCGTTAGTAAGTACGTATCATAGCCGAGTACCTAGGAAGTGGTGTGCCTTGGAAAGAAAGAAAGATTTTATTTAAGTTGTCACAGAAACACTAAGAGCCGATTTCAGAATTGAGAATTTCACTAACTAAATACTTAACTAATGTTCTGTCTATAATTAAGTTACTTAATTATTATAAAAAAATACCATAATAAATTATTTTAAATCGGATGATAAGTGTTTTTTTTGCAGTCCCTGAACACTACAGACCCTCAAGTTTCCTCACGATGTTTTCCTTCACCGTTAGCGAGAAAAAAATAATGCTAAAAATCCTCAGACTCGGTGGAGCGATGATCTCCGCTGGGCGTCTGGCAAGAGCTGGCTGGGATGAGAGTAGCCGAGGACCGTGCTCAGTGGCGTGCAATAGGAGAGGCCTATGTCCAGCAGTGGACAAGCGTAGGCCGATGATGATGATGATGATGATGATATAAAAATGTGTAGCACAGTCGACAGCACATCAACCTTTACATACGTGCACTCTAATCACTTAAATCAAGGGTGACTTTGAAACAAAGATGTGAACGTGGTCCACTGTACATACGAAAATGTTACGAATGAAAATGCGAGTCGGACTCGCACACAAAGGGTTCCGTACCACTGTCTATACAATACTTGAATATTTTAAGCGTCTACCTGTTGCCGTTATTTATATCGAGCAAAAAACAGCAAAAAAAATCACGTTTGTTGTATAGGAGCCCCGCCCTTAAATATTTATTTTACGCTATTTTTAGTATTTGCTGTTATAGCGGCAGCAGAAATACATCATCTGTGAAAATTTCAACTGTCTAACTATCATGGTTCATGAGATACAGCCTGGTGACGGCCGGACCCCTTACCCTTTGGGTACGGAACCCTAAAAAACTACTCACAATCAACTGAATCATGTAAAACTATTCCTGTGCTCATTGAATACAAAGTAGCAAACACTGCTGAGTGCTTCTTGGGCGAGAATGAGGGCTTCGGCTGAAACTGAAAACAACACGACCCAAATACTCCTAGCATCGTGTTGGTAGCAATTTACGTTATTTACATTATTTCCCGAAACAATACGAGTGCGCGTGAGTACGGAATCGAAGAAGGTGGACTCACGAAGAACCGGCCAAGTGAATGTTGATAATGATGTTAGGTATTTATAAAAAAAAATAGGTTACGTATCTTAAAAAAAAACTAAAATAAACAAAAACCCGACTGCTGAGCATTAACTACTGAGCAGGCAAAACCAACCTAGGTTCCTCGCAATGAGTTACGTTATTGAATCTGGGTTATTGAACATTATTGAATCTTAGTTGTTAATACTCGGCAGTCGGGTTCTTCGTAATTTTTTATTTCAGTTTTTTATCGTGTGTCTGGCGGCAGCATTGATGTTTTTCCTACTTTTGTAAGAAGTATTATTTCGGCTTTTAAAGTTATTGATGGCAATCACGGAATCATATCATATAGGCTTTGATGTATTAAGTTTAAGACGATTTGAGAAAAGATGGTCAGAGTGGAGTTTTTTTTCCGCTGCCTTTTTCTCAACTACAAATACGGCCCGAAGGCAGCGGCTAACATACTCGTCGTAACATAGTACATTGACATTCAGCAAACAGAATGTAAATTCTATTATTTGTTAGCTAACCCACGAGGGTTCCGTTCTCGCGCTTGGTCGTTTCTTAATGATTTTTTGTTAGAATATAGAAGAAGTCCCACAACCAAAACAGGCATTAAGCTTTAGAACGCGATATTATTATGAAAATAAACTGATATTACCAGTAACTAAAACGACTTTGCACAGTAGAAATTGCGGCTCTATGCTTGTTAGAATTTATAAGAAAACTCCTGTTGAATTCCTAAAATTTAGATGTTCAAGAGAGATTGCCTATGCTATAAGTGGTATTATTGTCTAAATGAATTCCTGCCAGATAAAGTTGAGTACTTTACTTGAGTACGTTGACATTTTATTTTTGGCTCTCCAGCAAATTTTTAATCTATTTTACTTAATTCAATGCAACTGATATTATTCAATTATTTGACATAGACATTGTATTACATCAACATCGTAGATTTAGTACTTGACCGTAAATTTGACATTTGTATTTGTATTGAAACAAAAAAAAAACAGTGAAAAAACACGTTTGTTGTATGGATAATTTTATTATTTGTTAGCCGTAATAATACATATTCCAACAGGCTACCTATTACGGTGCCAAAGATAGAGCCCTTTTAAGGTCGGACCGTCGGACAGTCATACAGATAGAGAGAGCGAAGGCAGAGTAACAGGACCCTGCTTGGTACCCTTCGATTAAGGAACCCTAAAAAAGTGACTCGAAACTTCGAGTAGCCTACAGTGACATTCGTAAGCTGTTGGTTTTCCTGGAGGAGCTGGGGTGGCAGGATTCATCACCAGCCATTTGACGCCCACTGCAGGACATAGGCCGTCTTTGTGGTTTTCATAACCATGAGGGGTTTTGCCATAATCGCCACGCTTAGCAGGCGGGTTAGCGATCGCAGTATGCGGAATCTCAGGAAGACGCTGCTGCCCGTCTCCTGGTAATTGATTTCCTTAGTCGCCTTCTACGACATCCACGGAAGGAAATGGAGTGACGCTATTCTTAATCCGGCGCCACACGGAAAGGTGGCATTATTAAACATCTTAAAACAATATGTTCTATTACTCAAAAGGCTCATTTTACAGTCGAGTTTCGGAAACTCAACCGTCACCAATATTAATAACAATACTCAATAACTGGCAGGGCACAAAACTTCTCTCAGAGGGAGAGTTCGGGTTTAATCACAACGCGCGCATACCGCGGATTATCGATTTCAAGCGCTGCGTTATGAATACCTCAGACACTCAGGTTTCCTCACTATGTTTTCCTTCACAGTTAGCAGGTGGTATTGCTACTGAATCTTCACAAATGTACGTAGCTTATAAAACATCGTGAGGAAACCTGACTGTCTGAGGTGTTCACATACCTCAGCGCTTGAAATCGCCAATCCGCGGTGGGCACGCGTGGTGATTAAGCCCATACTCTCTTCTTGAGAGAAGGCCTGTGCCCTACAGTGGGAAGTATATAGGCTGATTATGGTTATGATGAATGGAAAGAGTATGACTTAAAACCAAGACTCCTTAAAACACTCTTCATATGCAGTTCAAATAGTCTGTGGTAAAGGGGAAGACCTCACTAGACCATTTATACTTCGTTTGACGTGTGTTTTAGGGGAAACGTGAGTAATGAATAACACCGCCAAAGAATACGCTTAAAGTAGACTACTGGAAAAGTCACGCGAAAGAACTTGTAAGAAGTCAACGTCTAGATTAGCTGAGGTATTTTTCAGTGAAAAATATGACTTTATAAAAATACATAAGTTATTGTTTTCCGTGAGGCATAAAATTTGTGCCTAGGTATAAACGCTGAAATCTAGGTGTTTTGAAAGCCACGGTTATATAATTAGTAGGTAATTCAAAATGCAAACTATGTAGACTATTAATTTTAAGTAAAATAAAACAAAAATGAGGTGGGACATCGTGCTTTGAGTTGAGAAATCTTGGTTCGATAAACTCGCGAGCAATAATTGTAATTGAACGGAACAATGACCCGCAGACGAGATATTTTTGTGTTTTCGAGATATTTTTGGTAAGTGCCTTTTTCAGCATCATCATCATGGCCTCCTTCATGGTTTTCCAAGCTTCCCGGTGTTTTTTTTTTTTTTTTTTTTTAAAGCCGACCGCCACTATTTATTATGTGGCGACCTTTGTATATTTTGTAAAATGATGGAAGTTATATAATAAAATTCTTATGTCCTAAGTTTAAAACCAAAACTATACAATTAAAATGTCTTATAGTAAAATGTTATATAATAAGAAATTCCTATTTCTAATGTTTGAGAATATAAAATTGTATAAATGTCATTGTCTAGGTAAAACTTTTAAAGGTAGATTCGTAAAATTGGTCAAAAGTAAATATAAGAAAACTATGTCAGGATATAAAATAAGGGTGAAAATTAAAAAATAAAATGAGTGAGAATAGAATTCTCTGAGTACCCCGACGCCTTATCTCTGTCTACTCATAAGAGTAGTGACAAGGAAGGCGCCGGGGCTAGAAATAAAAGTTAAAACATAAAAAGAACATATGTCAAAAGTTTAAAATCTAAGAATGGTAAAATGTGAATTAAAAATGTGAAAAGTAAAAATGTAAACATTTACATAAAAGCCTTTTCATGGTCAGATCGCCCTCCTCACGCCCGGCCTATCTGAAAGTATAAAAATATTAAAAGGTTCCTAGATAAAAATAGTAAAATGTATTGGAGTAAAATAATTAAAAGTAAAAATAAAATGCAAAATGACGAGTAAAAAGTGAAAAATGAAAAGTGTTTAACTCCGACCCCCATTGGCCTTGCAAGCCGCTTTCGTCACTGCCAGGGCGAAGGGCAAGAAGACTTCTCGACTCTTGGAGTCGGCCATAAAGGCGGCGAAAGCCTCGCACCTCACCGCCGCTCCCAGGAGAATCTCGCAATCGGCCCGAGCAGCTCCAAAACGGGGGCACTCCTCCAACAGGTGCTCCAGCGTTTCGGGAGTCACGTCATCACAAATGCAGGACGGACTCCCCGCGAGCTTGAACCTGTGGAGGTACGCTCGAAAGCCGCCGTGCCCCGTGTTCCCGGTGTTGTCCCGCTCGCATCCAGCGTCTCTCCGCCACCGTAACCAGGGCGTCAGACCATGCTGCGTCGTCCGGTCCGCGGTCGCCAGGTCAGAACTTTTTCGCCCCAACGGCCATCAGTTCTCCAAGCACATGCCCCACCCACTGCCACTTCAACTGAGCAATTCTTCGAGCTATATCAGTAACTCGGGTTCTTCTACGGATCTCCTCATTCCTTTTCGATTCGATTCGATCACGCAGTGAAACTCCTAACATAGCTCTCTCCATTGCTAGTTGGGCGACCTTGAGCCTTCTCATGAGGCCCATAGTCAGCGACCAGAACTCACATCCATAAGTCATCACTGGCAACCGGACAAAGCCGTGATTTTTTTATAATATACATAAGTGACAATTGACCATATTGTACCAACGCAAGAACTTTGCTTCATTGAAATCTTAAACAACTATTCACCTGCAAGAAATAATCTACTGAGAATTATCACGTAGTTAAATCTTCTTTTGTTTAATTACATCATGTCCTCTCCGTTTAACCCACGGCAATACACGTGAGTTGTTAAAGTGTATTTAGACCTAACGATCTACCACGAATTAAATATATTTTAAGCTGCCATCTTTTTTATCTGTAGCTTATAAGCTGCTTGCCGTCACAGCGGAGCCGTTAGAGAGACAGAAGCGTGGCCGTCGCTTATTGGCTCAGAGGTTTATGGCCTCAAGCAGTTATGTTTGCTTCTCCGCAAGCCAGTGGTATTGCTTTTGAAAACTCACAATTTTCTTATTGTCATATTTCCTGTACTGTTTTTCGCGCGCAATAAATTATATATCCGTGTGGCACCGGATTAAGAATAGCGTCACTCCATTCAATCAATTTCCTTCCGTGGATGTCGTAGAAGGTGACTAAGGAAATCAATTACCAGGAGACGGGCAGCAGCGTCTTCCTGAAATTCCAACCGCATACTGCAATCGCCAACCCGCCTGCCAAGCGTGGCGATTATGGCAAAATCCATCATGGTTATGAAAACCACGAAGGAGGCCTATGTCCTGCAGTGGGCATCAAATGGCTGTTGATGATGATGATGTGTGGGGCATGGCCATCTCCCATAGGATCTCATAGCCAATAACAACAACTATCACCCCATTTCACTAGCGACCATCTTAGCGAAGGTATTGGATGCACTTCTTAACAAACACCTTGGAAAAATAAATTATTTATCTATCTATCTATCTAAATACCTCTTCACTCTGGTCAGTTCGGTTTCCGATCAGGTCTCCCAACCGATATAATATATTGCTTAAAGTGTACCGTTCAGTACTATACTAGGAGACAGACACCCGTTCTGGCCTGCTTTCTAGGCCTGTCCAAGGCTTTTGACCCTATTTCGTATGATGTTCTGTGGGAGAAGCTGAGTACCACATCTATGCCCAGGGAGTTCACTATCGTTCTTAAATACTGGCAATAATGGGGACATGCTCTATCAGATATGTACGAGCTGGAGTGCGGAGTGAGATAGGGGCGACTCACCTCACCCGCTCTCTTCAACCTTTGCTCGAATGATCTGATCGTTGAGCTCAGCAGTTTGCATGCGGGATGCTATGTAGACGGCTGGATGTATGTATGAACAACATAAGCTATGCCGATGACATGGTGCTGCTGGGGCCAACGATCAGCTCACTAAGAAAAACGTTAAGTGTAGGCGAGAAGTACGCACTGAAAGACGGCATGAAATACAACACCAAAAAATGTGAGCTTCTTGTTTTCAAAGCTAGTCGCAAATGCCCTGATATATTGCCATCACTGTCCATTAATGGAACTGAAGTGAAGAGAGTGTCTCACTTTAAATATCTCGGGCACGTAGTGATAGATACTCTGAGCGATGACCTCAATATTGACATAGACATAGACATAGACGTAGACATAATTTATTGGTAATATTCATTACATGTCAAATTGAGAGATAATAATTACATTAAAGCTATAAAAATAATATTAATTCAATTGAATACAGAAAAATGTCAATGATATAAAATGTCAAGAATAATGTCAAATTTTACATAATTGTAACAATATCAATTTTAAAAATGAAAGAAAGTAATATAGATGGTCTACATTATGTAGACTGTTTAAAGGCCAGGAACTCACCGTAGCTGTAGAAGCACCTCTCGACAAGCCATTTTTTTAATTTTATTTTAAAAGTGGACTCACTGCATGCGCTTACAATATCTTCCGGAAGTTTGTTATATACTTCCGGACCCATGACGTGGACAGACTTACTTGTCTTGGTCAAAGTGCGGTAGAAAATTAGATTTTCTATGTTTTTTATTGTTAGTTTTTAAAATTAGTTTTATAAGTGGGCCATTGTAGTCAAGTGATTGAAAGTTAAATAAAAAAAAAATCTATAATTATTTGATATCGACACCTCCACGCGTTCCCGAGATAAAGGGTATTGACAGACAGACGGACGGACAACAAAGTGATCCTATAAGAGTTCCGTTTTTTCCTGTTGAGGTACGGAACCCTAAAAAGACGGTGTGTAAATATGACCATTCGATGAAAGTCAAAACTTGTATGATTTTCTATATTCAAATGATAGCTGGGACCAGAGACACCGACCGCGCCAGCGCCTGTGATTACGGCAATGGTAATAAAAATATTGATCATGAATGTGTTTAACACGTCGTCCACGTTAACACTGTTCTATTACCAGACATATTTGTCTTCTAAATGAGCCTTAATGTTATGCTCACTGGTTCGCCTGGTCTAAACGCCCCGCAATGAAACTGAAACATAAAATCTTTACGATTACACCTTTTGTACGATTTATTGCGTAAATCATCCCGGAATGCTGTCTTATACTTACCTATGAGACTCCGTCGTACAGTCGATCGCACATCAACCTGTACACACATGTACTGTAATCAGTTACGTTAAGGGTTACTTTGCAACAAAAATTTAAAGCTCAACCTGCTGTTGACTGTTCTCAAACTCAAACGTGTTTTTACATTCGACGTCATCCCTTTGAAGTCGACCTCAAATGGTTTGAATTATACAAATTGAATAGGAATACTGAACCTGAATTAACAAATTATACGTACGTTTCATGTAACGTAATCATTTGTCAGTGTTGACTGAGCGTCAGATTTTCGTTTATTTAATTCTTCAAATGTCAGAGGAATAATGGGGAGCTTGCCAAAGAAAATGTTTTGATCTCAATGGAGAATCCATGTTAAATATAAATTATTGTGATAAAGATTTTTCTTTGTGATTAATACTTTTCATAACATTACCTGTTGAAAACTAATGGGGGGGAAACTATGACGTCACTTATCAAGATTTGAGTTATTGCGTAAAAATATAGTATTTATGTGTCTACATCGTAATAAGAAAACGCTTAGAATTCGATGAAAAAACAGAACCTTACATACTTTATCATTACTTTTTCATTATGAGAATAAGTTTGTCTTTGTAAGTTTTTCTCTGTCCTCTGCGGCATAAGTACAGAGTCAGTTTAATTAAATTTTGAGGCAAGCTCTCTACGGCATTTTCAGTCTCAATAGGGTAATTCCCGTTGACCTAGAAACACTTCTAGGTCAATGGGAATTACCCTAAGTATTTAGCAAGAAGTCAATATTAATTTGGCGATTTCTGTCAACGACAGTTTGTTTACATAATCGACTGAAGCTGATTGAAGGGCAATATACGTAGGCTGTTAAGGGCGCTCTCAAGGAGCAATTCCCATACAAACGTAGATTGGTCTTAATTCACAAACGACACCCCGGATATCAATGACACTTTACCATTATGTTTAGAGGACACAAATCAAGGTTTGCTTGTGCTTACAACTGAGAATAACAGAATAAAAGCTTTGATACATACTACTAGTGCTTTATACTACACCTACGAGGAAAATAAAATTATTTAGAATAACGGCCACGATAACGCTTCGCAACATAAAAATACGTGCATTTTCAGTGTTATTATATTTCTTTAGTGTACCGCAGAAAAAGATTATAACACATTTAAATAAAGATTTAACTACAATTTGTGGCCTTATTACTAATAGTAATTTAGTTCAGACAACAATTGACGGAGGAGACATGAAACATTGGAAAACGTCGCATTTTATAGAAATACTCTTTTGCTGTAGACATATGCGGTAAAAATCCAAAGATCTTTAAATACTTTCACATATTAACTTAATACTTTATTAAATGGAAAACATACAAAATAAGATAGTCCATTTGGCTGCTCACCTACGAAAGGAGACAGCACATAAAGGAAAATAAGAAAACATACATAATATTGTTACTGATATAGCATAAGTCAGCGTTGATATTGATACTGTACGCACAGTGTATATACGTTTATATGTACATACACATACGTATACATTTTCCCTACAACAACCTAACCCCGCCTTATTCGTAACACCTCTCGTAATAAGTGACTTCTCGTAGCGCGTAGGCTGCTACGGTGACCTTTCGTAGGCTGGGTGGACCGAGCGTAGGCTTTGAGTCCCGTGAATGTAAAGTAACAGTTTTTGTTAACAAAGCTAAACCTTTTTTTTTAGAAAGTTGGTACCTTGTTAACGCTAAGTAATATTTGACAAATTTAATTCGTTGCGATATTTTTTTACACTGCGCGTAAGCATTATTTAATTAGCAAGCTAGCTATGATTATAGCTTATTTTTAAAGTGATTTCCTTTATTATTGAATAATCAAAGCTCTTAAAGGTAACTAATAACGAACTAATATCATTATTCCTTGAAAAACAAAACAGAAACACCCATGCATTATAGTGAACCCACGTTTTACATTGAAATAAAAATGTTAATAAGCTTTAATCACTCCCGAACTTGGTCCGAGCCAGCGGGTTGAATTTAATTTTGCCGCCCATCGGATGGTTTGCTAGAAAGAGGGAGGCAGAAGATTTAAAATACATTAGGTAACAAAGATTCGTCAAACAAAATGGAAAATTAATACAAAACACCCACACAGAAAACATCAATCATTCAGCCTGTATTCGTCCACTGCTGGACATAGGCCTCCATAAGGCAGGCACCTTCTTTCTGTCCTCAGCCATCCTCATGGAGCCACGGGAGCCGATTACGCCGTGTTTGCCAGTTCGTGGTATCGACTATCGGTTTTTAGGGTTCCGTACCCAAAGGAACCCTATTACTAAGACTCCGCTGTCCGTCCGTCCGTCCGCCTGTCACCTCTGTTGCCGCTATAACAACAAATACTAAAAACAGAATAAAAGAAATAATAAATCCCATACAACAAACGCGTTTTTTTTGCCGTTTTCTGCTCAATATTAATAACGGCAACAGGTAGACGCTTGGAATATTCAAATGTTGTATAAATAATGGTACGGAATCAGGTGCGGGCCGGACTTGTCAATTAATGACAATAACTTACACACCACACAAACTAGGATACCCTGAAAGTTGGCAGTCGTTAACAAGATTGAGGTTAAGTTTATTAGTGTACGAAAAACAAGGGGTTAATGGTTTGGAAAAACAAGGGGTTAATGGAACTATCACGTTTGTTGTATGGGAGCGCTCCTTAAATATTTATTTTATCCAGCTTCTAGTATTTTTTGCTATTGCGGCAACAGAAATACATCATCTATGAAAATTTCAACTGTCTAACTATCGCGGTTCATGAGATACAGCCTGGTGACAGACGGACGGACGGACAGCGATGTTTTAATAATGGGAGCCCTTAGCCTTTAAGTAGGGAACCCTAAAAAACATACAGAAAATTCAACGAGAAAGTCATACGATTTCGCCTTCGCGCTGAGAGAATGTCTCATACGAGACGCGTTGATTCTCGTACCGCACTGAATGTGTCAAATAAACAAATAAAATTCATTTTATTAAATAGGTGTTTTTACGGAATACCGAGATGTCAATATCTTGGCGCTTTTCATTCGAAAATAATAAAAGTACTTCCATTCAAGCGTAGAACGAACGTCAGAAGGTCGAATTAGTCACGCAATTATTCACAAAAACACAATAAATCTGTGAATATTATTAATTTATACCTAACTGAAGCATTATATTTACTAGCCTTTAAAATACCTTTAAAATGAAGTATCATTTGTTCTCTTCACGATTGTCTTGTTTTTATTTTTGTTTTGTTGACTTTCGTGTATACTGTTTTTTCACCTAAGTGTTTACTTGCGGCAAGATAAAAAGTACCCGAAACCGGCGTGCGTGTATGCAACGACTAATGAATGTTGAGGAAGCGAAAGTGATCTGTCAGGATCGTGGCAAGTGGCAGTCCCTAGTCTCTGCCTACCCCTCTGGGATACAGGCGTGAGTTTATGTATGTATGTATAACTTCCACACAATACAATCACTTGACCTGGTCCCAAGCTAGGATACCGTGCTATGGTAACCAAGGACATTACAAACATGAAATTACACCCAGACTGAGGCTATTTGTACAAATGTACGGCGCCCCCCAGTGGGAATCATACCCACGACCTCTGTTTTGGTAGCTAAGTGCCTTAACGGCTAGACCAACTAGGCATTCAATATTTATTTATGTTTACTTTGTGTTTCTGTGACAATTTTAATAAATGTCTTCTTTCTTTCTTTAACTATTGGCAACATTTAGGCCCATTCAGAATTTTGAAACGTACTGCAACAAAACTTTATAGCACTAATACACGGTCGAATTTAGTGCGGCCGAACCAACGCACTGTGCGGTGCGATGATCACGCTACATCACCGTACCTAACCACCGCTTTTCTATTCGTTTCAGTGTCAGCAGTTCCGCGTAAACTCTTCTCGACAATGCCACCGGTTCTATAAAAAAATCTAAAATCGCATTGGCTGCGGCAACTCTAATCGCTAAAGCACCATTATAAAACAAAAAAGAAAAGAATGGGCAAAATTCTATTTCGGAAATCCACAGAATTACAGTCATATGAGGCTGGTTAAATAACTTGATAATGACGATTTTCCTATTTAATACATTTGAATGACAACAGAATCATTCGTTGAGGGGTTGGATCTTGTACAACCGTACATAACTAAAATCGGTACAGTTACGAGGCAGGATAGCGACTGAACCGAGAAACGGTTCGGTTCACCAGCCACACGAGCGAATCGGTCCGACATCGCACAAGTTCGATCTGCAAACGCATCGAACCAACCGAACCGTAAATAAAAGTAATAATGTTCGGTGTACCATGCGGCACACGATCGAATATGGTCCGACACCGCACCGCGTTCAAGGTTCGGCCGCACCGAATTCGATCGTCTGTTACCACTATTTATTTATTTTATTTTATTTGGTGTACAGAATAGATCACAACCATTACACGCTATAAAATGAGTACTAAGTTGTGGTCATGCATGGGGTCTTGTGTGTGAGGCATGCACACACAAGATTGCCACATGTAAATTTGAGTAACTGAATAAAGTTATTAAATTTAAGGGGTAAGCATTTTTTTATAAAACCATACAACTCGGTGAATTCAGGATTTTGTCTGAGCATCTCTGAGCATCATTTGGTGACACAATTCCAATATCTGAGGTTTAACCTCGACCTAATTCCAAATCGGCGAGTGAATAACCTCGACTGTAAATTATATTTCATAGGGCGTCGGTCTTTATTACCGCGACATTTATATACCTCGGGGCAACAGAAATTGGCCCAATAAAAACACCATTTGGGCCTGTTTATTCGGGGGTGGGCTCAGCGGGTGGACTGTGCCCTGCTGGTTGTTTGACTGGGTAATAATTATTATTGGGTGACGCAATGTACGCACTTTGATCATGCCAGTTAAGTAATTGGTGATAGGACTAGACGTTTTTAAAGTGAAAGTGAAAATATTTTAAGTTTTCTTCATTCACATGCTGTTTTACAAAAGGAACGGGCTCAGCTTTATCGCCGTGCCTGCATCCGTAGTCACAGCGCTGGTATACAGCTCGTCCCTCTTAATAACTTAGAAAAACTTTAATATTACGTAAGCGCCATTAATAGTATGCTAAAAAGAACACAAAAGCTAATCAATTATTAATTGAAAATTAATCACACACAGAAAAATAGTAACTATTTACAGAAATATTAAAATATAATAATAATGTTAGACTTCAATAACAAATTAAAATTAATTAAATATAGAGCAATAATAAATTAATAACAATCATTGGATACACATCATAATTACAATTCAAGATAATTCTATATTTTACAGTACAATGGTTTTTTTTTAATAAATTTGATTGGAATCTAATTTAAATAACATCACAGCCATTGGCTTGTTACACCGGCGTGCGTGGCTGACATTGTATTTCTCTAGAGATAAATTCGTTTTGCTCTGTGACTCTTTCTTGCACAAGATAGGTACGAGATGCCACTTATACTTATTAAATTTAGTTTATTATGGTGTACCCCTATATTTCACACATATTAATTTAAAACTAATAATATATGTAAGTATTTTATGACGATATTTTATTTATTTTTTTACTTTATTGTATGTATGTTATTGAAATTGACTTCATTCTTTAACTGCACCACGGCACGCACTCCGTAGTACAATTATGGGTTACCGTAGGCACTGACTGAAAATCAGCGCTGAGGGATCACTTCCTCAGCACAACGCTGAGTCAGCTGCCTTTTGTGGCAACGTAGATACACCACAGGCTACATCTATGGTCCTGTTTTATTTATTCGTTTTGTCTGTTGTGTATTTAGTTTTCTTTCTGTTGTTGTGCATATTATGTTACTTATGTGCTTATTTTGTTTCTGTGATGTATCTTGTTGGTATAATAAATGTCTTTCTTCTTCTTCTTCTTCTTCTTCTATATTTCGCTTAGTCCAGCTTTGTTTCGATTGGATGTAAACAAAAAAACAACATCAAGATATTGATTCTTCAATGGTGCAAAAATAAAACTCTATGATTTTATTGCTTTTTTGAGAAAAAACAGAAAAATAGGGGACACGTATTTTTTAATTTCTTGTATTTATTTGGAAATAATAGTTATTTTTAAGTTTTAAAGTTGATTTTTTAGGCCCGAAAGTGACGTAGGCTAGAAGGCAACAAAAAACAACAGGTGTTCACATACCTCACCGCTTGAAATTGACAATACGCGGTGGGCACGCGCGGTGATTAAGCCCATACACTCTCTCTGAGAGAAGGCCTGTGCCATGCAGTAAGACGTATACAAGTTACGTAAAAAAATGTTAGCATCGTTTAATAGATACTGTAGTCTTGTCATTGCTGGTGGACGTTAAAGAATATTCTATCTTGTCTTAAATAATAATAATAACTTCCACACAATATAATCACTTGACCTGGTCCCAAACTAGGATATCCTGTGCTATGGTAACCAGGCAAGGACATTACAAACATGAAAGTACACCCAGACTGAGGCCATTAGTACAAAAGTCCGGCGGCCCCTAGTGAGAATCGAACCCACGACCTCTGTTTTGGTAGCTAAGCGCCTTAACGGCTAGACCAACTAGGCAGTCAAAGTCAAATCACCTAGATGCAGATTTATTTCTAACAATATAAATTAATGCAAAAGACAGGCAAAAAAAGTTCGCAACCTTTTTTTCTCAAAACGCGAATAAATAATAAGTTACTGTAACATGGATTTTTTATCAACCGTAAGAGCTTAAAAAAGTTCAGCTAACAATTGTTTAATTAAATCTTACTAAAGACCTATTAACAACCTCTTACCCCATATTTGGTCGAAATATGCCCGCCTGGGACGTCCTTTACCGGCTGTTCCAACCACATTCACTCGATGAAGAAGAAGGAGAAGAAGAACATTTATTTCAACAACAGAAACACACACATACATTAACAAGTTACAACATAAAATATTAAATTACAATATAAAAGGTAGAAAAAGAAAGAAAACAATAAAACACTTTATATTAACATAAGTTGCGGTGTGTCCCTGTTGCTGGAAAAGGCAGCTGGCTCAGCATTGTGCTGAGGGTATTCACCCAAAGCGCTGATTTTCAGCCAGTGCCTGTCCGTCTCACAAATATAGCTAGGTTGCGGTGCAGTGCAGAACAATAATAGTTAAATAAATGAATGAATAGATGATTAAATAAATAAGTAAATGAATAAAATTACATAAAATACAAATAAAGTTAATGACTTACAAGGTTAATCAAAGATTATGATGCGATCACATTGTCAGTCACTTGCGGCGAGAAGTTGGGACAGGATGGGAAAGTCTCTGCTGCTCAAGCAAATATGCCCTGAGCTTGCGCCAAATATATTTATTTCGTCCATCTTTCTTCCCTCATCCTCTCCAAATGTCCGAACCAACGCAAAATTCCTGTCTCAATTCCAGTCGCTACATCCTTTTTCAGTCCACAACGTTCTCTAACCAAACTATTGCGTATCCTGTCATTCAAAGTTACACCAGACATACATCTCAAGGACCTTATTTTTACTGCAAATAGGGGATGTATTAGCAAAGGGCAAGATAAAAAGTGCTCAGTAGCGTGCAATAGGAGAGGCCTATGTCCAGCAGTGGACAAGCATAGGCTGATGATAACAAGTACCCGAAACCAGCGTGCGTGCATGCAACGACCAATTATCAATCGTCTTAAGTGGCAGTCCCTGATCTCTGCCTACCCCTCTGGGGTGAGGGCGTAAGTTGATGTATTATTATTATTATTAATACGTTTATTGCGCATAAGTAAAAATACAATGGCAATGTGGCGGACTTAATGCTATAAGCATTTTCTACCAGTCAACCACAGGTACGTATGTATGTTTGTATGTATTTTACCCCTTGCTCAGTAAATTTGTAACGAATTTGCAAAACTCTCTAAGTCGTAAATGCCGGACAATCTCATAAGTCAATAAATACCCTTATCTTTTTCCTGGGTGTAAGCATTTTTTTTAACTATTAAAGTCAATAAATTGGTGATAGGGGTTGATGTTTATTGAATTAATGCGATGAATGAATGACCAAGGATGAGCAAACAACTGAAGCGACCATATTGTATTTCGTATTCGTATTTCTATAAACTTTTTTTTATACCGTTGGCTTGGTCATGTGTAGTGCGTCCCTCAGTGATAAGCCGCCTCCATTTGCTTTCCTTACTCCTTCGAAATCTTATTTTATACGTCTCACATACCCAGTTTGGCCTAAGATATTTACATAAGAAAAAACTGAACTACTTACCTAATAAATTGTTTATCTATCTATCCACATGCCACATGCTTTGCTATTCACCAATATCAAGATTTGTCTGGCTATTTGTATAACCTTTGATTATACAAACTGCCAGACAAATCTTGATATTACTAACATTGGATGGCTGCTAAACCAGAACTATGAGGGAACGGAATTTCTGTTACAACATGTCACATAACTGTAATAAGTATAAATAAACATGAATAAATATAAAACACACAAACACACACACACACACACACACACACACACACACACACACACACACACACACACACACACACACACACACACACATACACACGCTACACAAGTGTGTCATGTCACTAATCATAATTATAATTTAAGTAACATTTGGAAACTTTATTAAAACGAACGAACCCACAGGCAAGCGTTCTACCGACCACGCTACCCTTTTATTTGCATAAATCGGGTATATATCGCGTTGTTTCTGGTTCCCACGAAACAGGGTATCCTAGTGTGGGGCCAGAAGCAATGTATGTGCCTGTATGTAAATGTTTATGTTTATATTGTGTCAACATGCAAAGTATCGAGCGCTATAAGCATTTGCATGTTGATGGGATATTACGGATTTAATGAAACATCGTGGGGAAACTTGAATTTTAAGTACATAGGCAGCCTTTATAAGTCCTACTGTAGGGCACAGGCCTTCTCTCAGGGAGAGAGTATAGGCTTAATCACCACTCGTGCCCACCACGGATTGGCGATTTCAAGCGCCGAGGTATGTGAATAGCTCAGACTCTCACGTTTCCTCACGATGTTTTCCTTCATGGTTAGCGAGTGGTATTGCTACTATAACTTCGCAAATGTACATAACTTAGAAAACAAAGTTCCCGCACTGGGAATCGAACCTGGGTCTTTCGCTTCCGAGTCCAATGTTCTACCCACTAGGCCACCACCGCTGTTGAATGAACTTTAAGTGCAATACATCGTAGGTAAATTAGTATGGCCAATTAGTACACAAAAACAGAGGTAGTAGGTTAGATTCTCACTGGAAGCCGCCGTCCTTGATTTGTACAAATAGCCTCAGTCTAGGTGTATATTTCCATGTTTGTGATGGCTTTGCCTTGTTACCATAGCACAGGGACAATAAAAACAGTCATAAAACACTCCTCAGAGGCAGTTTAAATAATCTGAGCTTACGTCTTTACCACGGACTATTTCTGAGTTGTGTTTTTAGGAATCGTTTTTATAAATAATACCATTGATCTATAAGATAAGGTATTCTTCATTGTACGCTAGAAAAAACAAAGGAGATTTTTACATTTCTTACGGTTTTACTAACAATCTCACTGATCTCATTTCTAAAAATCATCAAGAAAAATCTTCCTAAAAATCAGTTCAAACATTAACGGTTTTATTATTTTATTCCAAAACAAACTCGGGGAACTCGACTCTCGAAGTTGTAGACGACGTCTACACGACGAAAGAATACGTCTATTTAGGACAAACAACAGTCCAACTAGGCCGGTCCAACTTCGTGAAAGAGGTCAATCGTCGAACCCAACTCGGCTGGGCAGCATTCGGGAAACGTAGAAAAGTCTTTTCGACTATTATACCTCAATCACTCAAGACAAAATAATACAACCAGTATGTGTTACCAGTGATGACGTACTAAACGTGGTAAGAAAGCTCAAGGTCACGCAACGAGCTATGGAAAGGGTTATTTTTTTGGGAATTTCTCTACGAGATCGAATCAGAAATTATAGCACGCAGAACTGATGGCCGATGGGGCCGAAAAGTTCTCGAATGGAGACCACATATCGGCAAGCGCAGCGTAGGACGACCAGCCACAAGATGGACAGATGACCTCATCCAAGTGGCAGGAAGACGCTGGATGCAGGCTGCTTAGAACCGGTCTTTTTTGGAAATCCACGGAGGAGGCCTATGCCCAGCAGTGGACTTCTTGTGGCTGAATGATGATGATGATGATTCCAAACTAAAACAAACATTAGCGGTCTTATTATGGGTTCCGTAACTGAAAAGAAAAGAGGGAACTCTTATAGGATCACTTATTTCTCCGTCCGTCCGTCTGTCCATCAAGACACTTTATCTCCGGAACACGTAGAGGTATCAATTTGAAATTCAAACCATATACTTCAATCTACAGACCCTTGAAGCTGTGAAAAAATCAAACTTCTAAGTTTACGTGAAAAATTATAGGACCGTTTATGCTGCAAACAAGCGTATATTTCAACACTCAAGGGAATCAAATTTTGCAGGGTACTTTCTGCTGACCTAGAACCATATAATTTGGCAAGTAATATCGTCAGATACAGGAAAAAAAGATTAAAGTTATAAATTTGTAATTAAATCATAAAAAATAGTCGTTGAAGTTCGGGAAAAGCTCGAAAAAACTCGATTCCTGAACTATTTATAATATGTAAGTTCCTACCTACAAATTTGTACGGAACCCTCGGTGCGCGAGTCCGACTCGTACTTGGCCGGTTTTTATTTTTGATATGTTTATTGCACGGTACGTTTTTGTGTGATTGTTGATGATTTTCATGTTGATGTTTCGCACCACCTTGTAATAGACACGTCAATTACCGCGGGCACTAACTGAAAACCAGCGCCGAGGGCTCACACCCTCAGCACAATGCTAAGTCATATGCCCTTTGTGGGAACTTTGACACACCCCAGGATGCATTCCGACGCTCTGACTTTGCCTTGTCCTATGCTGTATTTATGTGACTTGTTTTTCCTTGAAATAAATGTATTTCTTCTTCTTCTAACCATTACATTTTCATTGCAAAGTCGCTCTTAACGTAACCGATTAAAATTCACGTATATAAAGGTGGATCTGCTATGGAATGTACAAAACGGAGCTATGTTTGCAACATTATCTGGCACGTCGGATAGTTTTTCAACTAAAACTGTTGACCCAATCCGTCAGTAAGTCCGTCAATCTGACGATCCGGGTCCTCAGTCTACTAAGCGTATAGTTATTCGACAGAGCTTGGCAATGGCTGTAACTTGACACTATTTGCTTGGCAATGGCTATAGTTTGACACTATTTTTAACGGAATTCAAAAAAGATAGGGGAACATATTACTCGAAGACGCCTGGACCGATTTACAAAATTCTTGTTTTTATTTGAAAGGGAAAGTTTGAAAGTTTTTGTTTGACGTTTGGAAACTTTCTAGGTGGTCCCATGGTCATCAAGTCAGGAATTGATGATGGGATCCTGGAGAAATATTAATAAAGCGAGTTGGGTATTTTTTGGGTGACTTGTGCATTTGCTTTCGGAAAACACAGTTGGATGGAGTCGTAAAAAATAATAAAACTGACCCAAGTGCGTGTCAGGCCACGCGCAGTGTAGGGTTCCGTAGAAAGATGAGTTTTATATGCTTTACACAACTGACAACTTCATCAAAGTTATTTTCAATGGATTTTATGCGAAGTATTCCTTTTATAAGTTCGTCGCCTGGTACTCGTTAACTTGTAAATTTTACTTAGCTGTGATAGGTTTCCTTTTAAGTTCACTATAAATGTACTACTGCCCATTATTTTTTAAAGTTTCTACAATCAACCGTTTAGCCGGGAGAGGGGGAAACCCTACTCTGATAAAAAAATACGCTTTAAAGCTTAATATTTAATTTATCCTAAATCGAAAAAGGGTCTTCCTACCCCCACAATATTTTTAAAAGACCAATACAACGGTACCCCACACTATGGTGTAAGCGAGACAAAAATGCGTAATCTAGGTGTAGTGGAGGTAACCTAAATAAAGTTTTGTTTCAAGACGTCTCATGGTTTTCTAACCATAATCGCCACGCTTGGCAGGCGGGTTAGTGATCGCAGTATGCGGTTGGAATCTCAGGAAGACGCTGTTACCCGTTTGCTGGTAATTTATTTCCTTAGCCGCCTTCTACGACATCCACGGAAGGAAATGGAGTAATAATAAATATGTATATCTATGCCAAATTTCAGCTCTCTAATACTTATCGCCACTATACTAAGCCGCAGACAGACGCACGCACAGACAGACGGACGGACCAGGCGAAACTATAAGGGTTACGTAACCCTAAAAAGAAGGTACATATAGGTACCTTGGAAGATAATATGCCTACCTATGAAAGTGATACAAAAATAAGAAAGTTTTGTTCTAGTTAATTTTTCAAGTACTATGAAATGTCCTACGAAAGTCGTCGACATAGCCCAGCGGATTAGTGAGTTGAAGTGGCAGTGGGCGGGGCACATAGCACGCAGAACTGATGGCCGATGGGGCCGAAAAGTTCTCGAATGGAGACCACATATCGGCCAGCGCAGCGTAGGACGACCAGCCACAAGATGGACAGATGACCTCATCCAAGTGGCAGGAAGACGCTGGATGCAGGCCGCTTCCAACCGGTCTTTTTGGAAATCCATGGAGGAGGCCTATGTCCAGCAGTGGACTTCTTGTGGCTGAATGATGATGATGATGATGATGAAATGTCAGTTAGATCTTCCAGGCAAATGCCCGCCTACTATTTGCGTGGAAGATCTAACTGAAACTGCGTCTCACGATTTAAGACTATTAAATTATTTCGATGAAGAAATAAAAGCCAGTTCTTTTTTGTGAATTCGGAACACGGGGCTAGAGAAGTGATACTCATATTAGACCTTGGTATTTGGGCCCGATGGATTAAAAAAAATCGAAAGACTTTGAATAAAAAATAAAGACATAAAGGTAATAAAACAAATATTATTAAGGGTATCCATCCAGCAACACAAAGGCCGCTAATGGAAAAAATCATATCTTTTAAATCAGTGGCGCTAGTGTTACTGTATGGAGCCCATTAAGTTAATTTTATTCACAAACTTTTTCTACATTATTCTAAGACTAGCTAAAGTGGTAATTTTGATGTGTATTTTTCCGGGATAAAAAATAGCCTATGTGCTAACCCAGACTATAATCTATCTCTTTGCAAAATTTAATCCAGATCCGTCCAGCCGTTTTTGCGTGAAAGAGTAACAAACATCCATCCATACAAACAAACTTTCGCGTTTATAATATCAGTAAGGATTATTGTTGTTAACAAGATGAGCAAATATAAAAATATTAAGTGAAGCTAAGGGAGCGATCTTTCAAGCAGCCATAGCTTAGAATAGTGAACGTTGGTACCCAAAGCCACAGTCACGTCCCTCAGTCATGAAGCTACGGCGAACGAAGCCAAATTGGTTACATCATTGAAATACTTGCTGGCTCCTAAACTAGGCAAAGCCTGTCTCGTGGGAAGAAGAAGCGCTTAAGGGGATCCGTGGGGCTAACTGGCGCCACCAATGAAAAAGAATCATATCCTGTATCTGTAAAATCTCTCCACAATCATGTTAACAGTGATTTTTCGGACCCACGACGCCACCAATGAAAAAAAAATCATATCTAGTGTCTGTACAATCGATTTGTTACGTGAATACCGCGAACTACTTATTTAGTTGCAGCTAATGTCAAAGTAGCATATTTTAGCGAAGCAAATGTTCACTGTTTGATTTATTATCGATCGTTTATTTTTGCGAACGGCCGTTTTTGGCATTAATGCTATCTAGTCCTAGGTTTTCTGGCTTAGGTTCACCGTCATGGGTCCTAAAATCACTGTTAACATGATTGAGAAATTGTACAGATACTTTTTGCAAATACGATCAGTAAAAAAAGATATGATTACTCTATAGAGCCCCTTAACAGGTTGTCACACTGTGCGGTTGTGATCCAATGGGTAAAGTATAAAATAAAGAAAGGCTAAAGTTTACTTTAGTATTACGTTAGTAAGGTAAGGCCGACTTGCATGAGTTTTCTAAACGTGGCACAGGAAGCGCACTACTAAATTTCATTTGAATAGTGACTTAAGCGCCATTTAAGAAATGGAACAAATAGGCCAAAATAGAAGACCTGAGAGGTTAAGTCAGAGCAACGACGCGTCGGAACAAGGGTAATTTTTGGAAACATTTGTCTTACTAGAGTTCTGTTGGGATCCATAACATTATAAGAGCGCTGGTTAGCCAGATGTCGCGGTGAACCCGCGATGAAGTCCCGGCATGGGTGGAATTTATAGGCTCTAAATAGATTTTTAAAAGTTGTCCTCAGCACGGGTTAGTGCAACAAAAAGAATATAATCATGTAGGTACAGCGATATCATTCCAATGTTAAAACCTAACTGCAAAGTGGGTTTACTCGGGACTGCAAGTGATGTAAATTGCTTCGGCCAGATGTCGCTGCAGTTTGTAAAGAGGCTCAAAATTTCGCCGACGCTTGCACTTGCTCATTAGCTCAGTTGGGAGAACGCTGGCACGGTTAGCCAGAGGTCGCGGGTCCAAGTCCCGGCATGGGTGGACATTTTAGCCTCTAAATAGGTTTTTAAAAATTATAAGACAAGTACTTCTTACCTACTTGATGATATTAAATATCTGTGCAATTTCCTTTTTTTTTTTTTTTTTTTCTTTTTCTTTTTTTTTTTTAATTAAGCACAGTGACAAAGTTATACAATATATTCCCTTCTGCCAAACTGTATTGCAGTTTAACGGCAGACACTCTCAGTAAATAATAATATGTTGAGATACAATTCTAAAATCTATAATTTTTTTTTTTTAAGTTCACAAAAATGTTAATATGTAGGTAGTCTAATAATAAGTTGTACCTTTTTTATGGACAACAAAGTATTCTCTATCTATCTACTCCGCAGACAAATAAATTGTGAAATATATTCATATCCGAACCAGAACATTTCCAAATGAAATTTTACTACACGAAACGTACCGGCATTCATTTTATATCAAATAAATCTTCGGAGGTATGGGAATACCTACCTGGTACGGTCGCCTTATTATAATAATGAGAAATGAAAATTATTTTTTTACGAAAATGTGTTTTTAAAAACGTTGCCAAATCGCTAATGTATGTCGCAGGCTACTTGATGATATTAAAATGTGATACAAGCGATACGCCGAAGAACCGGTGGACGATTGGGTTTAATTGTTTCGAGTGGAGACCACGAGCTGGCAAACGCAGCGTAGGACGCCGACCAGCTCGCTGGACCGACGATCTGAGGCAGAATGCTGGCAGCGGCTGGATGAGGATGGCCGAGGAAAGAAACAAGTGGCGTGCTGTTTGACATAACATAACATAACATAACGTAATGTAATGTAACGTTACGTAAATTAACGTACCGTAACGAACGTAACTAACGTAAAGTAACGTAACGTAATGTAATGTAACGTAACGTAACTAACGTAACGTAACTAACGTAATGTAACTAACGTAACGTAACTAAAGTAATGTAACGTAGCATAACATAACATAAACTCATGCCTGTATCCCAGAGGGGTAGACAGACATCGAGGTCTGCAAGGTCTACGGACCGATTGATTGATAGATAAGCGTTTATTATGTGGTGAAAATATAAAATTCACTTGTGTTCAGATTGATATGAATTCTGTAAACGGAGGAAGTACGCACTGTCTGCGGACAAATGATGATAACTAATTTTAAGGTTAAACTAACCCCCGGTTTCTCGTACACTAATAATCTGTTGTTGGCCAAAGTGCGTACAAATAACTAGTAACAGCTATTAACAATAACTACATTAATAGACTGTTAGGTTACGAGAAACCGGCGCTAAATTTATTTGTCTGAAGTGAGATATATTAGTCTTTACAAGTGACAAGAAAATTACTTACTTTCGTGTAAGTAGTTTGAGAATCACATTAATGTTTTTTAATAGTCCTTAGAAATATAACGATCTTATTTCATCTCTGTGTACTAAATAAAGAATAGTCTATCTTATTTTTAAAAAACAAAACTCTTTAAAACACTCCTCAGACTCAGTTTAAATAGTCTAGAGGAAAAGACGTAACGACAGATTAAATAAACGGTCTCTGAGGAGTGTTTCAGTGGAATTGCGTTTTTATAAAAAAAAAACACCGTGAGTTTTTAGTCGCTGATTTGGTTACCAACAACATAGTGCAAAACAAATTAAAACACTGTATAAAATAAGGGAAATATTATCCTAACACCAGCCTTAATTACAGCCCCAGGTGAATTAATAGGGTCACGGAAAGGGAAATTCGGATTCATAAAGTTTATTTCTTACGTTAAAGCCGTGAGCACAAGTCATATAAATTAACAACATAAGAAGAAATTTCGACGGTTTGGAATTTAACTTTGGAATTTAATTTGCTCTGCGTGCGTTTTTTCAGGTGATTTTTTTTACGATAATTTATTGTACTAACACTTACAGCACAGTATTTTTTTTTGAAAAAAAATAGAATACTTTTTAAAAATCTATTTAGAGATTGAAAATTCCGCTCATGCCGGGACTTGAACCCGCGACCTCTGGCTAACCGTGCCAGCGCTCTCTCAACTGAGCTAATGGGCAAGTGCAGGCATTAGTGAAATTTCGAGCCTCTTTACAAACTTTCTCTGTATTACGTACAGGCAGCGAAAGTGCAGGCATCAGTGAAATTTGGAGCCTCTCCTCCTCCAATTGTCCTCAGCACGGGTTAGTGCAACAAAAAGAATATAGAATTTAGAGATTGACAACTTTGACGTTCATTAAGTAAACATTCTGTTTTTACAATGAATAAAAATATTTGAATTGAATTGAATTGAATACTTTTGTATTTTTTTGGTTCATTCAAAAAAATAAAAAAAACCTTAGTGTTATACACAATTTCGCCATTTGTTGGCGGAGCGCTCTATCTCTATATATTATTTACTTATATTATGCCTATATTATTCTTTTACATAAACAACGTATATTTAAATTTATTCGGCTTCCGTCCATACGCAAATAAACCGTTGACAGAAATCGCGAATACACCAACGCAACACCGTCGATGAAGTTGCTCAATTGTTTACATTGAGACAAAAGCCGAACGATATAGCATGATGCGGTTAATGTTTTGTTTTAAGTACATAGGTGTAGTTATTTTATTTAATCAATTGTGAAGTTGTTCTTGCGATGCCACTCGCTAAGCTATAGGAAAACAGCGTGAGGGAACTGTCTGAGGTATTTACATTCCATAGTGTACGATATTACATATTACATTACATTCCGTAGCTATGTACGATATTACATTCCGTAACTATGTACGATAGCCCAGCTATGAGGTTATTCATTTTTCTGGCTATGCAAATCTATCTAAGTGTGAAAATATCAGGTTTACTAGAACTAACACTAACCCGTAGTCCGGATTTGCACCAATCAAACCCTCACGGTCTCATTTATAAGAAGTCAATTCCAAAAAAACACTCGTAAGTCGGAGTTATAGCCGGTTGTTAGCGGAGTTAATTCCTGACTTAAACCGGCTTTAACTCCATCTTAAGAGTGTTTTAGTAGAGTCGACTTTTTATAAATAAGACTGGGTCAAACCCAAAGAGGTGGCCGCCCCTAAGTACACGTGAAACGTACATAAATCTACCAAAGTAGTTATTTCCGGCTTGCCTCGGGCCGTCTGGCCAAGACTTAACTTCCAACAATAACGTAATTGGATCCTTGTTCAACATTACTTATTTATTTTGCGAACCTTTCCTTTACTCCGTAAAATATAAAGTGGTTTAAAAAAGGGTCTTATTTTTAAAGGGTATTTGGGGAGAAGCAGGCTATTTGGATGTTAATTTTATTGCAATAATAGAGACATTGTGCTGAGGATGTCCTTTTCGCCTTTCGGTTGAAGGGATGCTGGGAAAGTTTTTACTTTTGGCCAATTTCTCAGTCGCACGTTGTAAATTTTTTTATGTACCTATGTATAATAAACTACCAAGTAAAGTTTTGAGAATTTCAATTTTTTTCATTTAGGTACTAAATTATTCATAAAAAAAGGAGACAAAATATGAGAACTGCGTACCTTCTTCGTACTGCGTGATTTTTTAATACATACGTACACACATAAACACACGCCTGTATCTCGGAGGGGCAGGTCAGGTAAGGACCAGGGCTTGCCACTTGTCATGATCCTGACAAAGCTCTTTCTCTGCATCAACATTCGTTTGTAGCTGCATGCACGACGCCACTTAATTAGGGTTGTAACCTATACCACAGTATGGGGTATAATTAGCTTGAGTGTAGGAAAACCGATTTTGTTTTAGGAATCCGTAATATCTAGCATTTTCTAGGAATTGGAAATATCTAGCATTTTTTGTTAGAGTATAGAGCGTAAAAGCGTTTGATTGTAGAAACGTGAAAAAACTCGTGGTAGTAGCACATATAAAATGGACTTAAAAGGAAAACTATCACGGCTAAGTAGGCTTCACAAGTTAACGAGTAATAGGCGACCAACTTATAAAAGGAAAACTTCGTACAAATTCCATTGAAAATTACTCTAAAAATTACTTCTGTAAAGCAGGTAAAAACAAACCTCCTTCTAAGGAATCCTAGCCGCTTTTAAGCAAGCGTAGAGCTTGGTTTATTAAGTACTTACGCTTCTAGTAATAAGAACGTTGAACATCTCCGTACTCCGTACAATAAGAATGTTATGCTAATATTTTTGTACTTTAAAAACCCAAAAAAACTGTTTGCGTACATACATACATAAACTAACGCTGTATCCCAGAGGGGTAGGCAGAGACCAGGGACTGCCACTTGCCACGATCCTGACAGATCACTTTCGCTTCCTCAACATTCATTAGTCGTTGCATGCACGCACGCCGGTTTCGGGTACTTTTTATCTTGCCCTTTGCTAATAAATCCCCTATTTGGTCGAAGTATGTCCGCCTGGGACGTCCCTTACCGGCCGTTTCACCCACATTCACTCGATGTATTTGTTTCGTCAATCTTTCTTACTTCATCCTCTCCACGTGTCCAAACCAACGCAACATTCCTTTTTCAATTCTAGTCACTACATCATCTTTCAGTCCACAATGTTCTGTAATCAAACTATTGCGTATCTTGTCGTTCAAAGTAGGTGTTACTTTGGACCACAGTCACCCATACTGTCGTCCAAGTCGTAGAGTGCTCTCTATCTGGTTACTATTAATAATGCAAGTCTAAAAAGCATTGATGTCCTTGACTCGTTTTGCAATTTTGTATTCAGCAAACAGTTTTTGAGGTCCTGAGAAGTATGTCTACACCAGACATACTTATCAAGGACCTCAAAAACTGTTTGCATATCGTCATAGCAGCCATGATCCCCTCCCCAGTATAGCGGGACCGACTGATTGGATTGGATTGGATTAGTAATAATGAGGTCACATATCAATTTGATAAGAATTTATCACTTTCCTGAGATATTGCTCTTGAGATTGACGGCCTGTGATACCCACTCAAGAGCCGCTGTGGATTTTATATTGAGTGTATCTCACCTGATACTGCTCTTGAGGCTGGGTACTCTGACATTACCCCTAAATGGGGTGTTTTAAAATACATTTGACTCTCTAATTGTAAGTATTTAAAATCGGAAAAAATATATACCTATTACTTTTTAATGCCCTATCTAGGGTGGTCGGACATTATTTTTATGTTTTTTTAAACTTTATAGCATCAAAAAGAAATCGCAAACTTGAGACAAAATTATCACTACACATGGTTTTATTTGAGCTGTACAGAGTTTTGGATGATACAAAATATACCAAAATGACTATCACTAAATGTGTTAGTGACTATTAAAATTCTATTAATAGGATTTGTAATAAAAACGCTTAGTTTTTCCCCAACCTATTCGGTCGCGTAGCGCAATAAGTCCCGTACAAATCCGTGCATTCAGACAACCCGGCCTTAAGCCGTATTGAAATCCAACTATTACGGCCCTTCGAAAATTCGTAAATCGCCAAATCACTGGATAAGTATTCAAATACTTATAAAGGGATAAACAGATTTAAATATCTGATTGACAGGGTTGTCAGTTATACAATTTGTGTATGGATAGCTCTGCAAAGGTCGTGGCGCAAGATGTTTTAGACTTATTTACTGGATAGATCTTACCCTTGGGTAAATAGATGTTTCGGTCAGATAGTGCTGGCGCAAGGCATCCTAATGGTCTTATTTATAAAAATACGATTCCTGAAGACACTTCTTAGAGGTAGTTTAAATAGTCTGTTGTAAAGGGAAAAACGTAACCACTGGTTAAGTAAACTGCCCCTGAGAAGTGACTTAGAGCAATCTTGTTTTTTATAAATAAGACTGTAGGTGTTTTATTAGCGAGATTCTCCAGTGTCGCTGCTTTCGCCATGTTTTATAATTTAACATTTAAATATCAAATTTTTACGCAATTCTAATATAATTGTATTTCTGACATGTATAAAATACCCAATTATTTCTCACGGGACATACAAAATTGTTGTGAATTACTTCGTTGTCACCTCGGCCAGAGAATGAGTCTGGCCATCCAAAGGGGGAATGTTGCCAGCATCCTGGGCTCCTGCCGCGGGACACCGACCTGGGGCAAGTTTTTTACCTGTAAATATGTAAATTACTTAATTATAAATTATGTTTATTAGTATTAGTTTTAATTATTAGTTGTACAGTTATTGTTAATCAATCTCTATTTAAATAGACCATCTGAAATAAAAAAAAAAAATATCATTACAATAACATTGATTTATCTCCAATTTCAATTCGATTCACTTTATGTAGGTATTTATTTAATATAGTTTAAGTTTGATAACGCTGTCACCAATTATTTATAATTTGAAATTTAATTATCCAATTGCTGCCAACTTATTCATTATTTTAGTTTCGCTTATCCTAGAGCTACACGTCGGCACACTACCGGGTACTGACGGAAGACCAGCGCTGGAGTGGTCTGCCTCTCCAGCATATGCTGAGTCAGAGCCCCTTTGCATTTGCCACACGCACAACTTGTTGCCTTTTACTTTATGTTGATTTGCTTGTACTTACTTTTGTTGTTGTTTTTGTTTATCTCATTGCTGTAAAATTATGCTTTCTTTTACGTGTGTCATTTCAATTGTGGTTTTATATGTGTGTATGCAGATGCGAATAAGATGTTTACTTACTTTACTAATTCCCTGAATGGAGAACTTGCACCAAAAATGTTTTAATCTCACCGGAGAGGCCATTTTAAAAGATAAACCATCGTTTTTAACGAATACTTTTCATAATACAACTTGTGGAAAAGTAGTTCTGCGCAGTACATATTCTTATTTAAGTATTACTTGCCACTTGAACTTAGCTACAATTATATTTTATTAGGCATATTTTATATAATCTACCTTATCCGCGAGTATGCCGAGGATCGTGTGGCGACTGGTTCTAATAATGATAAGAATAACCTCCTTGAGTTCTGCCAGACCTTTCAGCAACACCATATTGTTTGTGAATAAAGCCTTCTAAGCCGCACCTCATCACGCTCTCGTCTTAGATCCGATTACACCGTTAGAACTTAACGTGGTTTATTTCAGTGACTGCTTGCAAACTGAGTGCTAAGTCTATTACAATGTAAATAAATATTTGAAAAATCATTTAGCATAGAAACTGTGATTTGAAAGATTTGAAAAACTTTCGCCTTAGCGTCTGCGTAATGAGATGATTTATACAGCGTCCAGTGGCACCTTCACTTACGCTAGATGGGTGAAAGGACCACACGGACGCTGTAGTACCTGGGACATTGTTATTTAGATGGAGTAGGCTTGCCCACCACCTATACCATCCTGACAGCTAGTCGGCCTAGTCCAAAGGAAAGACAAGACAATAAGTGCGGTGCCAACCAAGCCGCGGGTTTCCTCACGATGTTTTCTTTCACAGTTAGCGTATGGTATTGCTACTAATAATCCGCATTCGTATTCGTAATACGTAATTTTGAAAATAAACAAAGTCATAGGTACATGCCCGCACTGGGAATCGAACCTGGGTCTCTCGCTTCTACGTCCATTGTTCCGCCCACTGGGCTAACACCGCTTAAATCAAAGATAACAAACTAGACGTAAAGAGTGTGGCTCAGTCTTCGTAAAACATTACTCAGATTTAAGAAATCATATTTTTTTACATATAAATCCGGTTGGCTGGAAGAAACTTCTATAGAAATAAGCTCGCCTATGTACCCGTTCTCATAACTTTGTTTTTATGTGTAAATATTTATTTCTTGTGTACAATAAAGTATAATATGTATATGTATTTTTCGAACTACAACTTTCCTAAACACTACTCATTATGTCATAGTAAGTAAAGCCGTCACTAAGCTAATAAATAATGTTCTGTATTAGGCTAAAAATTCCACCCATTCCGGGACTTGAACCTGCGACCTCTGGCCAGAGGTTTTTAAAATTGTCCTCAGCACGGGTTAGTGCAACAAAACGAATATGAAATGTTCTGTATGTTTTTGTGCAAAAAAGGGTTCTATATCTATTTCCAACTATCTATCTTTTCATATTTGGCGAAATTTATTTTAGTTTTTAAATTCGAACTATAAATTCAAACGCTTCACTTGAGTTCGTCGCTCCAATTCGGATTCCATTTTCTTAGGCCGCATTTCGTTCCGGAACCTAGAGATGTAGTGCCGTTAACAGAGCTTAGATTCTGTTAACACATTCGGGCACAACGACAACTGCATGAACGCGTCGATTTCATTTCATTGCCGCTTCTTGTCTACGCGCGCTCACATATCAAACTTTCTAGGCGCCAATGGCACGAAGAAACACGATTCTAAGAGAATCAAGGCCCAGCTCATCGACCTTTACACGTATCCATTATCATCATTATATTTGAGAGACTCATTTTCCACGTAAGACGTTATTTCAGTGATCTGACCACTGATCGAACAAAGCTTCGGACCACATTTATCAAAAGTATACTTTTTAGGGTTCTGTATCTAAAGGGTAAGGGACCCTATTACTAAGACTCCACTGTACGTCTGCCTGTCTGTCTGTCATCGTGATTGCTAGACAGTTAAAATTTTCACAGATGATGTATTTATGTTGCCGCTATAACAACAAATACTAAAATAGAATAAAATACATATTAAAGGGGGACTCCCATACAACAAACGTGATTTTTTGCCGTTTTTTGCACGATATTAATAAAGGCAACAGGTAGACGCTTGAAATATTCAAATTTTGCATAGATAATGGTACGGAACCCTTCGTGCGTGAGTCCGACTCGCACTTGGCAGTTTTGTTTTACATAAAATATATAAGAATCTGCGAGCCAAACGGCATGTCAGATGAATCAGCAGTCTGTAGAATTCGAAGTGACCAGTTCGGGCCACCATAACAATGGTTTTTAATTGTTCTTTTCAAGGTCACAATCTAACGGATTAACCTTAGAACTGCCCTCGCGGAATTGAATGTATAGGCGGTCTAAGTTGGGCTTGGAATTCTGAAGTCTCCTTAGTGACAAATTGCGTTCAACGTTCAATTTGAACCGTGAACGTGGCTCTTAGTTACCGCGCGCCTAATCCACAGTGATCTGGAGCGATCCGCCAAAGTCCCCTCATTAACGTCACAACAAGCAAACTGAGCTGCTGTACCTCAGTGGGTACACTTGTTAACTTACTTTCATGACGGGCTGCATGAAATAGCTATACGATAGTATTTTCTGAGGTTAACACGAGCACTAGACATAATAAAACTAAAATTCTAACGGATATTTACTCGTTTACTTTTCCATTTTACAATTTTTCGACGATGAAATTCTAATTTTTGAGTTTTTATCAAAACTATTGTAGTGTCAATTTCAATTTAAAAATTCGCCAAAATATTTTTGGATAATAATTTCTGCCGAGGGTAGTAAAGTAACAGTTAATACTTTCAAAAAGACACCTGTCACCTCAGTATACCGAGACCACGGCACTTGCAAAAGTACCAAAACGTCGGAAAATTGTAAAATGGAAAAGTAAACGAGTAAATATCCGTTAAAATTCAGTTGATTATAGCTATACCATTCAATCAATCAATCATAGGCTTCCCCCAAAGCCTGCCACTTATTTCTATCCTCAGCCATCGTCATCCAGCCGCTGCCAGCAATCTGCCTCGACCAAAAGCAAACCATCGTGAAGAAACCTGTGTGTCCGTGGGTTTCACACACCTGAGCTCACGCGGTGATTAAGCCCATACTCTCTCTCTCAGAGCGAAAGCCTTCATTCTGCAATGGTACATATAAGTTGCCTGTGGTATGCTATGCTATGCCAATGGTTTGAATAGATTATTTGTGTCATGTCAACTCTGCGCGGTCACCACGTACGTTCCTGCATCGCGCTAACAAAGTGTTTCACATAACATGCCATAAATATGACGTCCGACGAGTAACAGTCAGAGCGGCTGCTCCCAGGCGTACGATATGCATGGCGGGAAATTACCCTTTATATCGGGAGTATGAGCCCCGCTCTTCCCTGGTTACCCCGATGTGATCGATTTACTATAGGAAAGAGCGGGTGATCGTGGATCGTGTGTCAACCAACAATCAACGAGCGTGCTTAAATACAAAGATAGAGCTCTTTCGAAAGAGCTTCATTAGGATCCTGACAGATGGCAAACCTTGGTCTAGTTGATAAATAAAAAAAAAACTTTATTCAAAAGTAACAAATTTATTACACATTTAAAATGGTTGGAGCCTCAGTACTTATAAATAAAAAAACAATTAGGCATAAAATTAGGCATTAAAAAAGTAACAAAGACTTTTATGCAGATGGATATCAAAATGTTTATACAGATGATGTAGACAGATAGAATATTATTCAATATACAGAGAAATTACATTAACCGAAATTGAATGAATCGAAATATAGTGCAACTTGCGTCTAACTTAGATTGGAGTGACTTTGCTTTTATACTATAGAAATCAGATAAAAACCTAGGATAAAATTAAAAACAATACAATAAAAAATATTTTTTTCGGGTTTTCGGGGTCACAAAATATGCAAAAAATTAAGTAACTTTAATAAAATCAAACTTATTCATTTAGTTTTGTTATTGAATTCTGAACGTTTTCTTATAAGGGTGTATACAATACATACATAAAAACATTATTTTACGAGATAACTCAAATATAGATTAGGGAGTGACGTCACATTCTATACGTCATATTGTACGGCGCGCTTTAGTACCACGTGACTATATTGACTTTTCGACTGGTTATATTATAAAATGTATTAGAAGCAGAGAAAAAAAAATACCACGCTTATTTATCTTTTAACGTGCCCTCTCTTATTCTTTTAAAATAGTTTTTGTGCAAGTTCTCTATTGACAGTTTTATTAAAAGAAATTAGCGACGGGTAGACGGTGCAATTAAGACTACTGTTATGAGTTGAAACGTTACGTTGCCTAACTGAAACTACTTATACATAAATATTTGAATGAATAAACTTTATTAAATTAACCAAATAAACATAGTAAACAAACTATACACTTGAAGAGGATATTAAAGAGGATGTTGAAGCGTTTGCATAAATGCCTAAATTATCTTCGTAAAATAAAAAAAAAACTCGTCTATTGGTTTAGGTGGCTAGTATGATATTTATCTCGCTAACGAATGAGTCAAGCTGAAATTGCCTCACATGCGTTATCTTTTACGAGCGTTTGTACGTACCAAATGCTTTATTTTTCATTAGTCAATCAATGAGTATAATTTCGATCATAAATACCCTTCTCGACCCTAGTACAGTCGACAACATAATTAACCAATACACGCGTGCACTCTACTCGGTCACAGTGAATTGTGAAGAAACTTATTTATTAGTACCAGCCTAATGTACCACTTTTCGTGCAAATAAACAATTTCAATTTCAATTTCATTACGGATGATTGAATTTAAAATGCAAAGGTGGACCTGGCTTTTGACTGAAAATGAACTAAACGACTCTAAATAAAAACATAAAAACCATCCAAAGTGAAGAAATACGTATAACTTATGCTTTATTTCACACGAAACATTCAACAGGACATTACATAAGAAATAAATGTTTATCTGTAAGAGACTTCTTCCAGCAAACCTAAATGCTTCCTAAGGTGGATAAAACCTCACCAAAATGAAAACAATGTCATAGGTACATGCCCGCACTGGGAATCGAACCTGGGTCTGTCGCTTTCGAGCCCAATGTTCTACCCACTAGTCACTAGGCTGTCACCACTCCTTCTACCCCACCACTGCTCCTATAACATATTATGTACGTATGTATGTGTGTTTGTGCGTGTGTATGTGAGAAAAAGAGAGAGAGAGTGTGTGTATGTTTGTGTGTGTGTGTGTGTGTGTGTGTATGTGTGTGTGTGTGTGTGTGTGTGTGTGTGTGTGTGTGTGAGTGTGTGTGTGCGGATATTTCGGGATCGGATCGAGGATTCGAGGATCGGAAGAATGCTATAGGTGTTATCTGTGACTTGTCGAAGGCATTTGACTGCGTAGACCATAAAACACTTCTCTTAAAATTGAAACACTACGGAATAAATGGGACAAACTTAAAACTTATGAGAACATATTTAGAAGGGAGGGTTCAAAAAGCTGACATAAATAGGACTAAATTGTCAGGGCCGGAGGTTAAGATGGGAGTGCCACATTGATCTATTTTGGGGCCGTTCCTTTTCCTCGTATATGTAAATGATTTGCCGTTCATGGTTCAAAACATGTCGGAGGTAGTATTGCTTGCAGATAACACGTCACTTATTTTTAAAATTAAGAGACAAGAACTACAAATAATGCTCTCTCTAAGGTACTATATTGGTTTACTTCTAATAACTTATTATTAAATTTAAAAAAGACGAAATGTATAAAATTCACACTACCAAATGTCAAAATGGTTGAAATTATAAACTAGACCTTGTAGAAGAAACTGTATTTCTGGGTATCACAATTGATGCAAAACTTCAATGGGGTCCTCATATAGGAAAATTGGCAAATAGGCTCAGTTAGGCAGCATACGCAGTTAAAAGAATCCGGGAACTAACTGATGTCGCAACTGCTAGGCTTGTTTATTTTAGTTACTTCCATAGTATTATGTCTTATGGTATACTACTGTGGGGTCGGGCAGCAGACATTGAGACTATCTTCGTCCTGCAGAAGAGAGCGATCAGATTCATATATAAGCTAGACTATAGAGATTCGTTAAGAGATTTCTTTAAAGAAACTAACATCCTAACAGTTGCTAGTCAGTATATCTATGAAAATATTATGTACGTTAAGAAAAATATCAGTGACTTTAAAACTGTAGGTAGCCAACACAATGTAAATACTAGAAATAGAGTTAAAAAAGAAAATTTAGGCTGGCAAAGGTTAATACATCCTTTATGGGGCATTGTATACGTTTCTACAGTAAGATCCCTGAGGATATAATAAGCTTGCTAGAAACACGGTTCAAAAAATGTGTGAAGCACACTTTGTGCCAAAGAAGCTACTATAACATTAAAAATTATTTAGATGACAATAATGTCTGGAATTAAAGCCAGTTCAATGCATGAGTTTTAGAACATTTATATAAATCCTGTAAATTAAGGACTTAAAAAGACTAAGTTTGGAGTTTTTTTGTCCATTTTTTCTCCAAAATGATCTAGATTTTGAAATGGACACCTAGATTGACTTGTAACGTTCATTAAGTCGTAGTTTCTGTGCTACTTTGAATAAAAAGTTTTGATTTGACTTGATTTGATATTTACTCGTTTATTTTTTCATTTTACAATTTTCCGAAATTTCGGTACTTTTGCAAGTGCCGTGGTCTCGGTAGACTGAGGTGACAGGCGTCTTTTTGAAAGCATTAACTGTTAGTTTGCTACCCTCGGCAAAAATTATTAAATTACGTTCGAAAAATATTTCGGCAAATTTTTAAATTTAAATTGGCTAAACTCAAAAGTAATGATTATTACTTATTCAAATTAAAATTAAATCTACAGTCGCACTTCTAGCAAGGGGATCTCATGCACTTAAGCACTGATTCCCAGGCTGTAGCTATGTTCCAACCACGATCGCTATTGAAATTTGGATGCCGGCGGATCTCTATTGCCTCGCGTAACATTCTAGGAAAGAAACGTTCCTCTCGGGCTAGAACTTGAACTTTATCAAAATGAATGAGAATGCACGTAACTTACTCGTAGAATACAAAGTCATTGGTACATGCCGAATTAATTCGGATTCGAGCCCAAGACCTTCCGAAAGTGAGGTTGGCGTTCTGCCGCTGCGCTACCAACGCCTTAATACTCTTATGGATGCTTTTTACAAACGCAGTTCGGTTAGAATTAATTAGTTTTGGTTTTTGTCTCGGCCGAAGTGTCGTGGGTCGGGCCAGCTACAACGACACTACAATCGAGGAAGTGTAGCCCGTACAAAGCCAACGAATAGAAACATTAGCGGCAGATACTCGCGAAGAACATCCTTGAGCCGGTGTCATTAACCAGCCAATTACACTACGTCACACTTTACCTCCTGTCGGCGTAAACAATGGTCTATTTTCATTTGGCCGGCTTATACGCACACCGAAGCGCTGGCTACGGGCGCGCGAGCGTGTGTGCGAGGGAGAAGAAAAGCGAGGGAAATGCGCTAGAGAAAAGGACGGTCATTGAAAGCCTTCTCATAGAGTAGGAGCGGAGACTGTGCAGGTTGTTCGGTTAAGAGTGACTGTGCCGCTCAGAGGTAGATTTGAAATAATAAGAGATCCTGTGTACAGTTAACAGCTGATTAACCTTTAGATTTTGGACGTTTGATAGTTCTCATAATATCTTTTTAGATATTTTGCACACGAAATATAATAGTATAGTAAAAAGTATAATAGACATAGAAAAGGCATAAAACTGGATTTAGCTTTACGCTTTTGTTTCGAGAGTATTTGAATAAAATTTGTTTTAATCATACGTTAACACTTTTCCTCTAAAGCACTCCTACGAGGCAGTTTATTTGTGGCTACGACTTTTCCTTGTAGAATCTCCACCACAGACTACTCGGCGTTTTAAGGAATCGTGTTTTTTATAAATAAGACCGGAAGTCTAAAAGATTTTAAATCAACAGTTACCCCTGATTTCTCGTACGCTAACGGATGCCGGTTGGCCAAAGTGCCTACATACAAAAGCAACTGATAATCGCCTGTGTGTTAACAAACTATTACCGAAACATCAAAATGTACAAAGAATCATATCTATGATTTGAAAATACGTAAGTTCTAATTAAATACAAACTACGTATTTTTGATGTTTTTGGTTATTTGTCGCCCAATAACTCTGAATGGCTGAACTGATTTGCATAAAAAATGGCACACGGGTAGATCATAACTTGGACGACTAGGTGAAGCTACAGACACCGATAATTTACTACATAAGTGAGATGATTTTTTTATCCTAATTTAAGAGATGGAATCTTGTTGCTGAAGCATCGACAGGCTCGGGTCACAGGCTAGTTGTCTATTAGATTTATTGGCTGCCAATAGCACTAGGCTCTATTGGCAGCCAATAGAGCCTACTGCTAGGCATACGCCTTTTTCTGATATTTTTTATAAAATTGTAATGACACAACAAAGGTCATTCGCTCTTGTTTCGAAACGAAAATTTCAAATTAAACTAACGGCCGTGTAACCCGACACAGATCCACCCACTTTGGTTGTTCAAGGTATCTGTCAGGCATTACATCTATCACTTATCCTCGGTTTCTCGTTCACTGACAAGCTATTAATGTACTGTTAACAGCTGTCAGTGTTTTTTTTTTGTATGCACTTTGGCAATTGACAGCTGTTAACAGTAGATTAACAGCGTGTTAGTGTACGAGAAACTGGGGGTTAGTGCTCTAGTCTCGATTTTGGTAACATCAGATTAAGTACATTAACATTTTGCTATCTGACATTGTAATTGGATTTTTATCGTATCCGCGAAGTCCCCGATAAGGATAAAGCTTGTTACGTTTTATGGTTTTTGATTAGTTACAAATTAGTCTCGATAGCGGAACAATGGTGCAGTTAAATGATCGTAAAAGCATTTTATGACTTGCAATTGCATTTATGTAGGTATGTTCCACTGCGTCGAGGACCATGAGACTGAAGCTCTACATACCCTATAAATAAAATCAAATGAGCTATTACAATCAGAGAAAGACGATCATTATTATAATTTTAGAGTTACGGTCTTATTTATGAAAACACGATCCAAATAAAACAATTTTTTTTAATCTAAGTTAAAATTGTAAATCTTTGTTAATTATTTTATTAATTATTGTGTTTTGGTAACAAACGATTTATATTCTATTATATTCTAAAATGTGTCGGGTCACGTTTTTCCCTTGACCACATACTTTTAAATTGTCTCTGAGGAGTATTTTAAGGTGTCTCGTCTTCATAAACAAGACAGACTCTTGTCGGTGAAGCATCTTTGACTTAAGAATGTTATTTCAATGATCTGACATTTTTAAATAATATTTAAATGTTTTTAAGGGTTCCGCACTTACAGTTATTTGTTTCACATAAGATTTGTTTTTTAACGGTTGCTTACGTCCACGTAGATAGATATACATTACTTAGCTGCCATCTTCAGTAAAATGTTAAAATAATCGTTTTATTAATTGGAACAGCAATGCTTCCTTGATTTAAAAAAAAAAAAAATATTCAATGAAAAGAGACAATAGATGACAATAATAAAAAGTGAAAATTTAATGAAAATATATTTGTACTGAAGGTCCCCCACCAGATGGTACGACGACCTGTTTACGGTGGCAAGGAGTCGCTGGATGCGGGCGGCACTACACTGGGAACCTTGGAAAACCATGAGAGAGGCCTATGTCCTGCAGTGGGCGTCAAATGGCTGATGATGATGATGATGATATTTATAAATTGATGTTTACTACAACGGGATCTTGGGCATGAATTTATATGAACACATAAATTGTCATACCTACCCTAGATTTGTAGTAACCGTTGGTATTCGTTTGCCTCGTATCTGTGTATTACGAGAATATAACTCTCAATACCGTTGCGTTATATTTCTAACACGTACCAAGCTTACGTTTTCTTTTAATTTTTGTGTAATAAAGCGTAACAAACAACTTAATTTAATAAAAACTCACGTTGTTTTAATATCTATTCTGTAGGGATAAACTATAGCGTATAAACGCCTGTATCCCGGAACAGATTGTTGCTAATAATATTATTAGTAGTGTAATTTCCTTGTTTTTTTGTAATGTATGGATACAAAATGTTATTACTTTTAAAGCTTTGTTTTATGCTTGGGACTTTAGAGGGAGTCAAGGTCTCTTTCTTTACTATATTTTTTATTCTAGATTATCATGTTCATTTTTGCAAAAAAAATGTGTACATCTAAAGAAAAAAAAAGAAAAAATTACATGGAAGACTCGTGTCACTTCTGCGCAATTTCCCGGCGTTTCTTTACTCTTTGCCACTATCAGTGCTATGTACCAGGCCCAGTCGCGGTTCAGTTGTCTCTACGGTCGCTCCTCCGTTCCGAATTCAAATTCGCTGGAAACCAATCAAATTGTCTTTTTCCTCACAGATTGTGGCTGGAACTATTGGCGGCCAGTGTGCTAACAGTGTGAGAGAAGTGAAGTGTCAGTGAAAATAGTTTTTACCAAAGAGGTTTCGTGAACGGACGGTGAGTTCGTGTTTATGTTTCTTTGCGCGGGCACTAACGATTTTTAAGGCATAGAGCCTTGGACAAATACACTGATAGAGTTCAGAGCTTCATTATGCCTGTAAATAAGTAGGCGGTAAGTTTGTTACTTTGGAGTTAGAACCAGTAACAATGGGACGTTTCACTTGTTTGTTTTAAAGATACTTTGGGTGCTTTGGGTCAGTGTAGACGCCCGTTGTTGTTTCTATTTACATATTTACACAAATAGCAAACTTTTTGACATGTTAGTGTGCTATTGAAAAGGTTATTGTTAACATCTTGACCCTGCTTGAAATGCTCTCCTATATCATGTTGACAGATAGAGCCGCACGGTTTTTAAAGGGCCCAAAAGAAATTACATACCCTCATCATCATCATCATCATCATCAGCCATTCGACGCCCACTGCAGGACATAGGCCTCCTTCTTGGTTTTCATAACCATGAGGGGTTTTGCCATAATCGCCACGCTTGGCAGGCGGGTTGGCGATCGCAGTATGCGGTCGGAATCTCAGGAAGACGCTGCTGCCCGTCTCCTGGTAATTGGTTTCCTTAGTCGCCTTCTACGACATCCACTGAAGGAAATGGAGTGACGCTATTCTTAATCCGGCGCCACGCGGAACGTAAGAAATTACATGACCTATAAAATCATTATCCTTCAGTAGCTCTGCGATGATATGCAGTGTATCGTCGACCGGTACATTGGTAAAATTGGAGACGTTACATCAAAACTCACCATTATCTCTTCATCCTGTAGGGAGACATTCCCCAATAACCTAATAAAGAGTCCCTGATGTAGTGAAACCGGAATTAAGTTAATTATGTCATTGTGTTACTTACGAATGTTTTAGTTTGAAAATATTTTGGCCATGTCTGAAAACCTGAACCCTATTTCTTCAGTATCAATGATAACTAAGCCTCTTCTGATTATTAATACTTCAAAAATATTACTTGAATATTTTATCTGATACAATTTTCAAAATTGTATGATTTATAATATTAAACTTTTTTATTAATAAAAAAAATATATTGAGAAGTTTATATTTTTGTTTATTGGAAGTGGTTCAATTATCAATACTGAAATATATTTTTTCAGGTAATTTTTTTCAGGTTAACACGATGTAGGTATTTGTCAAAGTTTAGTGATCATTTTAACACGTGGTTCACACATATGACTTGACAAGCTTGAGAAGATACGTACGTACTTCATTCAAGTGAAGTCATGAAATGAGTAATAATCAAACGATACTTTGATACCTACTTAATAACTTTTAAGCCTACTTTTGAGATCACTCCATCATACTAGAGTGCATATTTGATAAATTATTTATTTGGCAATGTGCCGAGTAACATTGCCAATATGCCCGATCCCGAACGCGACAGCAGCAAAAGCGCTCTATTAGTATGGTGCTTATAGAGCGTTTTTGCTGCTTTACTAACAATATGCGTGAGAAGACTTTAACCAGTAAGTCATGTGACCTACGGTGTTGAAACGTGGACACTGACGGTAGGACATACCCACCGATTCAAAGTCGCTCAGCCTTCTATGAACGGGCTTGGAGTCTCTTTGTTGGGTCACATCAGAAATAAGACAAGTCGCCAAAAACCTAAGGCGAGCGATATAGCCAATAATATTAGCAAGTTGAAATGGCAGAGGGCTGGTCACATGCCGAAGAACCGATATTCATTGCCACGAACAATGTGGAGACCACGAAGTGGCAAACCTACCGGTGAGATGATCTAAAGTATATGATAGAAGAGGACAGAAAGAAGTAGTTTACATTAGGGGAGCCTATGTATAGCGGTGAATGAGTTCGAGGCGACTGATTGAATGATGGATTCGAGGGGAGTTCGCTCAGAAAGTGCGATGCTTGCTTTTTTTGGTATTACATTGGCAATTTTACAATCCCTAAACAAACAAACAAACCAACTCCTAAAACTCAAGCCACTGACTTTAAAACTTAGTTTAATTTCGGCACATTTAATTGAATTTTATAACGCAATTAATGAAAAGCCAGCGTAGCGCATAACCTCAATATCTTTACTGGAACATTGACTATGAAACTTGGAGAAGAAACGGTTTGAGTTAAAAGCCTATTGAGATTTCTCGTGAATGTCTAGATATAGATATATCTGTGATAGTATTCTGTATAAACCGCACAATAAGAACTAAATGGGATGTTAAAATTAATTTGATACCGACTCGAATTTAGAGAGGCAATAATGTTCAACCAGATAATTTGCCACCAAATAAAACACAGCCCATCGTTACCCATTTACTATTGGCCGTTCATTATTGTACGGCAAATATCCGTGTAAGTGAGATACAAATTATACCCATACGTTGTACCTAGCGGTAGATACTGGCAGCACAAGTTCGGTGAGAGCGATAAAACTTGTAAAAACAACCATCTGAGGACAATTTTAAAAACCTATTTAGAGGCTAAAAATTCCACCCATACCGGGACTTGAACCCGCGACCTCTGGCTAACCGTGCCAGCGCTCTCCCAACTGAGCTAATGGGCAAGTGCAGGCATAAGAAAATCTTTACAATTTTTTTCTGTAATACGTATAGGCAGCGACATCTGGCCAAAGCAATTTACATCACTTGCAGCCCCGAGTAACCCACTTTGCAGTTAGGTTTTTACATCGGAATGATATTCACTGATGCCTGCACTTGCCCATTAGCTCAGGTGGGAGAGCGCTGGTATGGTTAGCCAGAGGTCGCGGGTTCAAGTCCCGGCGTGGGTGAATTTTTTAGCCTCTTAATAGGTTTTTAAAACCATTACTTGAATAAAATGATTTTCTTATCCAAGTTTGTATGTGCACGGATTATAATTATCACCCGCACATAGCCAGTATTTGCTAACCACGTATTACATACAGTCTGACCGTGCATTATTGACTCCTTTTTCATTTCATTCTGATTGCGCGTGGATAGATATACGAACAAATGTCTTCGTTATAAAACCTATAAAAAGAGAGTACTTTTGTTAGTCTGAACTTGTCTCAGTCCCAAACTATTAGGACTATTTATTAGTACTATTTTATGGTAATCTAATAAAGACAAAAACATATAAAAATAACGCAGAGACTGAGATTGTATGTACAAATAAAGATACGGCAGACCCCAGTGGGAATCTTACCAATGACTTCTGTCGTGGTAATTAACCGAGTTACCGCTAGACCAACGAGGCAGGCATAGGAGAGTGTCAAAGCTTATAATGTCAATAAATTGTATATAACCCTACTTTGGTGTGTTGTTGTGAGTTCGTTTGTTATTGTAACTTTATGGTTGCGGTGCCATAGCAGGGCTTATGTGCTGAACTGTATTTTGTGAAACACCAAATGTATGAAACTACATGATTGCAAATAAACATAAATATAAATGTTCGAACTACGAATTATATTTTGCACGCAGCTAAGCCAGCTATTTAATAAAATATAGCAGAAATGCAGTTTTTTCGAAAACTAAAATAAATATCAAGTTATTGTGTGTATAGTAAAATTTACTTATTGTTACACGGGCAAAGAGGCATTTATTATTTACATTTAGAGCTTCAAGTAGGTCTGATAAGATTTTTGTTATTTATGTAGTTTATCTTGTTATTTATCTAGTTTTTTACCGCTGTTCCGACTTTCTAAGGTTTCCTGGAAGAAATCTCTTACAGAGAGAAGCTCGCCTTTGAACATGCCATTTCTTATGTATTGTCCTGTTCAAAATTTCGTGTACAATAAAGTATGTTTGTTCACAATTTAATGAGAAATGTCAAGAATACACGTCATTTCTTGACACACTTCTTGCACTTGGAAAATTCATCATCATCCATTTGACGCCCACTGCGGGTCATAGGCCTTCTTCAAGGTTTTCATAACCATGAGGGGTTTTGCCACAACCGCCACGCTTAGCAGGCGGGTTGGCAATCGCAGTATGCGGTTGGAATCTCAGGAAGACGCTGCTGCTCGTCTCCTGGTAATTTATTTATTTAGTCGCCTTCTACGACATCCATGGGAGGAAATGGAGTGACGCTATTCTTAATCCGGTGCCACACGGAGATTTTTAGTTAATTGTTTACAATAATTTTTGAAACTAAAAACAAGGACACTACCTTCTTACAATTACAATTCAAACATATGGAATTTATCGCGTAATTCACAAAAAGACTAGTGCAAAACACAAGAATTAATGACACTAAAACCGTACGTTAACGTAAATCGACTAACGATTACTCTGAAATACTCAGAGGCAGCTTACATATTCTATGGTCTTTCCCTTCGCCACAGACTATTTAAACTGCCTCTGCTGAGTGTTTTAAGGAAGAGTGTCTCTATAAATGGAACTGGAAGAGTCTGGGCGATTTACGACAAGTCAGACATGCATGTGACATTTATTGGGTATGGGTTCTTATCCATCCAATGCCGAGTGTAGGTCTCTTCTTGTGCACCCCACTTACTTCGGCCTCGGGCTTTTCGCGTCCAGTCTTTTCCTGCCACTATTATTACGTACACTGCCACTTACATAAGCAGCCTATATACGTCCCACTGTAGGGCACAGGCCTTCTCTCAGAGAGAGAGAGTATCGGGTTAATAACCACGCGTGCCCACCGTGGAATTGCGATTTGAAGCGCTGAGGTATGTGAATAACTCAGACACTCAGGTTTCCTCACGATGTTTTCCTTGCTATTATAATGCAAATGCGCAAATGTACATAACTTAGAAAACAATGTCATAGGTACGTGCCCGCACTGGGAATCGAACCTGGGTCTCTCGCTTCAGAGTTCAATGTTCTACCCGCTAGGCTACCACCACCGCTTGCTGCCACCTCTACTATGTACGCTGACACAAAATATATTTGTACGCCTTTATGGCAGGACATAACGATCTGAAGCCTGACTGAACACCAAATGTATAAATATAAATGCTTTAGCTTTATGATTATGCTTCTGCTTTATCCGCAGATCAGTCAACGCGATTATGCAACTAACACGTATTATAAACGTTAAAGTTTGTATATTTTGATAGATTGATTGAATTTGGCACACAAATACATCCTGGATCAAACAGCAGTGTAGGTACTGTGTATCCGAATCTCAAGAATTTTATGTTTTAGGCAGAGATAATACGAGTACATAAAACTTATAACTCGTACTGTAGTATAAGTACAAAGTTTGAACGAGTTAGGTACTTGACTTATGGTCAACGCATTGTGTTATGACAAATGAGGAAAATTATTGTACCTAAGTCAACTGATATCATGCATCGACATTTACTATAAATGTTGCAAAATTATATTTGTTAATTGAAAAGTTTCATTTTGTAGTGTATTTCGTGAACTTAGAATTTTCTTCTCTTGTCATTTGATATCCCATTTAAAACAGTAGGAAAAACCCCACTTTTGTAGGGTTTTGTTGTCACCATGACTTAGGCGCGCTTAGCTCAGAGACGATTAGTACTAGAAAGCTGAAATTTTATATTGGCTTCACATTATTATTATTCATGCAAATAAAACGGCACAATAAAACCCATACATTTGTACGAGCACACTCGACATTAGTGTATTGGTAATAAGTAAACTGCTGATACAGCGAACCTGTATGCCCCGCGCTACGTCTTTTAGTACAATAAATACTCCCAACCGGGACGGACACATCGAATTAACGCGTCTAATTCCACCTTCCGCTCCCGTTGGTACCCAAGTGTAGGGCGCATGCGACCATTGGCCCCTACATTTTTGGTCCTTCGAGCTTCACGGTTTTTGTGACGCCTCAGAGAAGGCATATGGGTGCGTTATCTACAGCAAATCTATGGACGAAAATGGTCAACCTGTCATCAAGCTCGTGGCCGGAAAAACCAAACTCGCGCCGGCAAAAAAGCAGTTATCACTACCCCGATTAGAGTTGTGCGGCGCGCTGCTACTATCTCGCCTTATGAAAAAGGTCATAGAGTCAACAAACGCACAGACAGTGAATGCGCACGGATGGACTGACTCTATGGTAGTACTGGGGTGGCTACAAGGCGACATCAGCCGTTGGAAAACTTTCGTTGCCAATAGAGTGGACTTAATAACAAAAACCATGCCACCAGCCACTTGGAGACACGTCAAGTCCGAAGAGAACGCTGCTGACTGCGCCAGCAGAGGCCTAAATCCCTCTCAAATACAGAAACATACCTTGTGGTGGGAAGGGCCCTACTGGTTGAAAACAGACGACTTGCCGAGTGAATGCACTTTTACAACATCTGAGGAACAAAAACAACAAAAACAAACCTGTGCGACTCAGACAACCGCAAGATTAGTGGAGGAGCTTCTACGGAAACGTAGCTCTATGACTCAAGTAACCAGAGTGCTGAGTTGGATAATGCGTTTTATACACAACACAAGAAACGCCCTGCATGCCAGGCGATATTCGCATCTAACTACAGCGGACATAAAGCTCGCTCACGACACAATCGTCAAAACGGTGCAAAGGAATGTTTTCGCCGGCGACCTAGAACAAATGCAAAAATGTAACAAGTTACGGTCAACAAGCAAACTTTTGAGCCTGAATCCTGTATTGGACAAGGATGGATTATTACGCGTCGGTGGAAGATTGGAACACGCACACCTACAACAATCTCAAAAACATCCTTTGATCTTACCAGCCCGCCACCGACTCACAGAGTTGTTGATCGACCAGGCTCACCAAACCACTCTCCACGGCGGTGCGAGACTGACACTAAGCCATCTACGGCACACGTACTGGGTACTTGGAGGGATGAAGACAGTCAAAGGACAACTCAGCAAATGTGTCACATGTCATCGCTTCAAGACAAATCACCAAAGTCAGCTGATGGCCAACTTACCTGAGCCCAGAGTGACACAATCACGACCCTTTACTCACACGGGCGTAGATTTTACTGGCCAGGTGGAAGTGAAAGCCAACAAAGGCAGAGGCATAAGAACTATGAAGGCTTATATCGCAGTCTTCATCTGTCTATGCACAAAGGCTATACATCTGGAGCTGGTTTCGGACCTCAGCACCGCTGCCTTTTTGGCAGCTTTGAAACGCCTATGTGGACGCCGAGGTACGCCGAGACACATTTATAGCGACAACGGGACGAATTTTGTTGGTGCAGCAAGAGCTCTAACCAAAATACGCCAAGAGGCAGTGCAGTATTTCGTAAACGCTGACCTCATAACGCACATCTCTGAATGGGGTATTGAATGGCATTTTAATGCCCCATCTTGGCCTACCGCGGGTGGTTTATGGGAAGCTGCCGTCAAAAGTACAAAATACCATCTAAAGCGAGTACTTGGCGAACAAAAGCTCACCTTCGAGGAATTCTCAACATTACTAATACAAATTGAAGCCTGCCTCAACTCACGTCCACTGGTGGCTATAACAAACGATTCTGAAGACATAGACTGCTTGACACCCGGACACTTTTTAGTAGGCGCTCCAGTTCTAGCCCCACCAATATCAACTGATGATAACGAAACTGGGCTAACTATAAGATGGCGTCTAACAGAACACATGCACAGAGACTTTTGGAAAAGATGGTCCAAGGATTACCTTCAAACTCTACAACAACGAGGCAAGTGGCACCATCCAACACAAGACATGGCCGTGGGTGATGTGGTCCTCGTGAAGGAGGAAAACCTGCCACCCGCTAGGTGGTTGCTCGGAAGAGTAACTGAAACTCATCCCGGACCGGATGGTCGCGTGCGTGTCGTCACTTTGAAAACAAAATCCAATACGATGAAGAGACCAATAACAAAGCTATCGCGCTTACCTTTGGACGAAGAAAGGTCGAATCCGGAAATAAACACTGAACAAGCAGAAAAGAACACGCTCAGATGGTTGCTGCGACCTAGGACAGCAAAAAGATGTGCTTTTACCCCCTACCTGAGCACTTTGCTTGTCTTGATGGTCATGTGTGTATCACCAACCATGCATCAATTGATAAACGTTTCACCGCTTGACCCAACCCGACTGGTGTACTTCGACAAAATTGCTGACATGCAAGTCATACAGGATGAATGGAAAATGGTTGTATTCTACAATATGTCTACCTATTGGAGAAGTGTGGATAACATTGAAAAATACGTACACCACCTTCAACGACTATGTACACAAAAGGCAGCACTTCAAGCCATATCATCCCAATTCCAACATGAGTTAAAGGAGCTGAAACATTACAACCAAGTACTACAAATAGAACATGGCACCCGTAACAAGCGAGGCCTCATCAACGCTGTGGGATACATCGCCAATTCCCTCTTCGGTGTGCTTGATGAACGGTTTGCAGAGAAATATAACAATGACATACAATTACTTCAAACGAATGGAGAACATCTGTTAAAACTCTACAAAGAACACACTTCCATCATAGAAGGGGAATACAATCTACTGAAGCGGAACGAGCAAGTCATGAAGCAACAATTTTTAGCCATCAACAAACATTTGGAAGAAACCGAACAACAAGTCAACCTAGTTCAAGAGACGAATTTATACATAACGACCACTGCGCTTGCGGCTGACATGATTCTACAGAACTTACGTCGAGTGCAACAACTCTTGCTTGACTTAATCACAGACGTACGCAGCGGAAAGATCGATGCACACTTGTTAAAACCCGACGAATTCGCAACCCAGTTAAACACAATCTCGGGACAAGTACCTAAAGGACTATCGCTGCCGTGCACAAACAGCCACAGTTGCATAAGAGAGATCTACAAACTTTCAAGAGTACACGTGCGACTCATAGAAAATTTCCTCTTATTCGAGGTGAAAATTCCACTCGTGGCCGATGAACAGTACGAGTTAACGAGAATTATACCTATAAAAATGATAAAAGAGGACAAAATGATGCATATCACACCAACATCGGACTACATAGCAATAAACCTAAGAAAGGACATGCTAATCCAACTGAATCTCCAAGATATGTCATCATGCGTGCACTTCAACGAGCACAAATATTTATGTAGTCTAAACGCGCCCCTTTATGATATCAAAACTACCAACTCACTATGCGAAGCGCAAATTATAAACAATCGAACGGCGTCCGGTTGTCATACAGAGATAGCGGCTTGCAAAGAAGACTGGATTAAGTTACAAGGCGAAGGCGCCTGGCTGTTTACATGTTGCGAGGAATGCTCGACGCGCATTTTCTGCCCAGCTGGAGCCAGGACACAGATACTACGACACACTGGTATCGTCACTTTAGAACACGGATGTATGCTTCGCGGGGAACACCATTTGATTCACTCACATTACAACTTACACAGTGAGGTGAAGATAGAGGATGAGGACATGTACGTGCCTGAATCTGGGGTCAACGAACTCCTTTTAATAAACAGGAACATCACTCACAACACGACGGTGATGCTGGATAACGAAGAACTAATTGACACACTGAAAAGGAGGATCGAGCATGTTAAAAATCAACAAGAAGCCATTACCCGGGACCAATCAGAAGGCGCGACACATCACTATGTGATGTACGGGTTTATGACTATCTGTGGAACAGCATTGTGCACCGCACTTTGTCTCAAGATGAAAAGAAATTGCATATGGAATCGTGTAATACCTCAAGAGACAACCGCAGAACCTACCAATGAGATGGAAATGCAACAGATTGCGATACAACCAGAGGCAACAGAGCCACCCGAGGCGAAGCCTAGAACCACCAGGGTAGATAGCTCAACGTCGCCCATTGTGTTTAGTGATTAGTGATTGATTACTTACATTAGTGTTGTTACATTTTTTATACCTACCTACATCGTTTAGTACATAATTGCTTTAATTGTTAATTGCTTATTTGTTTTCTTTTCTTAATTGGCAGCATGTACGAGCACACTCGACATTAGTGTATTGGTAATAAGTAAACTGCTGATACAGCGAACCTGTATGCCCCGCGCTACGTCTTTTAGTACAATAAATACTCCCAACCGGGACGGACACATCGAATTAACGCGTCTAATTCCACCTTCCGCTCCCGTTGGTACCCAAGTGTAGGGCGCATGCGACCATTGGCCCCTACACATTTTTAGAATAGGTACGTACCTCCCCTATACTCGGATTAGGGATAATTTGGATAATTAAATTTATCCACCCACCCTCAGTCAGTCATCATCAACCCATTATGTCCCCACCGAGGGGCACGGGTCTCTTCCCTGAGGAAGGTATAGGCCATACTCCACCACGGGGGCCAAGTCCACCACGGGGGCCACCCACCCTATCCAGGCTAAATGGTGCTTTGTACCCCTAGAAAAATGGAAAAAATCAGGGCAACTGTAGCACGTAACATTTTATAAAAAAATGAAAAAATTCGGGGCAGTTGCACATATGAAGAAGTTAAGAAGGAAACTCACAGCTAAGTACGTAAATTAAATTATTTCTTAAGGCACAGTGGTACTGTCATGTATATAAATAACAAGGCCATCCGATAAATGTAGAATATAAACATTGAGAGGAAACCCGCAGCTTAATTGAGTCCGGGCGAAAAGTACCTCTAAGCCGCAAACCAAATTAAATTATATCTTGGGGAACAGTGATGTAATTATGTATGAATAATTGCTAATCGAATAACACCATTCGTTAAATGTAAAGGAAACTTCGTGACGAAACCAGCACTTTAGTAATTAAGCGCGGGCCTAGAGACCTTACGCATTGCATAAATTTTATTTTTAGGGTTCCGAATACAAAGGGTAAGGGACCCTATTACTAATACTGCGCTGTCCGTCCGTCCGTCTGTCACCAGGCTGTATCTCATGAACAAAGTTAGACAGTAGAAATTTTCACTGATGATGTATTTCTGTTGCTGATATAACAATAAATACTAAAAACGGAATAAAATAAATGTTTAAGGGGGGCTCCCATACAACAAACGTGTTTTTTGCGGGTTTTTGCTCGATATTAAAAGCGGCAACAGGCAGACGCTTGAAATATTCAAATGTTGTATAGATAATGGTACGGAACCCTTTATGCTTGAGTGCGACTCGCACTTAGCCAGTTTCTAAATGACTTGCGATGCCCATACATATGTACATCTATGCAGGGTACAGTCCTTATGTCATAGAGAGCATAGAAGGGCATAATCATCACGGATGATTTCGAGCGCCGAGATGATATATGTTAACATCTCAGATAGGTTACCTCACGATGTATCTGTGACTTTATACTTACGGCAGGAGGTACAGTCTGTCACATCAACCTTTAAATTTGAGTTGCAAAGTCGCCCGTAATGCAACTAAAAGTAGAGTTCACTCGACAGTACATTATCATCGTTTATACTCCTAACCTAACGTGATTGAGTAGAGTTATGTTAGAGTCATTCTTTTTATAGTTGTTTCCATTATTTTTAAAGTGACTTTAAACGACTCCCGGGGTGGTGAAAACGGAATTTGCAACGAAAATGTAAAGGTTGACGTGATGTCGACTGTATGTTGGAAAAGTCATAACAAAACTTTTCTATATCCGCCTATAATGTTTGACACTGTCGGAATAGATACCTAGTGTGTGTATACGGGCAGACAAATGAAACGAACGCGAGCCGTACTGCGGTTACAACAAGACTGATTTATTTTCTGATTAACATGCATATACAGGAGCGTGTGCAACACGATACCCCTACATTATTCCCCCCTTTTTTTAAAATACATAATGTTAAAAAAAATAATAAAAGAGAAAAGAATATTAAAATAAAACACTGGATAGTTCACTGCACGTAAGTTGCACTAGGTTGTTGGTGCTGCTGGACCGTATGCACTTTGACGGTAGGTACGGTGACGGACGTTATCTCCTTGTGGAGCCACTTTTTCACTCTGCGGCGGCATAGCGACCAGATGATGTAAATGCAGACCGCAAGTAGTAGGGCGATAAAACTCGCCATCATGATGTTGAACTGGTTTATCTGCTGTCCTATGTTTGCGCCTGGTTGTGCGACCACCAGGTTGTTTTCGGTGGACTTCGTGTTACCCATGGCGGACTTCGTGTTACGTTGCCGTCTGTTACCACAGTAAAATATTGTCAGGTAAAACCGTGGTTTTAATACCCTTATATTACTTACTAAGTATGAATATATTTGCTAAGTATGACATTGCAAAAATATGTTGTTCTTAGTCTACGTTCACTAACCTAATTACATGTAATATTTTTTTGGACTTTGATCTTAGATTAAGACATTAATATTAAATCTAGCAGGCGTTTTCACAATGCGGCCCGATCTAGTAACTTTGCCGTTCGGGGATCTCTTCAGGTTTTTTTCCGACAAAATAACATCAGGTTCGTCAAGATTTTCTAAAGGTAACTCCTCGTTTAATGTATAAGCCGGTTTTAACCTATCTATCGAGACGTAAGCTTGTCGATTAGGTAGTTGGATTTTCCATACTTTACCTTTCCTTTCAATAACTCTATAAGGACCGTTGTAGGGAGGCTGTAAAGGCTTCCGTACGGCATCATTTCTGAGAAACACTTCTTTACAGTTTGCTAAATCTGGATGGATAAAAAAGGTTTTAGAATTGCTGTGATACTTTGGCGTGGGTTGTAGACTTTTAATTGTACCGCGAAGCCGTTCTACGTATGTGCAGGCATCTCCCGAAACTTTTGTGTTTTGGTCGTAAAAATCCCCTGGCAGGCGTAGTGATCGTCCAAAAACCATCTCAGCTGCGCTGACGCTGGAATCGCTCCTTACCGCTGCGCGTAACCCTAGCATAACCGTGTGTAGCTCGTCCACCCATGACCGAGAATTCAAACGAGCTGTAAGGGCGGCTTTCAACGACCTGTGCCAGCGTTCTACTTTGCCATTGCTTTGAGGATGGTAGGGCGTGGTGCGTAGTTTAGTTATACCTAAGCATTTCATTAATTGTGAGAAAAGTTCACTCTCCCATTGACGTCCTTGATCTGCTGTTATCATGACTGGGCACCCATATCGGGTGATCCATTCATTATATACAATTTTAGCTACCGTCTCTGCCGTCATGTCTTTAAGTGGAATCGCTTCCGGCCAGCGCGTAAACCTGTCTATCATGGTTAGTAAATACCTAAAGCCTTCCTCTGTCGTTGGCAAAGGTCCTACCAAGTCTATATGCAAGTGTTCAAATGCGCTACATTTAGGAAATTCCTGAAAGTCAGAAAATGTATGTCTATTAATCTTAGAACGCTGACACTGCAGACAAGTTTTGGCCCATTGTCCGATATCTTTAAGCATACTAGGCCAGAAGTACTTATCGGCTACCATTTTACGTGTGGCTCGTATCCCGGGATGACTAATACAATGAACTGAATCAAAAATATTTTTTCTAAATTTTTCTGGTATATACGGCCTTGCGTTACTGGTTGACGTTTCGCATAGGATCGGTGCGTCAACATTAGGCATAAAAATGTTCTTAAACTTAAGGTTGCCACTGGAGCTCGTGTCATGTTTCCATTTTAAAACATTCTCATCCACTTTTTGCGCCTCCGCCAATTCCGCGTAATCCACTGTTGTCGGGCAACCTATGGACTCTACGCGCGATAGCGAGTCAGCAACTACATTTTGTTCTCCGGTTACATGTCTAATGTCGTTTGTAAACTCACTAATGTACATTAATTGTCTAATCCGTCTAGGTGTTTCCTTATCACTGTTATTTTTGGAAAAGGCGAAAGTCAACGGTTTGTGATCTGTGAAGATAATAAGCTGGCGTCCCTCAATCATATTACGAAAGTGATTTATTGCCATATAAACTGCTAATAATTCCCGGTCGTACGTACTATATTTGCGTTGCGCATCTGACATTTTTTTTGAAAAATAACCCACGGGTCTCCACACATCCCCTACTTTCTGTTGTAAGACGGCTCCTACGCACGAGTTAGATGCGTCGGTCATGAGTGACAGCGGTACGTCCGGCAGCGGGTGTGCCAATGTAACAGCGCTTTGTAAGCTACTTTTGCATTGCTCAAATGCCCTTATCGCCTCGTCGCTCCATGTAATTTTAGATTTGTCGTTGCGTTTCGTGTTATGCAAGAATGTATTTAAATGCGACTGGTATTCTGCCGCATTGGGTAAATTAGCCCTGTAAAAATTTAACATACCCAAAAACCGACGGAGTTCCTCGACGGTTTCTGGACGGGGGTAGTCTATTATGGCCTTGACCTTGTGGTCTAAAGGCCGTATCCCTTCTGAAGAGACTTCATATCCTAAAAATTCCACTTTTTCCTGACCGAAAATACATTTTGAGATATTTATAGTTATGCCAAATTCGTCTAAGCGGTGAAATACCTTCTCAAGATGGTCCCTGTGCTGTTCTATGGACTCACTGGCTATGATAATGTCGTCTATATAGCAGAATAGAAAGTCTAATTCACGTATTACCGAATTATTCATAAAACGTTGAAACGATTGTGCTGCATTTCTAAGTCCGAATGACATTCTCGGGAATTCGTACAGTCCGAAAGGGGTGATAATAGCGGTTTTTTCTATATCTTCGTCTGCAACAGGAATGAAATGGTAGGCTCTGTTTATATCTAGTCGGGTAAACACTTTTTTTCCAGCCAGCATGTACGTGAAGTCGTGTAACCTGGGAATCGGGTACCTGTCTGGTTTTGTGATCGCGTTCAGTTTACGATAATCTCCACATGGGCGAATTTGACCGTCTTTTTTGGGTACCAAATGTAATGGGCTCGCCCACGCGCTCTTACTTGGCTGACATATACCCATTTCCTGCATAATTCTGAACTCTTCTTTGGCCTTCTTATACCGATCCGGTGGCAATGGCCTTGCCCGCGCATAAACCGGAGGACCAGTAGTTTCAATATGGTGGCAAACAGAATGTTTCGGAATTTCTTTAAAAGATACGGGTTTAGTCAAATCGGGATATTTGGACAATAGGTCATGCAAAGGGTGTTTCTCGTCAATGGTTTTGACGGAGGGCTCTAAGCAGTTAACTACCGAAGCAAGGACTTGTAATGACGTTACTTTATCGACAAGCTTCCGACTCGCTAAATCAACCAGTAAGCTGTAATGACTCAAGAAATCTGCGCCTAGAATGGGTTGCTTAACATCAGCTACTATAAACGTCCAACGGTAGTCTCTTCGTAGGTTTAAATTAAGCACCAGAGTTTGAACACCATAGGTTTTGATTTCTGTTCCATTTGCCGCGTACAGTTTGTATTTGGATGACTCTTGACTTTTACACTTTTCTACGAAGGAGGGTGGTAAAACAGAAATATTAGCACCTGTATCCACTAAAAATTTCCACTTACTTCTTCTGTCCAAAACACATAGGCGGTGATTCGCAATCGTGATACAGTCATCCGCCGCTGACTGTACTGCATCTAGTTTTTTCCTGTCTTCCGGGCCCACGCGCAGGGCTCCTCGCAGTTTACCGCTCGTCCCCTGAAGCGAAAGTGGTACCTGCACAGCCAATCTGGGTCTTCTGGGGTCCTCCGGGGGCCACGGGATCTTGACCTTGAAACGTTGCGGCTGCGTCCCCTGGAGTCGCTGCGTCCGCGTTGTTCCATTTCGCTCCGGATGGCGGCAACCTCTAGGGCCAGCTTATTCATCTGTGACATCATCTCTCCGAAGGCGAAGTTGAACGGTGGTGGGGGTGCTACCTCAGCTATGTCGACACTCCTTGTGTTTTCGAGGATTTTGTCAGCCATCACTGCGAGGTTATCGAGCTGTTGGTCCTGACTTACCGCTAATACTGCCTTCACGGCGCCTGGTAACTTGGCCATCCATAAATTTCTTAGTGTCTGGTCTGAGACTTCGCTACTAACCGCTAGTTCTTTCATGCGCCTTAACAATTGCGTTGGCTTTTGTGTGCCGAGGTCCATTTCTCCTAGTAGGCGCTGGAACTGTCGCTCAGGAGACTCTTCGAAAACCGTCAATAAACGGTCTTTAATTGCTTGGTATTTATTTTGGGCCGGGGGTGCGAAAAGGATGTCACTTATCTGGCGCAGTGCGTCTCGACCTAATTTCGAAATGACGAGGTTAAACTTCACTTCGTCACCTTGTTTCTGGGGAGCCATAATGGCCTCAAACTGCGCGAACCAATGTTTTGGCATTTCTATCCAGAAGTCGGGGATTCTAGAAGCCACTGATATTGTCGCAAGTTCTGTTGGTGGGGGTGGCGTTTGCCCTGTTGGCCATGGTGTCGTCGCTGAGCTTGTGCTGGCTGGTGTTGGTGCCGGTGCTGGCACGGGTACTCTACCATGCTGCTGGTCACTATTCATCGTTTTAGTCCGCAGAACCACTTCTATGAATAATAACTCACGTCGGTGTCACCAGTTATAATGTTTGACACTGTCGGAATAGATACCTAGTGTGTGTATACGGGCAGACAAATGAAACGAACGCGAGCCGTACTGCGGTTACAACAAGACTGATTTATTTTCTGATTAACATGCATATACAGGAGCGTGTGCAACACGATACCCCTACACGCCCATTCGGTCATACGTCGTAATCCCTTGAGGGATGGTATGTGACGGAAAGAGGTTCGCTCTGCGATATTTATTTATGAGCGTAATAATATTTTGCGTCGTATATAGCGTTGCGGTTTGCGGTGGTAGCCTAGTGGGTAGAACGTTGGACTCGAGAGCGAGAGACCCAGGTTCGATTCCCAGAGCGGCCATATACGTATGACTTTGTAGTAGCAATACCACACCCTAACTGTGAAGTAAAACATCGTGATGAAACCCGCGGCTTGGTTGGCTTCTACGTGTGTATTGACTTGTCTTTTTTCTGTGGGCTAGGCCGACTAAGCTGTCGGGCTGGTATAGGTGCTGGGCAAGCCTACTCCATCTAATTAATTCCAACGTCTTAATCACCACGCATGCCCACCGCGGATTGGCGATTTCAAGCGCTGAGGTATGTGAATAGCTCAGACACTCAGGTTCCCTTACGATATTTTCCTTCAGTGTTAGCGAGTGGTATTGCCACCATAACCTTGTCCTGATCCAAACTAGGATATCCTGTGCTATGGTAACCATGCAAGGACATCACAAACATGAATTGTCATGTTGAGATCAGATCAGATTGAGCCATGTGTACAAATGTACGGCCTTCGGCATGGTAATCAGACGTGATACCGCTAGACCAACGAGGCAGTTAAATAACATACTTAAACTCACGCCTGTATCCCAGAGGGGTAGGCAGAGGCCAGGGACTGCCACTTGCCATGATCCTGACAGTTCACTTTCTCTTCCTCAACATTCATTAGTCGTTGCATGCACGCGCGCCGGTTTCGGGTCCTTTTTATCTTGCCCTTTGCTAATACATCCCCTATTCGGTCGAAGTATGTCCGCCTGGGACGTCCTTTACCGGCCCTTCCAGCTACTTACGCTCGATATATTTGTTTCGTCAATATTTCTTCCTTCATCCTCTCCATATGTCCAAACCATCGCAAACATTCCTTTCTCAATTCTATAATACCTAGTCACTACATCCTCTTTCATTCCACAACGTTCTCTAATCAAACTATTGCGTATTCTGTCATTCAAAGTAACACCAGACATACTTCTCAAGGACTTCATTTCTAATTGCGCAGTTGAATAATTTGTTGGTTAAACTAAGGTTCAGCTAGGAAACAGACAACCGGTATCGATCATTCAGTAAAGCAGTACCTACCAACTTGGATTCACGTTCACCCGAGACAGGCTTGACAGGAGCGGAAAATGGAAGGCTCTTTGGCTACAAACGCTTCCAAAGCGTTTCGACTCTAAAACTGATGGAGGTAAGGTGCAGACCGTCTTATTTCGGATATCGTTAAGCCAACTGCATAAATGAAGCGATCCTCTGGAGTTTACCGGACGTAGTTCTGTCAATGAAAACGGAAATAAAAAAACCTTTTACGCGACTGTGGCGGATCCCAAAAAAAGAGTATAATTAATTACATTACATAAAATCGCACTTTTATCTCGGAGGGGAAGTCAGAGCCGGGTCTCGCCACTTGCCACTAACCTGACCAATCTCTTTTGCTTCATAAGTAGTTATTCTGGATACTATGCATTGTAATGAGTTTATCGGGGCTCTTTCTTTCTAAGAGAAGGCCTGTGCCACGCAGTGAGACGTTTAAAGGCAACTTGCTTTCAACAGATGACAATGATGTCTGGAATAAAGCCAGTTCAATGCATGAGTTTTAGAACATTTATATAAATCCTGTAAATTAAGGACTTGAAAAGACTAAGTTTGGAGTTTTTTGTCCATTTTTTCTCCAAAATGATCTAGATATTGAAATGGACACCTAGTTTAACTTGCAACGTTCATTAAGTCGCAGTTTCTGTGCTACTTTGAATAAAAAAAATTTATTTTTGATTTGAATAAATAAAATAACCAACAACCCGGCTGCTGAGCATTAAATTAACTACCAAGCAGGCGGGACCAACCTAAGTAACTCGCAATGAGTTACATTATCGAATTTGGGTTCCGCCTGCTTAGTAGCTAATAATCAGCAGTCGGGTTGTTGGTTATTTGTTGCCTAGTTTTTAAATTTTTTATTTTATATGATTTTTTTTATTTTACATTCACGGTTTGTGTTTTTTAGAGCATATGACACTCGCGCAAACACTACGAATCGATTGAGATCTTAATTGACAAAATCTGACCAATGGAGTTACATACATACTTACATACATACGAGCCAAACACATAGCCCTCCTTTTGGGCTTCGCCGCAGTCGGGTAAATTTATGGTTTTGTCTAGGAATGAAAAGTTTATGTCAGGAGATCAATGCTCGAAGCTTGAGACTTCGTTTGCTACACGTCTATGGCACACTAGCTGATCCCCGCAGCTTCTTTTGCATGACATATAGAATTTTAGAAATAAGGAATTATGGGTCTGTCCAGCGGCTCGGTACCGCACATGCGCACTTAGTTAGTTAGACCTGAGATTTCCGCACTTAGCCTCATGGTTGGGCCATTGTACGTAGCAAAGCTGTGAGCTCACTCCAGCCAGCCTATCTCTTTCCAGAAGGCCAGCAGTGCTCTGATGTCACTACAGGCCTCCTGAAGGGATCCCAGCTTCCCAATGATGGCGGTCCGTTGCTTTTTCACGCCTCCATGCGCACTTATAGCTTACTTCTGTAGGCTGTGAGACCGCCATCTGTATACCATTTCTTGATTCAATACCATTCAATTTCTTTTTTCTTGTTGTATGTACAGTAAACATTACTTGCCAAATTTCATAGTTCTAGGTCAACGGAAAGTACCCTACAAATGTTGATTCTCTTGAGTGTCGAAATATACATTGTTTGCGGAATAAACGGCCGTATATTTTTTACATTAACTTAGAACTATAATTTTTTCACAGCTACAGTAGATTTGAGCATATTAATTTCAACTCGATATCTCTATGCGTTCTCGAGATAAAGAATCTTCCTAGACAGACGGACAGACGGACAACAAAGTGATTCTATAAGGGTTCCGTTTTTTCTTTCAGGGTACGGAACCCTAAAAAAGTAAAAGCCTTTAAAAGAAACCTCAAACTTGCTGTCTTAGTATTTGCAATATACATTGTATATGGCTAAAGCTATTCCCACCCATTTCAAATCAATCCGCGACGCTGTGGCAAAACGCCCACAACAATGGCTGTTAAGCCATAACGACTCATTGAAAATAAAATAACAACAGAACACAAACAATAATGTCTGCGACGATATTGTTCAACCTTGGGCCGTCGAATTATGCAAATAGCCATTTGCAGTGCTGGCAACAATGCTGGAGACGGCTGACGACAGAGAGTTGTTGGACCAGAGGATACGTTACAATATGAAACTACTAATATGAATGTTGAGGAAGTGAAAGTGATCTGTCAGGATCGTAGCAAGTGGCAGTACCTGGTCTCTGCCTACCCCTCTGGGATACAGGCGTGAGTTTATGTTATGTTATGAAACTACGTTGTTGTTTATTGTTTATAAATCTTTCAACCTGTTTGTTTTTTAGTAATATTTTAATATGTAGTTGTTTGTTGTCCCAAATAAATAAAATAAAAATAAAATTGTTTTGGGCCGTCGACTTATTAAATGCAAAATAGTCATTTGCAGTGCTGGCAACATTGCTGGGGACGACAGGCAACAAATAGTTGTTGGGCAAGAAGAATAAGTCAGAACAGGAAACCATATTGTTGACAAGTTGTTTATTCTAACAAGACGCCGTGGTAATATATTATGATGTGGAAAAATATAGTCGGAGTGGAGCTTTTTCCCAACTATAAACTCGAGCTGAAGGAATAACCTATTTACTAACAGAACGTAAGTTCTTTACGATGTAATAAATTTCTTATTTTTATTGTAATTTTCAAATAAAAATGGGTTTTGTACACGTAGGGTGTTAACGGAACCCTATTACTAAGCTTACGACGTTTGTCTTACGGCTTTATCTCTTGAATCGTAATAAATAGCTAGTAGAAAATTTCACAGAAAATGCGTTGTTGTGGCGGATTTCCCATTAAATAATAAAATATAAATATCCATACATAAAACGTGTTTATAATACACAAGATGTTGACACAGTGATATAATAACCGTAGGACCTAGATACTGGATTATATTTCAAGTTTATTGGATAGTGTAAGTAATATTATAATGCTTATACAATAACAAATGAACACGTCTGTATCCCAGGGGGGTAGGCAGAGACCAGGGTTTAACAGTTTCCACGGTATGAAAGATATAAATAAATAATGTAAAAATTGGGTATGTGCCTTATAAGAAGGCTCAAGACCGCCCAACGAAAAAGGAGAGAGTGCTGTTAGGAGTTTCAGTGCGTGATCAAATCAGGAATGAGAAGATCCGCAGAAGAACCCGAGTTACTGATATAGCTCGAAGATCTGCTCAGTTGAAGTGGCAGTGGGCGGGGCACACACACAACTGATGGCCGTTGGGGCGAAAAAGTTCTGACCGCGGACCGGACGATGCAGCGTGGGCAGCCCCCGCACCGAATGGTCTGACGACCTGGTTACGGTGGGGGGGAGTCGCTGGATACGGGCAGCACAACACCGAGAACCTTGAAAAACCACGAAGCAGGCCTATGTCCTGCAATGGGCGTTAAATGGCTGTTCATGATGATGATGATGATGATGAAAGTAAAAATATACCCCAGATAGCATTTTCACCCTAGTTCAGTCCGGATACAGATCTTCCATTCACATTTACATTAATTTGGCAATTTGACGAATCCATGCTTCAATGGAACAGGGAAAATACGATTCGAAAATGGAATATTTCACGATCCATTGTTATATATCTTTCATTTTCCTTTTTGCCGACGGACGCAGAAGTTATAAGACTCTATCAACATCTAAACGGTGAATGATGATGGTAGAAAATACGTTTTAATGGCTTAAATGCCATTGACTTTTCCACTTAGATTTTAGAACGTCGCTTATCCCTAATTTGTAGCTTATACTATTTGCCTAACTTATTCGGCATACAATACAATCACCTGTCTTTATACTAAGTGCCATAGTAATGCAGTTGAGATCACAAATTCCTGCGGAAATAACGCCTTGACCTAACGAACTATAAAACAGCTACTTATACTGTTATAGTATTTGTAGTTTGTTATTTCGGTGCCAACCCATAATATTTGATGTTTATCTGAACCTAAACAAACATTAACGCGGGCTTGGTCAACCGTAAAAAGGAAGAAATAAAAATAGAACCCAAATATTTACTTGCGTCAGATATAGTGTAACAACGAAATGTGTTTCAAAAAGGCTTCAATTTTCATCCATCCATTTTTCTTTTAGATTTTTTCTTTTGTTTTTGGACTCTGAAGGTCGCCTTTTTTCATAGTTTTTGCTTCACTTGCATGGCATAGTATAGAACCGCCTACAAGTTATATAACCGAAAGGTGAAGCAAAGACAGTCCTGCTTTATCTTCCTAACGTGACGGTGACAAAACCAATAACATTTTATTAGCCGGCGTTGCTCCGGCGCCTGTGGACTCCAGCAAGTCCCCTCGAAGGCTTGTGGACGGGCACATGGGACAGACAAGCCTTGCTAAACCTGTACAATTGTACATAGAATAAAGACCCAAGTTTGTATGCTCCAGCCACCAGGAAGTAGTGATGGTCGCTGTCATCGGGCACAATGAGGATCATCTTCGGTATAACCGTAGGTATAGCGAATAGTGTAGATATAACAATCGCCTCACGTTTGTGAGATTCTGGTTTCGTTTCTCGGAGTTATTTCTTTCGTCAAACTGTCTTCCTTCATCCTCTCCGTATGTCCAAACCGAGGCAACACAAATTTCCCCGAATTCAGGGTGTTAAAAATCTGACGTCCGACCCAAAAGCTGAATACTTTTTATTCATAAATAACATAACACGGAAAATATCGAAAATATAAAAAACGTAATAGACGCTTAAGTTGGACACAAGTTTCCTATTCGTGCTCATACGAACGAGTGAGCAGTGGTGGTATCATAATTATGTAAACAAATTGTTTCTCAACATACGAGACATAAATTGATTAAACAATCTCAGAGTTCCTCAGCGTAATCTAATGCAAATTGGTCACGTCACGACACAGCTTCAGAGGAAAGTTGGGTAACCCTGTAGAATATACTGTAAGATGACAGCTAGATTGGCAGTAAGTACCGAGTCACAACAAACAGTACCTACAGAAGGCGGATTTACAATTAAAACAGATTCATGTTTCACTTCAATGTGATGAAAATTTTATTTCAATCAATATTTTTAATTCGGAGTGTGTTTCGAACCTGCGTACCCCCAGCAAAAAAAATACTAGAGCGCCGATGTTACGTCATCGGATCAGGTGCATAGATATTATGACCGTATTATAAATATCAGATCCACTGAGATCAACTTACCACCTACAGCTTCACCTACTGGCATCGTCAACAAACACATCGGGTTCACAAGTACCCACAAATTACGTTTACAGCTATCTACTTCAAAGTGTTCAGAGGCCTTGTCAAAAGCAAGGACATGAGTAAAGATTGGTTGTTGATAGTTACTTTTGTTTGTCGAGTATGTTTCTCTTTATCTATCTCTCTGTAGTCCGTGAGATAAAAAGAAGTTGAATAAATTTCGTTTTTTTGTTAAACCTAAGATGTAGTACCTAGTCAATAAGCTCTGGAGTTCCTCTGCCTTCGACATTAACCCCCTTTCAAAAAGTGTTTTACGGGATGATTAGTTCTGTTTGAGTTTTTTCTGTCCGGTTCTCTAATCCAGCGTTAGTTAGATCTATTTGTGAACTCTTTATTGTCTTCAAAGGAGGCAAGAAAACAGATCCTACGTCATCAGCCATTGGACGCCCACTGCAGGACATAGGCCTCCTCCGTGGTTTTTATAACCATGAGGGGTTTTGTCATAATCGCCACGATTGGTAGGCGGGCTGCAGTATGCGGTTGGAATCTCCGAAAGACGCTGCTGCCCGTCTCCTGGCTGTTGATTTCCTTAGTCGCCTCCTACGACATCCACGGAAGGAAATGGAGTGATGCTATTCTTAATCCGGCGCTACACGGGATCCTACAATAATAAAACTATTGTGCGACCATCTTGGGTAGCCTGATAACTTTTCATTTCGCATTTGCATCTAGTGAAGTAAAATGTCAAACAAGTGTCAGCTCTAAAACACTTCTGAAGCTAGATTGCATTGACGTTGCACACGATGCAAATAGGCATGATGACAGTAATTGGGTATTTGACAAAATATCAAATGAGTTACTTTTAAAACGGAATTTTGTATGAAAATACTGGCTTACGACGTCACATTTCAGAGCACTCTTTTTGTGTTTAATCAATTTAAAAATTCTAATAAAAAGTAATTGACTAAAAGAGATACATTTTCCGAGATATTTTGTAATTTTTGTTTTAATCGATCATATGAAATAATTTATTGTTGATCGTGTCAAATACCGTATTGTAAATTGCTAAAATTATGTAGGAATTTACTTAATAAGAATTGAATTTTGGAATACGAAACAGGCATTATTTTTTTTTATTAAGAGTGGGATTGATAATTATTGCGATAATTAAAATCTATAAAATTCCTGTGGCCGCCATATTAAGTTGAACAGCGAATGACGTCACTTTTAAGAACACGCGAATAAATGTAGGTCTATACTCTAGACATATTACTTTATCTATGATTTGTTTTTAAACGAGTGTGAAAGATGCGGACCTGAAAACAAACAAGAATGATAAAACATACCTTTTAACAAAGATTAGCAGGGGACTGGCGAGTTTGGCGTGACGGTGAAGAGGCCTATGCCCAATAGTGGGCATCTTTCATGGGCTGTATAGAAAGATAGAGATTGATGTTATTTATAAAAACACGAGTCCTTACAACACTCCATAAATGCCGTATGAATAATCTGTGGTAGAGACTTTACAAGGTAAAGATTTGACTACAGAATATTTATACTGCCTTTATGGAGTGCTTTTATAAACAAAACCGACAATATTCATCAAGACTTTATTTTAATCTGCTAAAATATCACTAAAAGAATCATTTCTCAATCCTTATTTTCGTTACAACAAGAGAATTTGAAGCACTTAAACACCTACTTACCAAGAAAACAAAGGTTACAGAAATGAATACTTGACAATGCCGTCTCAGGGACTGCCACTTAAACAGACGCCGGGACAAGTGACAAACGTCGCTGTCATAAAAGGACGGAGGAAATAAATAATAACAGTGGATAATTCCGGGAGCAAAATGACACAGCAGGTAATTAATTTAATTAAATTCCGCCAACTCCGCAAGCGACAGTTATTCAGTAGGTAGCTGTATAAGGTGGGTAGATGTATATATATACAGGGTTATTTAAAATGTGTTAAATTAAAATGAATTGCTGAAACATGTCAGTTAGAGTTTGCCATTTACAATTTTTGTTGTACGAATGTTGACATTTCATTTTTTGAGGATAAAAATATTTATGAATTTTGTGGCTTTTCTGCTTTATAGTGGCGCTATAGATATTGCTTAATACCATATAAAATGTCAAGAGCGGTGGTAGCGGAGCGGTAGAACGCCGGCTTCTCATTCGGGAGGTCGTGGGTTCGAATCACGTCATGTACCAATGAGTTTGTTTTCTAATTTACGTACATTTGTGAATGTATAGTAGCAATATCACTCGCTAACGGTGAAGGAAAACATCGCGAGGAAACGCTAGTGCTTGCTACGTAGAATGGTCCAACTACGAGGCTAACCCCCGGTTTCTCGTACACTAACAGGCTGCTGATCTACTGTTTTTTTTGTATGCACTTTGGTCAATTGACAGCTGTTAACAGTAGATTAACAGAGTGTTAGTGTACGAGAAACTGGAAGTAAGTGCGGAAATCTAATGTCTAACTACTCGGATTTTTTTTTAAGTCTGTCTAAAAGGCCGCCAATTGAATTTATTTCATCATCATCATTCAGCCACAAGAGGTCCACTGCTGGACATAGGCCTCCTCCATGGATTTCCAAAAAGACCGGTTGGTAGCGGCCTGCATCCAGCGCCTTCTCTCTGCCGGAGATTCTTAGCACCCCTTGCTCCGCCGGTACCGTGGCCACTACCGTAGCCAGGAATAGCGGAGCTGCCGGGGACTGGGGGCCTGGTTTCCTGGTTTACTGCCATGAGGGTATTTGCCATACTCGCCACGCTTGCCATGCGGGTTGGCGAGCGCAGTGTATCGTATTTCCGCAGAAGGTGCTGCCGCCCACCTCCTGGTAATGTGTCCCTTAGCCGGTTTTTACGGCACCCACGGGAAGAGATGGGGGGGTACTATTCTAAAGCCGGCTCCCCACGGCCTGAATTTATTTAATTTCTATTTATCTAATTTATGTGTACAACAAAAAACATTGTACGAATTCGTGTTATTAAAATAATATTTAACCTAAAACCTTTCTTCGGTACCTATCGGATGTTATTTTCACCTCATAATGTACATGCAATACGTAAGCAGTCTATATTCGTCCCAATGCAGGTCACAGGTCTTCTTCAAGACTTGTTATGGGCTGTATCACCATGCATGCCCACCACGGACTGGCGGTTACAAGCGCTGAATAGTATTTTTATAAATCATAAGTCCTAAGATAAATCTCAGTAAATCTCTAAAACAATAAAACTTCGGGCGCAACTAGCATATTTTGTAAATATTATTGTTCTCAAGAAATATGTAACAGTTTTGTAATGTTCACACATACATAATTCAGCAGAATAGCCACAGAATATTAACCAGAGAAGGATCTCTCAGCATTAAGCATGGGAAAGAACATAGGAATAAATAGAATCCGTCACAGTAATATTATTGTAGTTACCTATCCATGCATAACATTATGTTTAAATATTCCTTTACTGACCCAGCCTGTTTTCTTTGATGAAGTATCGCAAAATAAATCGATCTTTTTTATTAGGTTTTCTCATTTTTGTTTTAACTATTTAAAAATTATCATTCATTGATCTTATACTTACATGTACTTTTTGACCCTTCACTTTATTTATTATTTCTAAAAACTTTTTTTTCATTTAATTTATAATTTTTGTGCCGCCTGCCTGTATGGACATAATATAGTCTGAAATGAAGTTTTAGTTATATTTGTTTATTATTATTATGTTGTTTTTGTGGAGGTAGCGGAGCAGTAGAGCGTGGCCTTCTCATTAGAGAGGTCATGGGTTTAAATCCCGGCATGTACCAATGACTTTGTTTTCTAAGTTACGTACATTTGTGAAGTTATAGTAGCAATACCACTCGCTAACGGTGAAGGAAAACATCGTGACGATACTTGAGCGTCTGAGGTGTGTACATAACTTCGATATTGTAGTCAAGTGGCGTGGTAATCAAGCCCATTCTCTCTCTCTTTGAGAAAAGGCCTATACCCTGCAGTAGGACGAATATAGACTGCATAAAAAAATGTTGTGCGCTTTTGTGGCAATTTAAATAAATGTTTACTTTATTTCCTCTTTCTTTCTTCATCCCTTATTTATTGCTCCTCGAAACACCAATTTCGAATTCACTTCGACAAGGCACCATCTCATTTTGATCGCGCGCGGATTATGTGTATTTAACTTGTTAGATTATGATCTTGAAAAGATCAATTAAAAACCATTGTTGTGGTTGGACTCGGAAGCGAGAGACCCAGGTTCGATTCCCAGTGCGGGCATGTACCTATGACTTTGTTTTCTAAGTTATGTACATTTGTGAAGGTAAGCAATACCACTCGCCAACCGTCAAGGAAAAGTGGTGATTATACTCATACTCTATCCCTGAGGGAAGCCCTGTGCCCTACAGTGGGACGTATATAGGCTGCTCATGTTATGTTGTTATGGTGGTCCGATCGGGCCATTCAGAATTGTACAGATTAAACCATAAAAACAAGAGCACACGTTGTTTTTGCAATTAAACCATCTAGATCTGCAATTAATAAATCGCTCTTACCTCTAAGACCACACAAGAGGCTAGCACCTTGAATAAACAAATTGAATAAATCCTTGCGTACTTAAATAGCACCTTTACTGTGCATATTCTTCTGTCGTTATATTTCAATTTCCTGGAGCACAGAGTAGATAGGTACTTAAGAAGAGTCGTCGTGTAAACAAAATTATAATAACTATAAAGATCTCGGATGAAACACATACATAATGCATGCTGACTATTGCTGAGTGCTGGAATAAACAGAGCCTCGAGACTGAGTTATGGGAAAACTGTATAAAGAAAACTCTCAGAGCTCTTTTACCAGATTAGACCGAGCGAAGACGATTGAGATGAAAAATTTTAAATATTAAAGTTTTCAACCCACTTAACTTGACAAGCGTGCAAGTACAATCGACAGCACATCGGCTTTTTCATTTTAGTTGCAAAGTCGCCCGTAGCAACGTAACTGAGTAGGGTACATAGATGCAAAGGTCAAGATGAGATAAGATAAATTCTTTATTGTAGCAGGAACAACGGTATCCTGCCTTTTCGCAGAAAATTGTTACGCTGATCAAACACAAACATAAAATATTTACAAAAATACAGTACAATTGGCGGCCTTATTGCTTATAGCTATATCTTTCAGGCAACCGACAATTGAGAGTTGCTGAAGGAAAAGTTAGACGGGCAGTCGGTGCAAATATGAATATTGATTTGCATACTTATACTTAATATTGTATTTTTTTTATTTGGAGTTTTTTTGTCCTTGGAGTTTTTTTGTCCATTTTTTCTCCAAAATGATCTAGATTTTGAAATGGACACCTAGTTTAACTTGTAACGTTCATTAAGTCGCAGTTTCTGTGCTACTTTGAATAAAAAAAATTGATTTTGATTTTTATTTTGAATAGTAATATACTTACATATGAGCCTCATAAGAAGGCTCAAGGTCGCCCAACGAGCAATGGAGAGATCTACGTCAGGAGTTTCACTGCGTGATCGAATCCGGAATGAGGAGATCCGCAGAATAACCCGAATTACTGATATAGCTCGAAGAATTGCTCGGTTGTGGTGGCAGAGGGGCACATAGGTCGGAGAACTGATGGCCGTTGGGGCGAAAACGTTCTGACCTGGCGACCGCGGACCGGACGACGCAGCGTGGGCAGGCCCCTCACCGGATGATCTGACGACCTGGTTACGGTAGCTGGGAGTCGCTGGATGCGGGCGGCACAATACCGTGAAGCTTGGATAATCATGAGGGAGGCCTATGACCTGCAGTGGGCGACAAATGGCTGATGACGATGATGTTGATACTTACATAAACCTTTAAAAAAAAAAATTTAAGCTGTTTATTTCAAAGAAAAATTATACACATTACATGGCATGAACTTAACTTCTAATCTTAATATTTAAAGATTTTTGAGTTAAGGAGCTGCTTATTCATAAATTTACATATACATTATATTTTTACATTTATTGAGGTAGGTTTAAACAAGTGCCGCTAATTATAGTGGGTGGCTACCGTGGAGATGAAAGAAAGTCAAAGGGTCGTGCAGTTTTACTATAATGCGATTTTTACATATAAGAAATACTTAAAATTATTAATATTTAAATTTGGAATGCGTCCGATGCTAGGAGCGCGAGTATCGAAAGTCCGCGCTTGAAAAAATGCATATCCTGTGTTTTTTCCATTTGAGGGCACCGGTGGTATTGCGCCACTATGTCCACGAGTCTTCATTGACGTCACGTAGGTATAGCGGCCTTATAACATCTCCCTCCCCAAGATGAGCGACTATTTGCCGATGTCTAGTGCAAATGTTGCGGCTCGTTTGTCCTGTGCCGAGTTCATGACGGTTAACGGGATATCGGCTTGCGTCGATGATTCGCATTTCTTGTTGATATTGTATGCCTTTCGGCGGCGTATAATGTAGGTTGCAACCAGTGCAAGCGCACCTATTAGTGCGATGACGTAGAGTGGAATTGTCGTATGATAAATGGAGGTGTCTATTGTTTCCACTGTAATCGGAACTTCAGTCGCTAACTGCAATTGGATGTTATGCAATTTTGCAAGTTCGATTGTAGTCAGGTTAAACTTTATCCCCGGATGCATTACGTTCTTCTTTGGCCATGGAATATTCATCAATTCAATTGGTAGTCCTCGTATCTTATCTTCGATGTTTACTATGGTGAATTCCGGAGCTTTGATTCTGCAGTTGTGTGGGATGCGGGCGAGATAACTTCCTTCCAGTAGTTGATGCTGTTCTTGGCTGCATATAAGTTGGACTTTAGTAGGCTTCGGAAAAGATAAGATGTAGTTCTGGCTATCCAGCTCTGTCAGAGCTTCCTTGGACAGAGAGATAGGCGTGGGTTGGCACGTTTCATCTATCTCCTGTAAATATATTAATCGATGTATGCAGTCGCGTTGCGTGCGCAGCTGGTGGCCGACTTTCTGTTCGCAGATGTATAATGTGTCGACCTTCGGGCATTCTGCCTCTATGTACACGTACTCGTGTGAATTGGATGCCATAAATGGATAGGATGGAAGGATGATACTATTGTTTTTATTGGGAGTTGGACATAATCTATAAAGGTTAAATGGTTTTATGGAAATTATTGGAAATTTCAATACAATGACGACTCTCTTGTCTGCAAAATAGGTACCTAGACTAATTATGTCATAATAGTACCTACCTAATATCTAAATTAATAATTTCTTCAGGCTGGTAATTTTTTTTAACATCGTAATAAGATTTTGTAGCTGATTTAATGAGAGTACCGAGTGGTGCATGGATCTAGTGCGACTGAACGCCAAAATATTCTCAAGTCTATCTATTTCATCCATTAAGTCTTGTACCTTTTCGCTGAATATAACGAAAAAATGAACAACACTTGCATATTTTGCATTTCGCTCGTTATCATTTGCCGTGGAATTAATCACGGAAGAAAGAGCTTTCTGTAGCCTTTCTTGATTTGTTTTAAGATCGCTAAATATTTGGGCCTGTTGAATAGTAATTTCCTTGTATAACGTAATGTGTTTGGTTAAGGTGTCAGAAATACTTTTTTCGTTTTTGTTCAAGACTTGGATCGCACTTTCAAATCTAATAGCGTCGTCATGATCGAGATTGCCTGTTATGTCCTTGATAATTGTGCCTAAGGCATTAAACAACCCTCTTTTAACACGCGCCGGCAAAAACGTGTCAATTTGAGTTAGCGCATTATCGAGTTTTGCATAGATATGCTTAATTTGGAACTTGAAGAATGGAGAGTTATCATTGATGGTGTACGCAATATCGGATAGCTGTGATTTCAAATTTATTATGTTATTTTTTATAGTCTCTGTGTCAATTTCTTGGAGGAAAGTATGGTGATGGGAAATTATTTTTGCTGTACCTACATAGAGAGGTCCGTGTACAGGGCAGACTCGTCTCTGTGGTCACTGAAATTATTAACCAAAGTATTTCTGATACCTTCCCAAGTTGTTGGGGTGCCATTGGTGGCTAACGTGCGGCCAGCAGAGCCCGTGATTTTATTTAAAATGCCATTTAATAGCGACAGGTTAAGTAACTCGTGCCCAGGAGCAGGCTTTACATAAGTTAGAACTAACTCATCGCATAATCTAAGAAATCTAATTAATACATTTGGATTTCCATCAAATTCAGGCACATTACGCAGTGCTTTATGAATCGTATCTAAATCTACGTTTGACATATTAACTATTGGTTCCTCCACAATTGGTTCTAAATTCCTATGGGCGTCTCTTTGCTCGATGCGAAGAATACGTCTTCTATTAGAAATGTCGCCGAGGGAATTATCCCTGAGTCGTGAAATCGGGTGAGAAATGTTGAAAAAATTATGGGACAGAAAGTGGGAAACTTGATAGGAAAATGGCAACCAATAGAGTATAGTGTACTTACGAAATTATCAGCATGTTTCCTCGACTGGAGCCTTTTGCGATCGATTTCTGGATAGCGTCGGGTCCTTTTCACTTCCAATAGCCAGCCCTGTAGGTTCTGTGTTGTAGATTAGTCGACGATCGACGATCAGCCGCAGGACTCGAAGAAATGGTACGCGAACTGACTCTACAACTCCGTGACTGCGCCAATTATAGTGGGTGGCTACCGTGGAGATGAAAGAAAGTCAAAGGGTCGTGCAGTTTTACTATAATGCGATTTTTACATATAAGAAATACTTAAAATTATTAATATTTAAATTTGGAATGCGTCCGATGCTAGGAGCGCGAGTATCGAAAGTCCGCGCTTGAAAAAATGCATATCCTGTGTTTTTTCCATTTGAGGGCACCGGTGGTATTGCGCCACTATGTCCACGAGTCTTCATTGACGTCACGTAGGTATAGCGGCCTTATAACACGCTTAATAATATTTTTTGTTTGCTGACAAGTTTTGTTTTCTATTCTACTAACTAATTCTATTGGAAATCTATTCAATACTCTAGGCAGAATTGACTGCCAGACTCTCTGGCCATATTCGTTTTTACTTGTTGGTATCTCGAAGTTTGAAAGATAAGGTAGGTTACGTAGATTGACGGGTCTTTTCTTTTTTTTTAAAAGGGGTATATTTTCATTATACTGAATAACAATTGCCAAATCCAACTTATCAAATACGTTCATCACTTTACAATAATTGAATAGATTTTCATAGTTATTTTTATATTTGTATTTGATCTTTGCGGGAACAATCGCTTTCAGTAATCTTAATTGTAGGTTGTAAATATGATTTAAAGATGTTTTGAATGTTCTTCCATAGCTGGCTAAGCCATAGCTTATTACAGAATCAGCCAAGGACATGTAAAGAAGTCTTAGCGTATTATAGGGAACTTTATGCCTAAGTACACACAGTTTTGACAAAATGGGTTTGACAAAAGTACTGTGTGTAGAGGTTGATGTCCTGTTGACTGTACATACTCTAATCGGCAATCTAAAAGGCCCCTTGGTTACAACAATAGAAAGGTTAAATAGTTATTTTCTTAGACATGTAAGCCTTTTACGCCGCCTTGGACCACCGACTAATATCCATTTAACTTTAAGTTAAATAGAATTTTGGCAGATAGTGTATGGCGGAACTGTGACAATTCTGTTAAAGTTAAATGGATTTTAGTCGGCGGTGCAAGCGGGCCTAAATGTATTTTGTTTTTTGGTGTGTACGATAAAGTGTTCTGAACTAATCTTTTACACGGACTTTAGTTTCTGATGTACCTACTGGTGTACTATTAATGTAAATCTGCCAATATTGCCAAAGACTCCCAGCATTTTTTTCGCAATTGGAACAGATATTTGGTAAAATCTTGGGGACTGTTAATTAATTCGTCACTTTCGTAAGAAAACTTGGTGAGGAGACGGTTTGAACAAGATTTTGATATTTCTTGGTCAAGAGAGAGTTATTGCTATCTTACGTAGAGATTGGGGCTCAGGGAGTGGTTAGGGTTTGTGGGTAGTGGTTTTCTAGTACTCAGAATTAGCTACACAGATTTTAAAGATAAAAACCGGCCAAGTGCGAGTCGGACTTGCGCACGAAGGGTTCCGTACCATTATCTATACAACATTTGAATATTTCAAGCGTCTACCTATTGCCGTTATTGATATCAAGCAAAAAACAAAAAAAATCACGTTTATTGTATGGGAGGCCCACTTAAATATTTATTTTATTCTGTTTTTAGTATTTGTTGTTATAGCGGCAACAGAAACACATCATCTGTGAAAATTTATACTGTCTAACTATCACGATTCATGAGATACAGACTGGTGACAGACGGACGGACGTACAGACAGCGGAGTCTTAGTGATAGGGTCCCTTACCCTTTGGGTACGGAACCTTAACATAAGCTAAGATAAGAATATTCTTTATCGTACACTAGAGCACAATTGTTATAAAAAAATTAAAAATACACCGTACAATTGGCGGCCTTATTGCTAAAAGAAATTTCTTCCAGAACATCAGAAGTAAAATACAGTTTTATACTTTTGTACGAAAGTATAAGACGACCCATGGGTAGTCTGAAGGATAAGGACAATTGCATGAATTCATTATCGCTTCGATATCATTCTATCAGTATTTTTTAATAACTCGCGAAGCTCATACATAATTGTATATTAAACGGGTCAATAAAATTTAATGGGTAATTAGATTTACACTAATAAATAATCGCGATTGGACTGGTTTAATACATAACTATCGTTCTATCAATCCTTACTAATATTATAAACGCGAAAGTTTGTATGTATGGATGGTTGTTTGTTAATCTTTCCCGCAAAAACGGCCGAACGAATCCGGATAAAATTTTGATAGATTATAGTCTGGATTAGCACATGGGCTATTTTTTATCCCGGAAAAATACACATTAAAAATTACCACGCGAACGAAGTCGCGGGCAACAGCTAGTATACTATAACGCCTCCTGTGCCTCCATTGTGGTATTATGTGTGCTCAATTTGAAAATATGACTATCGCAAAATCAGTAAATCTTGATCGAGCGGTATAAGTGAGCGTCCAGAATTCCACAGTGTTTAAGATAACTAAAATTAGTACTAAGGTAAAAGTTATCCCAATCGTAAACCCGAGCACCGTGTTTCTCAACTCAATACACTGGCAGCTAAATATAACCTCCGTTCGCTCATCCATTAACCTTTCGACATCCACATGCCGCTGATTATGAGGAAAACCACGTGTCAGTTCCGACACAATTTTTGTCTGCTGTACCGTTGAATACAAACAAAAACTCTGAAGTCTTCTGCATGCTGTTGTTAAACAAATTAGTGACAGCACGGTGATGGTTGACGGGCATTCCTATACAGGGTGGGAAAAAACTGTAGCCCAGCCCGAAAGGTGAGCATACCTACTGCATATCAAAATAAACTACTTAAGCCATTAAAACTAAAAACATATTAAGAGGCTAAAAATTCCACCCATGGCGGGACTTGAACCTTGAAAAGTATTGTTTTTGTTGCACTAACCCGTGCTGGGGACAATTTTAAAAACATTACGTAATACAGAGAAGTTTGTAAAGAGGCTCGAAATGTCGCCGATTCCATTAAAACTAACTTCCAAAATAATAAAAAAAAAAATGGGTTACTACAATACGATAGGTGATTTTCAGAGTTCTTTTGGCACGGAGTAATTACGTACATAAGCAAACACTATGCTTATTTGAGACCCCGATGTTTTGAATACATTGCGTTTAAATTTCAAATAAGTTATCGAAAAGAAAGCTGATTTTTTCAGGAACGGAGACATTTTATAGGAAACTGCTTAATACTGCGAAAGACGTGGTCTATCTGAGTATCAAATATTAACGAAATGCGTTCTAGCGTGATCGCGTGACAATAACGTAATTTATTGTCTTTAGTATGGATTAGTGCAACAAAAAATATAATCATTTTAGTACAGCCATATCATTCCGATATAAAACCTAACTGCAAAGTGGGTACTCGGGGCTGCAAGTTATGTAAATTACTTCAGCCAGATGTCACTGCCTGTACGTAATATAGAGAAGTTTGTTCAGAGGTTCGAAATTCTGCCGATGCTTGGACTTGACCATTACCTCAGTTGGGAGAGCGGTGGCATGGTTAGCCAGAGGTTGCGGGTTCAAGTCCCGGCATGGGTGGAATTTTTAGCCTCTAAATAGCATTTTGAAATTGTCCTTAGCACAGATTAGTGCAACAAAGAATATAATAACATCGAAACAAACGTCGCAACATTTTACAAAATCGCGGCATCAATAGGATTTCGACCGCAGCGGGTCGCCATAAAACAAGGTATCTTTACTTGGCATACAGTGTACATATTATTAGTGATCATCGTCGATTGTTTGGCCGACCGGAGCGAGCTGATAGCCGCAAATTACCGAGGTGTGACGTGACAGATTACTACAACGCCATTATCTCTGAGGTTACTGAAGGCTGCACTCGTGTCCTGAAATTTACTTGGCCTTCGATAGTGACTTCAGATTGAAGTTAAAGAACATTGTAGGTGTCAGGACATGGGATTATTTTTGTTACCTATCCAGCTCTTAAAATTTCGTTTAAATAATTATAATAATAAAAAATGTTTGTGTCAGGCAGAATTAAGGTGAATGAAATGTTTAGTTCGGGAACTTCGTGGTGCGCGATAAATTTAAGTGGACTGTGTAACGAATGTCGGTAGGTTGTTTATTGAGTGCGATTGTAGGTGGAGTTTTAGGAAGGCTGAAAGACTTACCAGGTCCGATAGCGAAGGTCAGCGTACCTCGGGCGGGAGCCGCTTCCAGCTCCTCGATTTACCTTCCAAGAACACCCACCATGTGTAGCGTCGCCTGACCTGACGACGATTGAGCCGGGTCCGTCCTTCAGCTTCCTTCAGCACTTCAGTTATCAGTGTTGGCTCACGACACAATATTAGACGAGAGTCGATAGGTGATAGGACGATAGTGATAGGGTGTCAAAAATTGCGGCAAACGAAAGTGCTGTTGCCTCGACAATGACTTCAAACCGACCGACCGTAATAAGGTAAGAGAATAATGGTGACTTGAAAAATTATCAGTAACAAACTTAAATGTAACACTTAAATTATATATTTTGTTAAAGTAATTAATGCTACTGATATGGGCCCCTACGTAAATCGTCGTGACTGTAAAAGAGCGACTTCAATTATATGCAATAATTATAATATGCTGTTTATGTTGTTGTTCTTCCTTACAAAGTAAAAAATACGTACATAATAGTAAATAATACTAACCATATTATTTCTGCAATCCACTCCATCCAAAGGTTGTCTGGAAGCGATCGCTCTAAGCGATGGGACCGCTAATTGTATGCCATTACTTAGATATAAAAATAAATAAATAACTTCCACAACAGGATATAGGATAACAGGCAAGGTCAAACATGGAAATATGCCTTGACTGAGGCCATATGTACGAATGTAACATACATAAGCAGCCTATATACTTCCCACTGTAGGGCACAGGCCTTCTCTCAGGGAGAGAGTATGAGCTTAATGACCACGCGTGCCCACTCGGACTGGCGATTTCAAGCGCTGAGGTATGTAAATAGCTCAGACACCCAGGTTTCCTCACGATGTTTTCCTTCACAGTTAGTCTCATAGCCAACTATGCCATTGTACGTGGCAAGTGCTGAGGTATGTAAATACCTCGGACACTAGGGTTTCTTCACGATGTTTTCCTTCACGGTTAGCGAGTGGTATTGCTACTATAACTTCACAATATGTACGTAACTTAGAAAACAAAGTCATTGGTACATGCCGGGATTCAAATCTACGACCTCCCGAACGAGAAGCTCTCTACCGCTCTGCTACCACCGCTTCTGAATGACGTTACAAATGTAACAATTTGTATGTATAAGAAACCATTTGTAATAATATCTTCTGGTTGTGTACAGCCATAAAGTTTTCTCTATCCTATCTAATTGCATATTTCTCTCGCAATAACTAATGAAGCATCTCCGAACGATGCTCGAACACGAAAAATAATTCACGTCACTCAGCTATCCTGTGAAAAACTACATTTTTACAGCGTAATATAGCGAGGCTGTTGAGAACCGACTTCGACCCTTTACCCGGGATACGGAAATGCGACCAATATTGCGTCCAATAAAATCCACTCCACCGGCTGCACAAAACCTAATTTTGGGCAAAATATTCCGAGATCGGCATCTCGGATGCAAACAATATATGCATCGAATGCAAACAATATATTTTAAAAGTACGTATTGGATACCTCTCCTATATTCATGATTATACAGGGTGTGACAAAATTAGCACACATTTCTTCATTTTACATTTTCTTCATGATAGAGGTGTTGCTACAAAGTTACAATATATAACACCTCAGACACTTGGGTTTCTTCACGATGTTTTCCTTCAACGCTAGCTAGTGGTATTACTACTATAACTCCACAAATGTACGTAACTTAGAAAACAAAGTCATAGATACATGCCGGGATTCAAAACTACGCTCTAAAAATGTGAAGCCGGCGTTCTACCGCTTCTGAATGACTTGTATTAGATATAAACACAAAATTTGTCTATGTTACCGGACAACAAAAAGAGAAGGGTTATACACATACATAAACTCACGCCTGTATCCCAGAGGGGCAGGCAGAGACCAGGGTCTGCCACTTGCCACGACCCTGACAGATCACTTTCGCTTCCTCAAAATTCATTAGTCGTTGCATGCACGCACATCATCATCATCATCAGCCATTTGACGCCCACTGCAGGACATAGGCCTCCCTCGTGGTTTTCATAACCATGAGGGATTTTGCCACAATCGCCACGCTTGGCAGGTGGGTTGGCGATCGCAGTATGCGGTTGGAATCTCAGGAAGACGCTGCTGCCCGTCTCCTGGTAATTGATTTCCTTAGTCGCCTTCTACAACATCCACGGAAGGAAATGGTGTGACGCTATTCTTAATCCGGCGATTTAATACACGCATGCCGGGTTATTTTTATCTAGATAACGATGGCACACGATGGAGTAGGTATACAGATTGGACAGGTACCTAGAGTGAGAAAAGCAGATGTTAACACTGATAAAATTAGCCACATTGGAAACATACTGTTACTTATCTACCTTCTTTCTACTTTCTAAATTGAGAATTTCGCTAAGTAAATAGTCAACTGTAGTGCTGTCTATTCAAATTTCACAGAAAAGAGTGTGACAGAACGTTGCTTAAATATTTGCTTAGTGAAATTCTCAGTTCAAAAAGCGGCCCTGAATGCCCTAGCGTGTCTCGCGCTAAATCACTGAATACGTACTTAAGATTGGGTATTTATCTACTTGATAAATACTTAACCAGGGATAAACATATAAATATCTGATTTGCAGGGTTGTCAGTTATACGATTGTCTATGGGTAGCTCTGCAAACTGTATGGTGCAAGAGGTTTTTAGACTTTTTTGCTGGATAGACCTAACCCACGGGTAAACAGACAGATAGAGCTGTCTCTAACTCTCCACCAAACTTTATTTCAGACATCCCTGCAACGAAATCAAAATTGTATTCTTTGTGAATCCACCTTATTTTTCCTCATGGCATTGACATTGATGGCTCTGAACTCAAGAACAGCTGGACTGATTTATTTTAATGTAAAAATATCTAATAAAACACGGGAAAAATTGCTGAAAAAAAAATATTCTGTTGATTTGAGTAAACAATCGTTAGTCTATTTTTTTTCTTTTTATTTTTTTTTCTTAGGAAAATCTTTTACAATTACTTACCGCAGACAAGAAAACTGTCTAGTAATAACTACTTGGCTAGCCACCTTCAGCAAGTGATCGAACGTTTCGCTCAATTACATGACTGAATGACCTTTTTCCATCTAATTGGATGCCATCTCCTAATTAATCGAACGTCTTAGGCTGAGTTGCGCCAACGCTATAGTATCATCTAGCTATCTGTTTATCCAAGGGTAAGCTCTATCCAGTGAATAAGTCCTAGTACGTCTCGCACCATGACATTTTCAGAGCTATCTAAAAATAAAACGTTAAGTAACCTTTATTAAGTATCAGTTTGTGTGCTACTTTAAATAAAAAAAATGGATTTTTTAATCGTATGACTGAAAACCCCATTTATTAGCTATTATTGGTTAGAGATTTGTTTGTATTCTTTTGGTATAGCGTTATAAGAAACTAGTCTCAATTTGTATCAAACAGAACGCTACACAGAATTGAATCATTTTAAGTCAAATTATCACACAATTCGAAGATCATACTTCACGTAGAACACATCTTTCCTACGCTGTGGAGAAAGCCCAAGAGAGCGAGCCGCGCGCTCTGTATCCTAGTCGTAGCCTCCATCCCCGCTCCCGCAACCCGCACCCCGCTCGTCAGAGGTGGAATGATGACGTTGGCGTTGGCCGTGCCTTCTGTACCAGAGCTTGGCGCCAACAGCATATTAACGACGTCCGATAAATCTATTAGGTCACCCCGTCAGCTACGCTGTTCCAAATTTGTCATATACATACGTACCCAAACTCATTCCTGTATCCCAGAGGGGTAGGCAGAGACCAGGGACTGCCACTTGCCACGATCCTGAGAGTTCACTTTCGCTTCCTCAACGTTCATTAGTCGCTGCATGCACGCACGCCGGTTTCGGGTACTTTTTATCTTGCCAAATTTGTTAAGCCTACTTAGTTTTATCTGTATTCATAGGGATAGTTTTTAAGACCAAGATTGCTACTACAATTAATTCTTTAACCCCGTGAAATCCGTGGCTTTAGTCAGTAGCGTACGTATCGACCCCGACTTGCTTCTGAATTATTAAGCTGCCGAGCGAAGATAAGAAGAAGAAGATACGAACAGCGTTTAATGGCTGCTCTTATCTTCGTAGGCAAGAGTTGCTATTAGACGCTGTACAGGGTGTCAAAATATCGCGGTATACGTCCGAAAAAAAGGGGAAAAAATTTAAATTTAAATTTTCATGTTTCTACCCGTAGCGACGTTATACTCGTATTGACGAGTAGAACCTCCCATTTTTCTATGGATAAATTTTACACCCTGTATATCATCTAGCGAAGAGAAGACAGCAGAGTAGAGAACACTGAACGTAGCACAACTAAAGTGGAAACAAAGCCACGTTTGACGTGTCTTTAGTTATCATCGCGTTTAAGTCTGAAAATATCCCCAAAAAATATATTGGATATTTTTGTTTCAATATACCGGGTTAGTTTTGTAATGGGCAATGTCGTCACTCCCATGAAAGCTCATGATTGGTCAGAACTTTCGTTCTGTAAGTTTTTCTTACAGACTTTTATTTTTCAAAATATCTGTGGTAATAATATTCTTAAATTCGCGCTATACTCGTCCTACACAGAAATGCTCCTCTATCAAAAGCATATGAAACAAAATAGCTAGAGAACATTTTATCATGCATAAAAATGAAATTACACAGATATTTCTTAGCTTAATGGCCTTATTTATGAAAGCACGATTCTTCTAAAGCACTTCTAAGAGTCAGTTTATTTAATCTGTATTTATGACCTATCTTTGTAAAATCTCCACCACAGACTATTTTAATCGGCATATTAAGGAATCGTATTTTTAGTACTGACAGCGGCCGTATCACTAAAGGTCATCTCTTCCCAACAACCTTTGGATAGACTGGAGCAATATATTGGAGATAGATGTACAAAGAAATGAAATAATAATTTCAGAGGTATATCAATTACATATCTAACAGCGCCACTATAGAGCAGAAAACAATAGAAAATGGAGCAATGAAATAGTAAAGAAACTAAAAAAAAAAAAGTCGTAGAACAAAAGTTGTTGTAAATGACAAACTCTAACCGACATAGTTTCAAAAAGACGCCTGTCACCTCAGTCTACCGAGACCACGGCACTTGCAAAAGTACCGAAACGTCGGAAAATTGTAAAATGGAAATTAAACGAGTAAATATCCGTTAAAATTCAGTTCTAACCGACATATTTCAGGAATTGTACATTTCAAAATTAACCCTATAGAGAACTTATTTCAAATGTATACCACGTTTTTAAGGACTTCCAAAAGGTATTCCTAAAAAATTGAAACCTAAATACTTTTGTCCCAAATTTTCTTCCAAGTATTTCATCTAACTAGAGCTCGAATTGACATCTAGAATTATTCTACGAAACCTTCAAGTGCGAAATAACACCTCGCACTTGGCCTGTGTCTGCGTAATGAAAGTGAAAGTTAATTTCACGATAACAATGTTGTTTTTGTGCTCCAGGGAGCTCAGGCGTGTCCCGTGATAAGCTCATCAGCTAAATTAGTTTAACTTTATTATCCACATATCTATTGAATAACCAATTATGACGGCAGCAGTCTAGAGACAATCTTTTATATATAGATAATATTTATTGTAAATATGAATTTTGTTATTTTACTAGTATATTACATTTATTGCATAATAAAAAAAAATCTAACATCTTGGTAGAGGTGATTATGGAAAATTCAAAAAAATTATGGCTAAATGCACAAAACTATCCAATAATTGGGGATCTACTTTTCAAGACAAACAACTTCTACTTTATGTAAAACTTCGAAATTGTGAAAAAGAAATCATTTCAATCATTGCCTTTTGTGGTAACTTAGACACACCACAGGCTAAATGTATGTTGTTTTTTGTTTTGTCTGTTGTGTATTTCGTTTCCTTGCTGTTGTTGTTCATATTATGTCACTTGTCCATTTATTTTGTTTCTGTGACGGGTTTTGTTACAATAAATATAGCTCAGATACCCTCTGCTTCACCTCGGCCCATGTTCGTCCATCTATGCCTCTTTTTGTGGCCGCTACCGTGGCGAGAAAAAGAGGCTTGCGTGCATGCAGCGTCTAATGTATGTTGATGGAACGAAAGAGATTCGTCAAGACCGTGGCAAGTGGCAAACCCAGGTCTCTGTCTACCCTCTGCCATCTGAGATTGGCAGTGGAACGAAGAGGTTTTTGTGAAAGGGGAATAGGACTATTCCGGCTGGGTAGATAAGTAAAGCACGGTTAATTTAAGAAAGATACTGAATAACTATTACTTTCTCATTCACACAATACAGACGGCAACCTGCAAAAGAGGAAAGTAGTTGTGGAACCTCTATATTTAATTATCAGTGTTATAATATAACATTGAGAGCAGTTTAGGTTACTTTAGTCCCATTACGTTAAGCGTCACCAATTCGTCAAACGGTGACAAAAGATGGCCGACATTGCCATAAATGGGTGTCAGTGCAAACGCAATAACCTCTGCGACCGACTCTGAATGGCTGTTGTCTTAACAAGCAAAGTTGTGGATCGGAGACGTTTATTGCGAGCCGTTTTCTCCGTGTAAACACTGAACTGAAACTTACCTGAAAACTCTTCAGCAACAACCACTCGTGTAAACTAAACGTTAAGGTCGTTTTTGTACAAAATTAATGATTGAGTGAGTGAATGAATGAAATAATGAATGAATGAATGAATGAATGAAAATATAAATTAATAGTTATTTACACAACTAGGGCCGTAAAAGCCCTCTATCGCATATTTATGACCCTCGCCTGCGGCCTGCCAGCCTCGCCTCGGGCCTTAAACTTCTGCGATATCGGCCTTTCTATTTTACAGCCCGTGTTGTGTTGTGTACACAATTTTATGTCGTCACAGTCTTGGCCTCAAAGTGGGTTTTCCCGTCCGCGTGGCGTGCGGAAAACCCCGCTTTTTGGCCAGGTGTGGCATAAAGGTAATTTTCAAGTTGTTCCCACCATTATCTACCCGTTGGTGCCCACTTCAGGTATAGATCTATTTATGTTCACGACACGTTTCACGGTGCAGTGCCACGGTTCACGGTTTGTCGGATATTCGCTCTATGTCCTCGGACCACTGGCTGGTGGTCTGTCGACTGATCGTATCTTACCTGGAGGTCAACATGCATAGCTAAGTGCCTGCCCACTTGCACTCTAAAAAAAAGTGGCACCTTGAATCACACTAGATGGGTGAACGGACCACTCGGACACTGCAGTGGACGTTATTTTTTTTTAGATGGACTTGCCCAGCACCTATACTATCCTGACAGCTTAGTCAGTCTAGCCCACAGGAACGATGAGTCAATTGTCAATACGTGCGGAGCTAACCAAGCCACGGGTTTCCTCACGATGTTCTGTCCATTTCCACTATAAATACGTCATCCTTTCCCCAATGTCTACCTCGTTCTTATTACAGCACTTGGTTCCGTTACAGTTATTCCCGCTGCCAAGAGCATTTTGATCATCGCAGGGGTAGTTTGATAGTTGATTGCCGAAGTAAGCAACAGTTTGCTCGATCTAATGTCGAACTTAGTGTGGTTAACGAGCTGAACTTTGTATGGTAGAGTAGAGAATACTTTATAGTACAGTCGGCGGCACAACGACGTTTACACGTGTGTACTCTACTCAGTTGCGTTACGGGTGACTTTGCAACTAAAATGTTAAGATTGATGTGGTGTCGACCGTTCGCATTCGCTCTATTGAGTCACCTGCGATGGCTGTCGTTATTCATTTAACGGGTCAAATCGCGATTGTTTAGTAGTTCAACATAATTATGTTACCAGACGTTTCGGCAATGATTAAGCACGTAATGAACAACGTCGGGAACTAAGTTTAATTGCGATTTTTAATCGCGATAGTTGTAAGTTATACTACTTATAAACATTGCAAGTCATAAAAATTACTACGTTGGCTGAGCAATCTGTACAGCTTGTTTCACAATCTCTTCATAAGTTGATAATGACGGACCTTTTCGTATAGCGTATAAAAAACCTAACGACCGACCCGAAAGCTTCGCAAAATAAACACTTGTTCGATAATTATTCCTGGGAAGTTAGAATTTTTTTTGTTACCAAAAATGTTAGCGCTCGATGGATGGTATCTTTCAGCGCTACGCTTGATTGAGATCTCAATGTGTTGAACACATTGCAGTTAAAATTTAAAATTCGTTTTCTAAAAGGAAGTTTGAAGAAAACTATTAGTCATTATTCAAAATTATAACGTATTGATTTGAATCAAATTGATTACGTCTTGATTTACTTGACTATTTGTTCCTTTTCTCTCTATCTATCTATCTATCTATCTATCTATCTCTCCAAACACTCCAAACATCAATGTTATTAAAACAGGATACAACACAAAACTCCATCTCATTTGTGTATTAATATTAATTGCCATTTATAAATACTACAGTTTGCTTGAAATCGCCAATCCGCGGTGGGCACGCGTACTGATTAAGCCCATACTCTCTCTCTGAGAGAACGCCTGTGCCCTGCAGTGGGACGCATATAGGCTGCTAAATAAATAAATACCTAATATTATAGTAAGCTAAAACCTTGGCGATTTGCTGACCAAATTATTTATGGGCTGATTTTTTAGGTTGGTCGCCTACTACACGTTAACTTGTAAAGCCCACTTAGCCGCGACAGTTTTTCTTTAAGGATCATTATAATATGTGCTACTGACCTGAATTTTTTCACGTTTCTACAATAAACCGTTTAGCTGCGAGAGGGGGGACTCCCTTCGATAACATTGCGCTTTAAAGCTGAAATGTTTCGCAAACGTAACCCTAAATCGAAAAATGGTTTTCCTACACCCACAATATTTTTAAACAACTAATCCAACAATACCCCACACCATAATATTGGCGAGAAAAAAAAATGAACCCCTAATTTAGGTGAAGGGTAATTTGTTTATTAATATTTTATTCTACCGTTTTATTGACACGGTTAATACGTATATCTGTGCCAAGATTCAGCTCTCTAGTAAGATAAGATAAGATAAGATAAGAATATTCTTTATTGTACCAGGAAAAACACAAACATGAAATGTTTACAAAAATGCAGTACAATTGGCGGCCTTATTGCTTATAGCAATTTCTTCCAGGCAACCGACGATGGAGAGTTGTAGTACTTTGTGCTAAGCCGCTTACAGACAGATAGCGTTCCTTGTTGACTACGGAAGCTGTTAATAGTACATTGTTCACCGAGAGGAGAAAGTGACCGATTACCGTCGAGGGTGTCGTTTGAAGCCCGAGCCGTAGGCGAGGGCTTTAAAACACCCGAGATCGGGAATCGCAGTTTCTCTCGAGTGATACATAGTGCTTTATACTACACCTGCTTGATAGTTTTATTTTACTTTCTACGAAAACTGAATCCTCAAACAACACACAAATTGGAAATGGCGCCAATGGCGTCTGCAATTTTCACATGTTCTTTTTTCAAATTGTTTATCCTGCCGCCGCAGGGTCGCACTGCCAGCCCGACACCATCCGACACACAGCTAGTGGCCAGTGTCATTTTGCGAACTTGGAGATAAAAACTCACTGTAAAAACTTTTTGGCTTTTGATATTTAGGTTACCGGCGCATAGTCTTACCCAAAATTAAAAAAGAAAAACCACGTAAGAAATGGATTTTCATACACTTTTCTCTCCCGCTCAGATGCGTTTTCTCCCCGCATATTTGTTCGATATGCAATGACGTACTTTCTACCGTAAATTTGATAAAGTATCAAGGTACTTTCCAAGCAGGTGTAGTATAAAATAGATTACCAGCTGGTTAGTGTAAGAGAAACCGGGCGTATTACCTTTATTGCTGACATACATTATGTTATTTCTGACCAAACCTGTATTGCTTACATGATATACGTATAAAAAATGTGCCGTCTCCAAAAAAACGATCTGCCTTTACGGTTTTCTCGCGGGGCGTTAAAACTTAATGAAGATCACTGAGCAGCAGGTGTTAACTGGCTCGAGCCACTTTCAGGAATGATTCAACGGGATGAAAATTGCCAAAGGCTTATCCGACCCATTATGTCCCCACCGAGGGGCACGGGTCTCTTCCCTGGGGAAGGTATAGGCCATACTCCACCACGGGGGCCAAGTCCGGATTGGTGGAGTCACGGCTTAGTTTAACTTATTTATCACATCTCACTCGCGTTACGGGCGACTTTTTAGGGTTCCGTACACAACAAGGAACTCTATATAGTTTCGCCATGTCCGTCCATCGGTCTGTCTGTCCGTCGGTGTGTCCGTCTGTCCGTCTGTCTGTCCGCGGCTTAGCACAGAGATGATACGTACTAGAGAGCTGAAACCTACATATTTACTACGCCGACAAAACGGTAGGAATAAAATTCTTTTAGGCTACCTCCCGTACAGTGTGGGATATCGTCGTTTAAAAATATTGTGGGTGTAGGAAGACCTTTTTTCGATTCAAGGTTCCGTTTACGAAATATTAAGATTTAAAGCGCTAATTTTTGTCAGAATAGGGCGTCCCCCATTCTACTGGCTAAACGTTCAATATATAAACGTGAAAAAATTCAGGCCAGTAGCAAATATAATGAACTTAAAAGGAAAACTATCTCGGCTAAGTAGGCCTTACAAATTGACGAGTAATAGGCGATCAAGCTACAAAAGGAAAACTTCGTACAAAATCCATTGAAAATTACTTTGATGAAGTTGTTAGCTCCGTAAGGCAGATAAAAAACCCCTCTTTCTACGAAACCCTACACTGCGCGTGGCCCGAAATTTATTTATTTGCAAAACATACGTACATCGATATAAGGTGAAAAAGTTAATGAGCTGTCAAATATAAAGGACGTAATAAAATCTCCATATACGTCCAAAATACACACATACACACACACATACGCACACACACATACACACAAACACACGCACGCACGCACGCAAGCACGCCCGCACCCACGCACGCACGCTCACACACACACACACACACACACACACACACACACACACACACACACACACACACACACGCGAGCACTTAGGCTGGGATGGGAAGTCCTCGAAGTCCCCGCTCAACAAGACCGCAGCAAGTGGAGATCTTTTAAAAAGGCCCTACGTCCCTGATGAGGATAACGGGATATAAGTGTATGTGTGTGTGTGTGTATCCAAAAATGGGTGTTCTACTATGCAATACGAACAACTTTTATTATACGGAGAACTTTGAAATCTTGAAAAAATATCAGCTGTGCCATACATTTTAATTTAGCAGGCTACCTTTACTATGGAAGTGTTGATATTTATTTCGGAATTTCGAAGGTTTTTTTTAGTAACAGTAAAGCTGTTCGTATTGACCGGATGTATGTGGGGATTTTATTACACCCTGCGTATTCATCAGATAGATATACTGAAATAAATAAATAACTTCCACACAACACAATCACTTCTTATCCTGTTCCCAAACTAGGATACCCTGTGTTGTGGTAAATAGGCAAACACATTACAAACATTCTCGCTCGTAGCCCCGGCTGCCTGAGTGATCTTAAACGATCACGAAGGTTGAGAAACACAGGGCGCGTTCAGTGCATGGATGGCTCGCCGTCTATGCCTAACGCTAGTGGCATTTTTCCGAGCGGTTCCGTGCTTCGCAAGGCACGTTAAGCTGTTGGTGCCGGCCGCCGTCGATAGATGGCAGTCGTTAAGCCAAGTCAGAGGCCTCAGGGCGGCTTGACAACTTCTGACAGTAGACGAGCCACTAGTCTACAAGCCTCCACCAATCCGGACTTGGCCCCCGTGGTGGAGTATGGCCTATACCTTCCTCAGGGAAGAGACCCGTGCCCCTCGGTGGGGACATAATGGGTTGATGATGATGATTACAAACATGGAAATACACCCTTAGGTACTGAGGCTACTTATATGTACAATTGAGGCGCTTTTTACAAGGGCAGCCTTTGTCCCCAAAGTAGATTTGGTGCCTTGTGGCCAAAACAATTGTCCTACAGGCAAACCTTGGTGGTTTTTGTAAAATTTCCTAAACTTTTCGATGGAATAAGTGTGGACATAGGAAGATTTTGTAAAAAAATATTAATGAGCCCAATGCGGCTTGTTGAACAGTGTTGCCAAAAACCGAAAACAGAAATTCCTTAAAATTGGACATTGGCTGTTCTTGTAAAAAGCGCCTCAATTGTCCAACGAGGACAACTCCCAGTAACAGTTTATTCATAGTCTTATTCTGACGTATAAATCAAGATATCTCAATTTATGTAATGGCATGTCAAAAAAATCCTCGCCTCATCTGTCCTCTGAAATATTTTGCCATTGCATTGACTTATAAGTAATGTTAACAAATGTGGGTGGAAAGGCCGGCAAGGGATGACCCAGGCGAATATAATTTGACCAAATAGGGGATGTATTAGCAAAAGGCAAGATAAAAAGTACCCTAAACCGGCGTGCGTGCATGCAACGACTTAATGAATGTTGAGCAAGCGAAAGTGATCTGCCAGGATCGTGGCAAGTGACAGTCCCTGGTCTCTGCGGGTACAGGCGTGAGTTTATGTATGTATGTATGTTACAAATTGTCCAATAAATTTACCCGAATCGGTCAAATTCATAATTCAAAATATTAATTGTTCATCAGTTGATAGATTTTTAAAACATCGGCCAAAGCCAGTGGTTTTCTACTAATTTTGTGAACTGTTTTCTTAACGGAAAGGCCGCCACGCCTAGTAATGTAAGCATTCTCTCACAGTATATAATATCTCATGTTGCGATTCGCGTTTGTAGATGCGAACACAAAGGCATTTATTAATAAACATAATTCTGGTTTGCACGGCATCCGATTTTCCTGCTTAGTTTCAGACGGAATGTTGTTCCAGCAACGCTAACAAGACAAACAGACAGACGGGCAATTCGTTCTATATTAGTTAGAACAGACGTGTTAAATGCAGGCACGCAATTCGCCAAACCAAACTTCATGGCTCGTCACGACCGCTGGCCCGCGTGCACCAGCAACGGATTAACTAAACACAGTTCAGTTCTGACTTCGTAATGCGCTATTCGACTCTTAATAAATAAATAACTTCCGCACAACACAATCACTTATCCCCGTCCCAAACTAGGAGACCTAGTGCTATGGTAACGAGGCAAGGATATCACAAACATCTCATGCTTTTTAAATAGGTTTGAAGTTGTTAATAATGTTGTATAAGAAAATAAAAATAAAAATTTTTCGGGGCTTAAAAACTACTAAACTTCTATATTCTTTTTGTCGCACTAACCCGTGCTGAGGAACATTTTTAAAATCCTATTTAGAGGCTAAAAATTCCACCCATGCCGGGACTTGAACCCGCGACACGATTAGCCAGAGGTCGAGGCAACAAGTCCCGGCATTTTTAGGCTCTAAATAGGTTTTTAAAGTAATCCTCAGTACGGGTTAGTGCAACAAAAAGTATAGGACCCGATTATACCTACGTTATTAACTCCCAGGTTTAAACTTACCATGGTAAAAACAGAACTTCTGTTGGTGAACTAGGGCCTAATCATAAACCACCAGCCAGCGGGTTGTGGTCGTTTTATGTCACTGATAGTCAAATGCAGAAATCCCACACAGTAGGTATTATTGCAGGATGCATAGTTTGTCGCTCGCTTTATGCCAGAGTAGTGTTGGAAAACAGAGTAAAATTATCATTTATGGGGCATGGTATACGATTCTGCAATAAGATTCCTGAAGAAGAAGAAGAAGAAGCTTGCCAGAAAGGCTGTTCAAAAACGTGAAAAGCACACTTTGTGCAAAAAGGGCTGTAACAATAAATATTATTTGGATGAGAAAAATGTCCGGAATTAAAGACAGTCCAGTGCTTGAGTTCTAGGTTGTAGAATAATAATTTGTTAATTAAAGAAAAAAAAATAGAATAAGTTTAGGAGGTTATTGTCCATTTTTGCTCCAAAAACGATAAATCTAGCTCTTGAAATAGACACTACGTAACGCTCATTAATTGGCAGCTTCTGCGCTTACTTCGAATAAAACATATTCGCTCTTACTTATAAAACACGATTCCATAAAACACTTCATAAACGCCAATTAAAAGTCTGTGGTGGAGATTTTACAAGGAAAAGACGTAACCACAGATTAAATCTAGAGTACCTATGTGTCACTGACGATAAATAATTGTTGAATGTATTTTTGTTTTCATTGAAACTATTTAAAACACATTTAAACTGCATTGGAGGAGTGTTTTAGAGGATTCGAGTGAAGTGTGTAGGTCCGAAGTTTTTTTGACTTCGGACATTTTGTAAAAATATTTTTGGTAGATTTTATATATCTGATATTTGGATAAACGTTCTTATAATTGGCTATTTTTTTCCTAACACGTGACATTGGCAAAATTGTACTGGATAATCAGTGTTGTGAGTCTATAAAGTAGAATTAAATTGAATTAGAGGATTCCTCTTTTAATAAATAACATCAACAGTTTATCTTGAAACTATTAGCTACGGCAGATGGTAGGTACGAGGAAATCATTAAAAATTTTACTTTCTCGTTTACAGTATTTTAAAAGTACTTTATCTTTGTTACAGACGTTGCCGAATATTTTTCGTCGCAGTCAAAGTTACAGCAAAATGGAACACTCTCGGCGATAAGAATATCCCCGGAATTTCATTTGAAAAATGTGTCCCTCGCTGAAATTTCAGACGAGGATTCCTAGCAGATAACCCTTCATACGTACTTCAAACTGTAGGTATTTGTGGCAAAAAACAAATAACTACTTTGGGTGAAGGAAATACTAGGTGCGTAAGTGAATAGTCAGTCGAAGCAATTTTGTAAAAACAGGTGTCGTTAGTGAAAAGTGTATCAAAGTCGACAATAGAGTGCAAAACCGTCGACCAAACAGTGCAGCCTAGTTTAGTTTATTGTACGTAAATTGTGCTAACTGATACAGTGTCCCCAATACCAAACAGTGCTACAAAAAAAGTGTCTCAAACCAACACGCTACCAAAAGACAAGCGCCGAATTGCCAACGAACCAATCTCACTAAATAAACACCCACATGTGTATTTAATCTCGCTACAAAACTAACAAAGTGCTGTCAAAACAAAGCAGCATTAACCTAAGAGTGCTAACAAAGTAAGCCTTCTTTGAAACCTAGCCGAAAGCCGGCCCTAAAGCCCTTCGTGTGATGTGCTAGCTATCCTCCGCCATGGGGTGTCAGCTGGGCAAGCTGGCTGCCTCAGGACGGGCGAGGCCAGCCAATGACGCGGCGGATGTGCCGCCACCGCCGGCCACCGACCCTCGCCTCCCTCTGACCGCCAAGCAGAAATACTCCATGCTGGCCTCCTGGAAGGGCATCTCCCGGGCCATGGAGAAGACCGGCATCTGTATGTTCATTAAGTGAGTAGCGTTTCAATTCTCTCGTGCAGTTTCCTTGGTCGTAGACTTACCCCAGGTGTCTCGTACACTGACAAGCTGTTAGTCTGTTATCAGCTGTCAGTTGTTTTTTTTTGTATACACTTTAGACTGCGTGGTCGGTCTAGCGATTAACACGCAGGACTACCAAAACAGAGGTTGTGGGTTCGCTTCCCACTGGAGACCGCAGTACTTGATTTGTACAAATGGCCTCATCCTGGGTGTATTTCCATGTTTGTGATTTCCTTGTCTGGTCATCCAAGCACAGCGTATCCTAGTTTGGGACCGGGACAAGTGATTGTGTTATGTGAAGATATTATTATCAACTTGGCCAGCTGTTAACAGTATCAAAATCAATTTTTTTTTTATTCAAAGTAGCACAGGAGATTTACAGATTCTTAATTGACGAGAGACAGGGCAACCTCAACAGGTTCGTGGTTTGCTTTACTTTTATGAAGTACCGCCTCCCTCAGCGAGCTGAAGTGGCACTTAGCTTCTGATGCTATATATTTTTAAAATAATATGTGAGTTTGTACGAAAACACCCAGATTTTAATTTAAAACGAAACTAAAGACGACACAACGCATTCACTACGCCATAAATAAACCGTCCTTTCACAATGTCAATTAAGATTTTTAACAAATTACCAGAGACACTCAGAAAATTAAATCATATTGATGACAAAGAATTCTATAAATACCTAAAAAAGCTGCTCATCCATTCACTTCAAACGTCTCCAAAAGTTAATATGCCGTAAATGAATACTTAGAAGATAAACTTAACTAATATGTACAATATAATACTAAATAGTATATAAGAAGAATATTTGTTATATATATGAGATTGCAGCAGTTTTAAGATAAAATTATTGTTGAGATTGAACAGTTCCTAGATTTTGGATACCACTTTAGTTATAACATTTTTTAAGAATTTAGTTCTAAGGCTTTTGCTGTGCCCGACCGGGTCCATAATGGTTTTTCCAATTCGCGCCCTCGCCCCGTCTCTTCTGTGTGGGCTTCGTCCCGTCCGTCCCTTTCAGTACATTTTTATTATGAAACTGAATCGGAGAGACGGCGCGTCTTTTCCGCGCCCTCGCCCTACGTCCTTTTTGTGTATCTCAGGCCTGACACAAGAAGTCGTCATTTGTCCCTGTCCTGCACAATTTCTTGCCTGGATCTCAGGAGACCAATTTTTACTCATTTTAGTAACGAACCCCCCATTTGTCCAGACATTTTACATAGATATTCACATAAACACACATAAACTCACGTCTGCATGGGTGATTCGTTTTTGCTTGCAATGATCGACGATGATGTTATGAATTCAAAAACACTAAGATCAAGAAATTATGGGTGAGGACCATAATTTTCTTGAGAATTTCAATGAATGTTATAAAAACGTTACAAGAATCTTTCCTTGAGATGCTTCTTTTAAACTTTCTTTTACGATTCTTTTTTTGAATAGTTTCCCAAGTTGAATAGTTTATTTGAATAGTATCTAATTCTATTCTATAAACTATTCGAAAAAAGAACCTCATTTGTCGCTAGATTCGAGTGAATTGTCGGGCTCAAGCGCGTCGTTGACGACACTTCCGATAATGTTGCATTTTTCATAACAAGAGCCTTGTAAGTTGTAGAAATGTATTAAAATTTTGACTATAGAGCAAACACCCCAGAAATAATTCTGAGGCAATCATAAGCCGTCTTGTATGGGACCAGGCTAGGTTTTGTGTTTTTCTTACAATTTTTTTAGTCATTCCGCCAAAAAAGCAATATGCTGTGAAATTTTCAAACTGCTACCGGTTACGACTACCTATTACGACTTACGTTGTAACTATAAGACACCCTTAATGGGTTGACACCCTTCGGGTACAGAACACTGAAAATTACCACAATGCTTCAATCAACATTTTTGATTTGTCGGCGAGAATCTGTAGCATGTGTTGTAGAAGGTAGGTATTTATCTTAAAAACCTATTTAGAGGCTAAAAAATCCACCCATGCCGGGACTTGAACCCGCGACCTCTGGCTAACCGTGCCAGCGCTCTCCCAACTCAGCTAATGGGCAAGTGCAGGCATCGGCGAAATTTCGAACTTCTCTGTATTACGTACAGGCAGTGACATCTGGCAGAAGCAATTTACATCACTTGCAGCCCCGGTATTTATCTGATTTTGCTTACTGTTCAGAGGCTTAAGCTAACCTGCCAGAATCCTGACGTTTGCGATAGCAGTTAGTATGGTATTAGACACTTGCCCAATTGTCAGGATTTGATGCGCGTAATATAGGACCTAAGCATAAAGCGCTCTGAATGGCATTTCTAATTCAATAAGCTCTAATCGGTGTTGAGACCTCTTTGATTGGCTCCTCACGAAGTCATTAGACATTCCAGGCCTGAAACTAATCTGGTTATAGCGAGCAGACCTAATTGGCAACACTTGCGATCAAATTCAATGAGCACAACGCAGTCATGCCTACCCCATTTAGGATACGCTAAGGAGATCAGACTGTTTGAGGATCAGACAACTTTGATAGATAACGAGGTACATACAATGCAAGATCACGAGTTTCAAACAGCGGTGAATGCTGGCACATTCGAGACGACGTGGATTCGTGTCCCGGTGATGTATTGTATTTGTGCCGATGAAGGTTTCCAGACAACTTTGATCTCGACTTCTAATGAGCCTCATTCGCGTAACTAGGTAGGAAGGTTTAATTTATTCCTACCACCCCAGCTCGTCCAGGAACGCCAGCAGGGATGTCGTGGAAGGCCTCACAAAGTGTCAGCGGGTTTCCGAGAAGAGTCGCCCGTTGTCAGGCCACACCCGCGCACTCCACCAGCGCGTGTGGGGCTGTTTCTTCAGCATTCATGCATGCTCTGCATAATGGGCTGTCTGTGACACATATTGTATTTTTTTAATAAAAAATAAAAACCGCCTTCAAAACACTACAGCACTAAAAATATCGTGAAATATATATTTTTTTTCAATAAAAAAAAAACAGTGCAACACTAAAAACACAGAAATAATTTAAAGGAATGTGTCCTTTAAATTCTAAGTCGGTACGTACATGAAGGTATTGTAGAAGTATAATTTAGAGAAGTATAATATGTACGTACCGAATCCCAATTTTCAGTAATTTCTGTTTTTAGTGCTGTAGTGTTTTGAAGTCGGTTTTTATTTTTTACCAGCTGACCCGGCAAACGTTGTTTTGCCATATTAATTAGCCTACGACCTATTCTCAGACCTACCAAATATACACAAAAAAAAAATAGTTGAAGCCGTTTCAGAGGAGTTTGATAACCAACAATGTGATTAGAAAGTTTTTTTATATATTAGATTAAGAAATATATATTTTTAATCTCCCACCTGTATCCCGGAGGGGCGAAGTAGGGCTTTGGTCGATATGATCTGTTATGATCTGTTCTACTATAGTTTTACCTTTATTTTAAGACAGACAGCCACAAGAAGACAGTCGGGTAATAGGGTCCCTAGGTCCCTAGAGCACCCTCCTGATACGGAAGTATAAAAAGCAATTTCTTCCAGACAACAATAGATAAAGAGGAATTTTAATCAGAATCAATAGGTTTCCTTAGTATTGTTGCTTATGCCTTGTGGGACCTATGCAGGTCATTCCTTGTGAATGGGGAGCTTGCGTCAATTTTAGCTCGGAGTCACATGGTTTTTATACCACAAAATACACAGAAAAAATTATTAAAAATAAATCAGTTTTTAATATTTTATTATTAAAAGTGATCTGTCAGGATCGTGGCAAGTGGCAGTCCCTGGTCTCTGCCTACCCCTCTGGGATGCAGGCGTGAGTTTATGTTATGTTATGTTATGTTTCAGTTTAAATATTTTTTCGTTTAAATATTACACCGGGAAGCTTGGAAAACATTAGGAAGGCCTATGTCCTGCAGTGGGCGTCAAATTACTGATGAGAAAGTATTTTTTCGAGGTTTCATAGGTCTAAAAATTGCGAAAAATCAAGTTAAGTAATTAGATTTTTTTTTATTGAATTCTAAACCCTTTTTTATACATAAAAACCTTTGCCACATAAAAACATTATTTTCAAGATCAAATATAATATTGACAAACATTTTATACATTACAAGCAGTGCCGCGGCTACGTCCGCGGCATATGTCATCAACATATAGCCTATGTCCTTCCTGAGGATCCATTCTAAATAATGATGAAAGAATATTTGAAATCGGATGAGTATTTTCGGAGATTACCCTCAACATATAAACGTACAAATGTATAAACTTATGAACTTTTCCTCTTTATAAAATTAAGTAAAGAGTATAGAGATAACACCTATTCTATCTATCGATCTTGTGGCAATTTAGTTTGAGTCCGTTTTATACAGGTTCATCATCATCATCATCATCAGCCATTTGACGTCCACTGCAGGGCATAGGCCTCCCTCATGGTTTTTAACCATGAAGGGTTTTGCCATAATCGCCACGCTTGGCAGGCGGGTTGGCGATCGCAGTATACGGTTGGAATCTCAGGAAGAAGCTGCTGCCCGTCTCCTGGTAATTTATTTCCTTAGTCGCCTTCTACGACATCCATGGAAGGAAATGGAGTGACGCTGTTTTTAATCCGGCGGCACACGGAATAATCCGACAGGTTAAAATATGAAAAGTATTTACTGTAGAGACAAAGTAAGTTACGATTTACGATTCTCGTGCCCGCTTCGGCGTCGCAAAATTGTCCCTCCTCAGTTTTGTATTAAAATTTGTATTAAAAGTCGATTTTCAGTGTAAATTCTCCATACAAAATTTTCTCATTTTTAACTGTCGATATCTCGGCCGCCATCTTGAAAATCCAAAATGTCCGATTTTTTTCATATACCTGGGTCCTTTGACAACCCGATGCCGTTTAGGGCACGTCTCCAGCATGTGCCCAGTTAGCTGCCGACTTTTTTGCGCAGAGGTCGATTTTTTGGGTGGCCATAATCTTGCCCCTATTTTGAATTTCGAACGTTCAAAATTTTTTTTCACAATTAGATCGCGAAACAAACGCCCGTTTCAAATTTAATCCAAATCGGCCGGTAAACAAAAAAGTTAGCACATTTGTATGGAAGAACGCGTTCGAAATTCAAAAATCGGCTTCATAGGATGGCTGTATATCATACATTTCCTACAACTTTCTCATACAAAATTTTCACGTAGCTCTTACCGTTTCCGAGGAAATCTATAGATGATCAGTCAGTCAGTCAGTGAGTATACCGGATTGTAGCTATATTTTTATATCTTTTAATTTAACACGGCCGCTCCAATGAGGTTAAAACTTTTTTTTGTGCAAGTTCTCCATTGCGAGAAAACCGTTTCTTGGAAAATGTGATTGGATTGAAAACCTCTCCAGCCCTCTAGTCCCGTAGCCTCTTTAGCGAAGAGCTCGGGACATTAGTGAAATTGATATCACGTGGTTTGTTTACCGCAAGCACCCACAGAATAAATAGGCACAGTCGACAGCAGCGTTAAATAGACCTGGCGGACCTAGGGTTGTTAAATAGTCATACTAATTCGACAGTAGACGATTGAAATCGCTGGAGAATCGCTCTTATTCGCACACCTTACTGTGAAAATTTATATTTTCACCTTATTTATTGCACTCGAAAAATAGTACAGGAAATATGACAATACGAAATTACATGTACAAAGGCGAGCTTATCTCTGTGAGAGATTTCATGACTGTGAGAATAATCAAAGTGAGTAGAGACCAAAACTAAAGTAGATTATTGCGGAATTAATGAGGGCACTTAAAACATTAAGTTAATAACATAAATATTGTTTGAAAATTTCAGTAAGTAAAAGTTGTTTCATGTTTACAGTACCTACACTGCTTGTGATCTCGCCTTCTTTTAAAACAAAAATGGGTACATACTTTAACTTAAGACGACTTTTCTCTCAAAGACAAAGCCTCGGGTGACATTGTCATTTTTTGTACAAAACCCTTTCAAATAAAGACTAAAAAAAAAAGACAAAGCCTCCGGCTACACATTCAGAACCCTTTGGTAGCCGTATGTGGCCCTTGTCGTGCAACGCATAAGGGGGAATATCGAACAAAAAGGGAATCTCTACGGATTCTAACACTAGCTATAGAATGCTTGTGATACGTGACCCCCCCTGGCCTCTGACTTCGGCTTTTTCGTCTAAGGCAAAAAAACAAACAAAGTTATTGGCAATACATATATCGAACTATCTATCTATGTATCTAATCAGCCCATAAACAGAGCCCACTATTGGGCACAGGCCGCTTTTCTTTCATGCCGACCCATCCGGTCCTTTGCTAGTCTCGTCCAGTGTTTCTCAGCCGCTGTCCTCGGCCGGTGTCCTCGGCTGGTGGTCTGCCCACCGACCGAACTTTATACCGAAATAGTGGTAGCCAAATTGGTCCTTCGAGCCTGGGCAATGTAGACATAGGCTTCCCTATAGCCGCTGGTAGGCATCATATGCTGCATTTGCCAGTTCGTGCTCTCCATTAGAGAACCTTTGTACTTCATCAGCTATTGATTCTCCGGCAGTTGTGATCAGTCCACTGCCGTTTCAACTTATTATTTTTATAAGTTACGTCGAGTACCTTACTTCTTTGGCGAATAGTCTCATATCAAAATCGGATGAGTAGCTACGGTGAAACTTCCGTAAAAACGAACATACGTACATACCATACATACATACGTACAGACTTCAAAACACTTATTTTTTAATCTGCCACAGTCGGGTAAAAAACTAAATAATTGGAAAGATACAATGTGGAAGATGCTCAGGAAATCTGTTTTAAAAATACACTTTTCATTGGTTCATTGCCGAGTTACACCATTGCTGGTTTGTCTCGAAGCCAGCCGAAGTTCAAATAGCCAAACCAAGCATTGACGTTCCTTGGTCTGGCTATTTGAACTTCTTCTTCGGTTTATTGACATACCTAATTTTCGGTGTTTTCGCGTCAATGCATCTATTAAATCATTTGAGTTGACATATGTATGTATTACTGAGAGCTGGTTTATATCGAATACGATGCAAGGATGTAAATAGCGCCATAAGCGTGAGAGTGCGGTAGCAAGAACCTTCATCGCTTCAGTGCTCGGTATAGCGCGCAATATATAAATAAAAGTATCGATTCACTAAAACGCTAATAAACACGTATTACAAATCCAACTTTGAAGCATAAATGGCAGACAAACACTCACAAAAAGTTAAGAAATAAAATGACTGGAAAAATATTATTTTCGGGATTTTTCAGGACTCCAAGAATGAGAAATATCAAAATTACTTTATTACTAGTCACGAGCAAATCGTGAAGTCACATTTTACACCCAATTTGTACAAAGCATGTACTACATGACTAGAATTACTTTTCGATTTCTTGTCACGTGGAAGTTATAATGTAACTTTTATTCCAACTTAATTATGAACTTGTTCATTTTTCAGGTTCCGCACCCGAAGGGTGCCAAACGGGTCCCTATTACTAAGACTCCGCTGTCCGTCTGTCCGTCCGTCGTTCCGTCTGTCACCAGTCTGTATATCATGAACCGTGATAGTTACACAGTTGAAATTTTCACATATAATATGCAAATGACAGCAAATGCTAAAAGACAGAATAATAGTACATTACGATACTAGTGCGAAAAGTAGGAAATTCGCAACGAGTGACGATAAATTAAAACACGACCGAAGGGAGTGTTTTAAATCGACACGAGTTACGAATTACCTATTCGCACGTGTATCGTACAACGTTTTATAGTACATATGGCCCTTTGAAGTTTCGACATAGGCACGTAAAGTGCTCATTGTCGCACTAGTGCGGTAATGTAGCACCATATGTACTATAAAATAAATATTTAAGGGGTGTTCCCATACAACAAACGTGACTTTTTTTGCCATTTTTTGCTCGATATTATTAACGGCAACAGGTAGACGCTTGAAATACTCAAATGTTGTATAGATAATGGTAAGGAACCCTTCGTGCACTAGTGCGACACGCACTTGGCCGGTTTTTTATAACTTTTATTATTCTTAAAAGTTTGCGCTGTAGAATAAAGTCTTTCTCTCGTTTATATATATTTAAGTGGTCTCCCCAATGAAGGCAAAATAATTGATCTTACGAATCATTACGAAACTTGCAAAACTGAAGAACCTCACGTTTTACAAAGCCTCATACATAATTCACTGCCCTCACCGTGTATTATTACGACCTATTTTATAGCCGGTGCCACACAGTCTAGTGGGCTTCGTAGGAAGCTACTGTAAAACCAGGCGTCCATTAGGGCACATTCGAAAATACATTCATAGACACAAATATAAAACAATAGATACAACGAACTCCAACATTTGAACAGAACTTGGAAATTACGAAAAATGCGGGTAATAGGCAATGTAAAACGGAAAAATACAAACAATAAAAAAAAAAACTTGAAATTCGGCTTCACAAATGTTGAAAAAACAAATCGATAAAAAAGATGCGTAGACCATAGTAGGAAATTTTTAAGTATAGAGACTCCAAAATGGGACCAACTCAGCGTAATGTTGCAACAGTGTGATCGGTCGAAGTATTGTGACGCTGATTTTTAGTCGGGCCCAAACTGCGGTTAGCAATGTACGTGTGCCATTTTGCAATTACAAAATCGATTCGTTCTGTGGCGAATTGTCTTATTAACCTCTTCAGTCCTGACCTTGAAAATAACAATGGTTTTCAATTGTTATTTTCAAGGTCAGGACTGAGGAGGTTATATTATTATCTGATGTGATCTATCAAAGAGACTGAAAGCACAGCCCGTCACATAGCACGCTGAGCTACTTTGAATCGGTGGATTAGTTCGACCACTAGAGTCTACAAAATACACATTCAGAGACCCCCACTTGTACGCACTTTGCCAGCACATTAACAAATTAATAGGGTACGAGAAACCGGGGTTTAGTGTGAAACTCTCAAACTAACTAGGGGGATAACTGCGGGCGGTTAATTGATGTGATGGCCCGCGGGCAGCACCTTGTGCAGCACTGCGCTTGTGTCCCCATCACACCTCCCTCCCTGTATGGCGTTTGTGTTGGTAATTGATTCAGTCGCGCCTTTAAACTTGCCCGACTGTGTAGAGTGCCGTAAAACGGGGGCGACGAAGGGGAGAGGGGCGAAGGGACGCAAATGGGGTGAGAGAACTGTAAGAGAGGAGTTGAATGGGGAGGTGACTGTTACTAATTCGAACGTCTAGTTAAATTATATAGATAGTTAAAGAACACTTTATTGTACATGAAAGAAGAAAATTACTAAGATATTTCTTAACCTAAATGTACAGATTAATTAATAATTAGTAATTTGAGTGGAACCTATTGATTTTTTAACAGACTTGAAAAGAAGGAGGTGGTTCTTAAGCCGCGTTTTCACGATCTTAGTAAGCTCGGAGAGAGTGATTAATCTCAGTGAAAAAACTATAGGCTACTCGGATGGCAGTGTACACACATTTTAGTGAATTCAGAGTTTTCAGAAACCGGCGTGCGTGCATGCAACGACTAATGAGTGTTGAGGAAGCGAAAGTGATCTGTCAGGATCGTAGCAAGTGGCAGTCCCTGGTCTCTGCCTACCCCTCTGGGATACAGGCGTGAGTGTATGTTATGTTATGTTATGTTATGTTATGTTATGTTATGTTATGTTATGTTATGTTATGTTATGTTATGTTATGTTATGTTGTGTTGTGTTGTGTTGTGTTGTGTTGTGTTGTGTTGTGTTGTGTTGTGTTGTGTTGTGTTGTGTTGTGTTGTGTTGTGTTGTGTTGTGTTGTGTTGTGTTGTGTTGTGTTGTGTTGTGTTGTGTTGTGTTGTGTTGTGTTGTGTTGTGTTGTGTTGTGTTGTGTTGTGTTGTGTTGTGTTGTGTTGTGTTGTGTTGTGTTGTGTTGTGTTGTGTTGTGTTGTGTTGTGTTGTGTTGTGTTGTGTTGTGTTGTGTTGTGTTGTGTTGTGTTGTGTTGTGTTGTGTTGTGTTGTGTTGTGTTGTGTTGTGTTGTGTTGTGTTGTGTTGTGTTGTGTTGTGTTGTGTTGTGTTGTGTTGTGTTGTGTTGTGTTGTGTTGTGTTGTGTTGTGTTGTGTTGTGTTGTGTTGTGTTGTGTTGTGTTGTGTTGTGTTGTGTTGTGTTGTGTTGTGTTGTGTTGTGTTGTGTTGTGTTGTGTTGTGTTGTGTTGTGTTGTGTTGTGTTGTGTTGTGTTGTGTTGTGTTGTGTTGTGTTGTGTTGTGTTGTGTTGTGTTGTGTTGTGTTGTGTTGTGTTGTGTTGTGTTGTGTTGTGTTGTGTTGTGTTGTGTTGTGTTGTGTTGTGTTGTGTTGTGTTGTGTTGTGTTGTGTTGTGTTGTGTTGTGTTGTGTTGTGTTGTGTTGTGTTGTGTTGTGTTGTGTTGTGTTGTGTTGTGTTGTGTTGTGTTGTGTTGTGTTGTGTTGTGTTGTGTTGTGTTGTGTTGTGTTGTGTTGTGTTGTGTTGTGTTGTGTTGTGTTGTGTTGTGTTGTGTTGTGTTGTGTTGTGTTGTGTTGTGTTGTGTTGTGTTGTGTTGTGTTGTGTTGTGTTGTGTTGTGTTGTGTTGTGTTGTGTTGTGTTGTGTTGTGTTGTGTTGTGTTGTGTTGTGTTGTGTTGTGTTGTGTTGTGTTGTGTTGTGTTGTGTTGTGTTGTGTTGTGTTGTGTTGTGTTGTGTTGTGTTGTGTTGTGTTGTGTTGTGTTGTGTTGTGTTGTGTTGTGTTGTGTTGTGTTGTGTTGTGTTATGTTATGTTATGTTATGTTATGTCAGTTTTGCTCCAGTTTATAGACGCTTCGTTGCTAACGGTGTTCGTAATCGTGTTAAATGAACAAAAAATGAAAAAAAAATAAGTTATTAAAATGTAACAACCCTAAAACTTGTGGATTACGTATAATAAATAACAAAAATTTACTGCTACGATAAATAAAAGCGGATTCAAATGTGAGGAAGAATAGTTTGGCCGCCGCAATGCAAACCATATGTTTCACAATACTTCTACAGCCTCATAAAACTCCACAAACATCAACATTTCACTGCCACTTCACTTTTTCTTTACAAAACGCAGGAATTCCTACTATTGGCGCCATTTTGTTTTTGCGATTTCAACTTAGTAGCTAAGAAGAGCACAAGAACGGTCCGATTGAAAAAAAAAAAATTGCCGTTTGTATCCGAGTGGTATTTTTCTACTAAGATCGCCGGTGTACACATTACGAGTAGCTTCTGAGTGGCAAAAATTGGAGCCTACTAAGATCGTGAAGACACGGTATGAATTTGTACGAGTGGGGTGGACGGCGACGACGTCGAAGGTCGAGATTTTGATTCATTCCAAGCACAGCTGTTGACGTGAATAGACGTCTCTTGTGGAAACGCTCATCGTAATACTGTAATTTATTTGCGATCTATTGAAATACTAGCTGTGGCCCGCGACTTCGTTCGCGTGGTAATTTTGATCTGTATTTTTCCGGGATAAAAATAGCCTATGTACTAATCCAGACTATAATCTATCTCTGTGCAAAACATCCGTTCAGCCGTTTTAGCGTGAAATAATAACAAACATCCACCCATACATACAAACTTTCGCGTTTATAATATTAGTATGGATTTAACGGTTTATCAAATATAGCAACCGTGTCGTGAACATGTAGGTACCTACTTCCCTTTTCTCGTTACATGGTCACATATCGAAAGTATTTAAGGTTAATTTTAGATTGTATTCGCCCGTAGTACTCGTAATACGGATAGTCCTTTAACACTCTCACTGCCAGTAATATAGTACTTTATACTTTATTGTACACAAGAAAGAAATATGTTACACATACAACAAAGCAATAAGAACGGGTACATAGGCGAGCTTATTTCTATATAAATTTCTTCCAGCCAACCAAATCAGTTGTGAGACGATGATTTAAAGAGGTAGGGGAATAATGTAATAGTAATAATGTAAAAATATAATGGTTATTTAAGATACACGTGCGGAAAGTAAGGTTTTATACGACTAAGTGGCAAAATAAAAACACGAGCGCAGCGAGAGTTTTCATTGGCACGCATTCGGATAAAAACCTTTTACGCTCAAGTATCTTACAACATTTTTCAATGCATTTTGCGAGGAAATACAATAACAAAATAAGTATAATAAAGAAAGTAATTTTATTTCACCAAAGCCTATTTACAACAAAATGGCGTGCTTTCTTTGCAGAGCGCGCGTTTCATACAGTTTTTTTTTCTTGAGGCAAGGGTACAGTATACATACAGCCAATAATGTGAAAAATATTTTTGTTTGCGGAAACAAAACACGTATTTTTAAATGAGATAATCAAGAATCTTATGTGTTATGGTGTTTATCATCATTCAATTATTGCAAGAGTGCGCATACTTATAAATAATTGTTTTTTTTTTGGACAGCAAAACCTTCTTGCATCTTTGTAATTTTTTAAATTTTATGACTTGCACCATACACCACAAAGTGAAAAACTTAAAAAAAATACTTTATTTCACGTCACGCGTGAAAAATAAAAGGATTTCAGTACTGTTTTATTTCACGCGTGAAATAAAGAGTCGGTTTCCGCATAATTTTGTTACACAAAAAAGAAAACTTTACGAGCAACTGCATTGAAAAACATTATTCTAGTTCAGCAGGTCACGGGGTCCGCTGACGGTCCTTAACATTTCCACTGCAGCAGGCCAATACTGAAAATAGAAGATCATACTGGTCCGCCAGCGGCTCATACGCCAACTCTTTGAGCACGGCATGGGCTCCGCTGTGACCTGCTAAATTAAAATAGATTTTAGAACCGTTGGCCTGCTAATAAGGATAACATTATGTACCTACGTATGGCGTACCGACAAAGTTTAGCTAAAAGTTGAAATAAATATCATGTCGATTGGACCAAAAATAAAGTTTCGACGAAAATGAATTTTTTTTTTCCCTAAATTGAACAATATTTATTGTTTAAACATAAAAATAAAAGCGGAATAATACTTTTTACCATGTCCAGTAGCAAAACAAGGCACGCAAGCGCTTGGGTTTGATTTTTTCAGACTTTCTTGGCCTCTACGACTTGCCTTCTTCTCGTAAACATTCATTAGCCATGTGAATTTAACAAGACACAGAAATCAATATACAGCGTTAGTGCGGGAAATGTAACAGCGAGCCACGGAGGCGGCAGGCGACCAATCGTCAATCACTGTGGCTGGTGCGTCAAAACATAAACATACCTATGCAAAATTATTATCCGCTTGCTGTATACCATATTTTTGGGGCAGCCAGTGACCCCCATGACTGCTGTTAAAGTTTCTTGAAACTAACACCGGCCCTCTGCACTCGAGATCTTGGGGCCCGCCGGCGAATCTCATGGCAGTGAGAGTGTGAAGAAAAAAAGATGTAGGACTAAAATTTTAAGTTGTATAAGGATCGTAGCAAGGGGCAGTCCCTGGTCTCTGCCTACCCCTCTGGGATACAGGCGTGAGTTTATGTTTTGTTTTATTATTAGAACTGTCTATCTTGTGGACTGAAAAGGCCTATAACACTTTTCCATCTGACTCTACCTACGACTAACAAATTACAAACACCGTGGTTTAAGTGCCTAGTACGTTTTTGTTGCGTGCTAGAGATCACTATCGCCTAACGGCAACCAAATGCCTCGGAACACTTAATTCCAAATGATCTGGAACTTTTCACGCGACATTATTCGTCGAGGAGTGCCTCGACTACCTCGGCGGAATTTGATTCGTTTAAGTGGGATAGGAAATTGTGGAATTTTGTTGAATTCTGGCCGGATAACAATAGAGGGGCATGTAATTTTGCAGTCGAGTTTGTGATGGAGATCCAGTGCTGTAGAAAATTAGGTTTTCTTTGTTTTATATTGTTAGTTTTTATGTGGGCCATTGTCGCCAAGTGACTAAAAGTTAAATAATACGAATACCAATTTATCGCCAAAGTGGCAAAGCACATATATACTGTAGTATACACATATACAGTGTTGTGTACACATATACATTATTGTGTACACATATACACTGTTGTTTACTTCCGTTAATTATTGATTTAATTAGATTAAAACTACATTGCTACATTATGAAGAAAATGCCGATTGTCTCTATTAGCCTGTATTTCCAGCCCCAGTTTAAGAGACCTTCACTCAAATGTTTTGAATATTTCAGTGGCGTGTTTCCCGGGCCGACGCTTTGTGGCTATTTGTGAACTGCCCCATACAGGCCATTTACCTTTTGACTTTTCAGTGGGCCCACAGTGGAAAGGGAAAATATTGTGATTTTCATTCATTCGCTAGTGACTCTTTTATGATTAGATAGAGCCTGAATAATTATTAATTAGTTGAATTTAAACATTGTAATGCTTAATGGAAATACGAGACACGTGTGTATGTTTAACCGACTTCAAAAAAGAGGAGGTTCTCAATTCGTCCGTTTTTAGGTCCGTAAGGAATCGCTCATAGCCCCGTCTGCCTGAGTGATCTTAAACGATCACGAAGGTAAAGCAACACAGGGCGCGTTCAGTGCATGGATGGGTCGCCGTCTATGCCTAACGCTAGTGGCATTTTTCCGAGCGGTTCCGTGCTTCGCAAGGCACGTTAAGCTGTTGGTGCCGGCTGCCGTCGATAGATGGCAGTCGTTAAGCCAAGTCAGAGGCCTTAGGGCGGCTTGACAACTTCTGACAGTAGACGAGCCACTAGTCTACAAGCCTCCACCAATCCGGACTTGGCCCCCGTGGTGGAGTATGGCCTATACCTTCCTCAGGGAAGAGACCCGTGCCCCTCGGTGGGGACATAATGGGTTGATGATGATGAAGGGACCCTATTAGTAAAACTCCGCTGTCCGTCCGTCCGCCCGTCCGTCTGTCACCAGGCTGTGTCTCATGAACCATTATAGTAAGACGGTTGAAATTTTCACAGATCATGTATCCAGATATGTTCCTACTGCAGAGCACAGGCCTTCTCTCAGAGAGAGATTACCACGCGTGGCTGCCGTGGATTGGCAATTTCAAGCGTGGAGGTATGCGAACACCTCAGACACTCAGGATGCCTCACGATGTTTTCCTTCACCGTCAGCGAGTGGTATTGCTACTATAACTCCACAAATGTATGAACATAGAAAACAAAGTGATTGGTACATATCGGGATTCGAATCCAATACCTGCCGAATGAGAAGCGTTCTACCGTTCCGCCACCACCGCTTAACGCCTGATTAAAAATATTCATTTTTGTTCCAAAAGGGATACCAGAGTGGTACCATATAGATTTGGTCAAGGTCTATTGATCAGATCTATGAAAAATTCATGTAACTCAACTTTTTAGTGTGTGCTTTTCTTGAAGTTGGTTATTTTAAAAGTAGTTATTTCCTTGGAAGGAGGGAAGATTGACGAAACAAATATATCGAGCGAATGTGGGTGGAAGGGCCAGTAAGGGACGTTCCAGGCAGATACACTTTGACCAAATAGGGGATCTATTAGCAAATGGCAAGATAAATAGTACCCGAAACCAGCGTGCGTGCATACAACGACTAATGAATGTGGAGCAAGCGAAAGTGATCTGTCAGGATCGTGGCAAGTGACAGTCCCGGGACTCTGCCTAACCAGTTTATATATGTATATTATTTTCTTCAAGAAGCACCCGGTACAAAAAAAAAATTACGCTTCAACTCTTTCCCTGTACATTTGCCCAGTAGCCATGCTTTATTAAGAATCCTTCCGGAAAATAAATTTTATTCTGGAAATTCAAAAACAGTTTTCGCTCTTATAGAGTAACTTCCGAGAATAACACAATCGCTTGTCCTGGGCCTCGATTCTGTTAGTGCATTGTAGTATAATGACAGGTACACTGTCGGGTCACGTGACGTGTTTTTTCATACCATTGACGCCTAGAAGGTTTGATGGGTGTGCCCGCGTAGACTTAAAGCAGCCATGAAATGAAATTGCCATGTTCATGCAGTTGTCATGTTACTACAAAGCATTAACCCTGTGCTAAGTTAATGGTAACCAGGCAAGGACATCACAAACACGGAAATACACGCAGACTGACTGCCGTACTCACAGTCGTCAATTAAACTTAATGTTCATTAAGTGTCGTGCTATCCCTTTCATATGTCATTGAAATGAATGAGATGACATGATACTTAATTGACATTAAATCTTAATTGACGACTCTGAGTACGGCAGTGAGGCCATTAGTACTAATGTACGGCGGCCTCCAGTGGAAATTGAACCCACGACCTCCGGCATGGTAATCATATGTAATACCGCTAGACCAACGAGGCAGTCAACACCACCCCTTACCACCAGCTATACCAACCCTTTTCACGCCCTTAGTAATGGAATTAAAAAAAATTGTTGCCAATGCACTCGTAACAACAATAAAATTCCATAATGGTTTAACCACTCGTCTGCCGCGACACAGATCTGTGTCCAACTTAGTATGGGCCACCTATACGTTGCGTTCCGCGAGGGCAGTTCAGGAGTTAAATTACTTTTTTATACATTTTACGGGTCGAAATTATACTACGAAATTATTTGTTACTTTATTGTAAATGTTTAAGCTAATGATATAGATAAGCCCTTTACTTACTTAAAAACATTCAAAGTTAACATTCTTCAGACCGCCGCCGGTAGGGGCTTGATGTCAAAAAGTGGGATGTTTTCCAACCATTTTAATAATAAGCTGGACCTGTTCCATAGCTTGGCCCTTATCTTAAGTCCGCAGTCCATCTCCGAGTTAATCAAGAGCTCGGGCAAGAAAAAGGCCCACGAAATATGAGGGTAATAACGTCACTTGACGCAAAAAACGAGCGGACATTTCTATCAGGGCCGGGCAGACCGAGAGAGCTAGAAGCGGCTTTTGATTACAACTAACTCATTTTATAAAAAAATATCTAGTTTGAATAACTCGCCAAATGTCATCATCATCATCAGCCATGTGACGCCCACTGCAGGACATAGGCCTATCTCATGGTTTTCCAAGCTTCCCGGTCTTGTGCCGCCCGTATCCAGTGACTCCCCGCCACTGTGACCAGGCCGTCAGACCATCTGGAGGAGGGCCTGCCCACGCTGCGTCATCCGTTCCACGGTCGCCAGGTCAGAACTTTTTCTCCGAGCTGTTTGCCCCGCCCACTGCCACTTCAACTGAGCAATTCTTCGAGCTAGGTATATCAGTAACTCGGGTTCTTCTGCGGATCTCTTCATTCCTGCTTCAATCACTCAGTGAATCTCCTAACATAGCTCTCTTCACTGCTCGTTAGGTGACCTTGAGCCTTCCCATGAAGCCAATAGTCAGCGACCAGATCCCACATCCATAAGTCATCACTGGCAACACGCATTGGTTATACACCTTTGTCTTGAGACACTGAGGTATTTTGGACGCGAAAATGTGTTTTGGTTTCCCGAACGCTACTCATCCGAGTTGGATTCGACGAGATTTACCTAACTGGACTATTTGTCCCAGGTACACATAGTGATCGACAACATTAAGGTCAGAGCCGCCAACGTTGACAGGTGTGGGTGCTACATGGGAGTTCGACATTACCTTAGTCTTCTCCACATTCATTTTGAGGCCCGCTCTGTTAGAAGGCCACGTGTGAACCTCTTTAATTTTTACTTGGTAAGGGTAAAAGAAATTGGAAGAATTTAGATTGGAAGAAAGGCAGCTTAAGTTATTTGGTCCACTATTTATTAACCGACTGCGGCAAAGACCAAAAGTGTTTAGCTCGTATGTATGTATGCAAGTATGTCCGATTCTATGTTACCTCATAACTCCTTCACCAATGGACAGATTTTGACAAATACCATCTGCGCGTTTGCGAAAATCAGAATTTAGAAGTATGTAATTTCTAACATGTCACTTAGTAAATTTATATGAGTTTTCAATGAAATTCCCTAATCGTGATCGTAATAGTAATTTAATATTAATCGTTTTATATACATTTACGTGTTACATACATGTACAATTTTGCGTTAAGTGTGATATCAACTTAAGGGTAGTAACCGACCACTTTTAGTTAGATCGCTTATTGTGGGCAAAGAAAGGGCTGAGGTGCTTGGGAATTAAGTACGGTTTCCTTCACATTTTGTGATAACGACGAATGTGGTAGATAAGGTGTGTTTGTGAGGACAACATCAGAAACCTCTATACGTCCCACTGCAGGGCACAGACCGTCTCTTAGAGAAAGAGTGAGAGTATGGGCTTAATTTTGTTGTTATTAATTTTGCTGTTATTATTGTCAAATATGGGCCCAGGTCTGAAATAAATATTTTCATTCATTCATTCATTCATTCATTCATTAATCACCACCCGTACCCATCGCATATCGGCGATTTATTTATTTTTATTTATAGGGAAATCAACAGCGAAACAAAACAAAATGTTACATACAAAAGTACTTATAGTAAAGCCAAATATAGATTTCCATGGAATTACTAGAGAATAGGAGATAAGAAACTATCATATTTCTTATTAGCACAAGGAACAAGTGTAAAATCTTAAAAATTAGAGAATAAATCATTTAGTCCTCTCGATGTCTGACAAGGTACAGTTGTTAGTTGGTTACTCTTATATATAACATGAAGTTTTTATTACTTACGGACACATTTACAAAAAATATATACGATAGGTTATAAAACAGCTAACTATATAACCCTGCTCATAAAAAAGACCGGACAACCTGCCCACCTCTTGCTCACACGTAGAAATCGAGAGCTCGCTCATATTGTATGAGCGAGCTCTCGATTTCAAGCTCTAAGGTATACGAACACTTCAGATACTGGATTACCACACTAGGCTTTCCTTCACAGTTCGCGAGTTGAAACGTTACTACAACTTCACAAAGGTACGTAATTGAGAACACGAAGTAATTCGTACAGGTTGAACTACAAACGTATCATTATTTATTTGAAAATTTGATATCTCAGTGCTCTGAGACCAAAATAGTTGTTTTGATACTACTCAGTGAAGAAACCTTGCAAAGAAAATAACTTCCGGGCCGAAGCGAGACTCGAACCGTCATTTGGTCCCGTTAGTGAATTTATTACGATCAGGTTTTTTGGGTCCTACAAGAAAAGTCTTATTTTATTTTTTCCAAAAAATTAGACCACTGCAAAATGAACAGACTAATTAATATAAGTCGTTAATAAACGACAAAGTTGCATTGTGTCGTAAGTCGTAGGTTCTTACAGCCCCAATAAATATCTTTGAAAGGCGACATCGGAATCAATTAGTTCACTGGTTGATGGTGTTACGGGCACTTAAGTAAAGTACCATTAACTATTTAATTAAGTCTTCATTAAGTAGAGCACCCTTCCGTGCAGACAAATGGAACACTACTTTATTTTAGTTACTTTAATTTTTCTCTGAGTAGTTCATAAGTTTTGAATTAGGTACTTGATAACGTTACTCAGAAACATCGAAAATCTTTGTAAAATTATCCACACTATGTACCATATTTATTTGTCACACATACATTTTACGGCTAAGTAGGTAGGTTAAATTAAATAGTAAACTAAACTAATCAAATATACCGCCCCGGGCCCGATTCAAAAGTTCCCATGACGCTAGCAGTGTTTCCCCGCTGCACCGCCCCAGGGAAATCCTCTGCATCAGGTATGCCCCGGAACGATGATATGTGCGTATGGTTAAGTACACTGGGCAACAGGTCGAAATTTACATTTTTATTCAAAAGTCACCCGTAACTTGACGTGGCTATGCAGTTATAGAGTTTCATTGCATCTTGGCGTTGCACTATTTCTTCTTTTGTATTTTCTAAATTAGATTTTCACAAATTGTGCTTTTTTCCGACGCGCGGATTGGAAGAAAAACCACGAGATATATGAATAGCCCACTAACCGAACACCCCTAGAGACGGCCTATTCATAATGTAATGACAGAAAACAACTATCCCTCTATGAGTAGGTGCTAGTATTGTACCAAAGACTTAAACAGGCTTAAATAAAAAAAACACGATTCTTTAAAATAGGTACCTCAAAATATGCAGTTTAATATGAATGTATTAGGCTGAATAGTCTGTAGCTAAAAACTGCATTTGATGACTGTTTTATGGAATCCTATTTTTAACCGACTTCAAAAAAGGAGGCGTTTTTCGGCTATCTTCATCCATAACTCTGTCAAATCTTAACCGATTTGAACAATTCTTTTTTTGTTTGAATAGATATAACGACCATTAGTCCTATTTCAAATTGGAAGATAGAGAACGAAACTCTACAATAGACAGCAGCAAATAAGGCCTAATGGGACCCATCCTTTAGTATTATGCATATGTTTAAAAAATATAGCGTTGAGGTAGTCTCAGGGTAATTTTGTGATGTTCTGGTGAAGACTTTTGGGATGGAAATTGCGAGCTTCAAATTTTAAAGCAAAGAATTAAGTAGAGTATATCATGGTTATAAGGGACTTTATTATTTCTCCCGGTAACCCCAAAAAAATTAAAACTAATAAATTTAAAGGTATTCTTTTAAATTATTTCTAACTTTTTACGAGTTGCTGTAGTTTTTCGAAGTCATTTTTGATTTTTTATAAATAAGACTATCAATTTCTGTTTCAGCTGAGTAGTCGTGTAAAAAAATGAGCGTTCCCTTACTGTTCACTCGGCAACACGTCAATCTTTACATGCGTGCATTTTACTCAGTTTGATTACGGGATACTTAGCAACAAAAATGTAAAAGCTGTCGACTGTACAATCCGGGAATGATAGATGTCGGTACTGAGTGGGCACAATCCTTATTCCAGCGATAAAAGGCCTACACTTCACAGTCCACACCAATGACTAGTCCTTTTCATATGTTACAGTTGCTAAAAATAATCAAAGAGGTTTATATTCTTACTGGCGGAAACGTTTTGCTGTAACTTATACAAATGGAATATTCCAGAAATCATCTTTCGTACAAACCTTGTCATGGCATTTTTAATGACTCGCGATGCGCATACATTGTTTTATATTAAACGGGTCTAATCGCGATTATTTATTAAGTAAAATTAAATTGCCTTAGATTCCCGATGTTTCAGCAACGTTGCAAAGGTAATTAAATTTTACCTAACAAATAATCTCTTCATAGACTTATTTTTATTTTATTTTAGTTTCAAGGAAGACTAACAGCTATTACAAGGTTATAATAATACATAGAAAAATTAAGACACACTAAGCCAATTAGAAGTCTTCACAGTTAGAAGTAAATTAGATAAAGCGCAAACAGTTCACAGGTGATAACCACCATTTAGATACAAATATAATTACATGAAGAAAGGGAAACAAGAAAGCAGCAATTGATCAAATGAGATTGATTCAGTCCACGCTCCGCCCAGTTCAGACTTAGACATCTTTATTCATAATTATTAGTTACATGTCAATTAATAATTCGAATATAATAATTACACTTCACAATTAACACAGTGATTACAATAATTACAAGTAACACAATTAACATTATTAACATTAGTTCCAATTATTAATATAGCGCTTAATCGTAAATTTAAACGCGGGTTAAACAGGAAATATACGGAGTGCCTTTATACGTAGCGGAACCACCCCCACTTATAAGTAATCCTTAATGTTACAGTACGCGTTTTTGCTTCTCCTAGCAACAAATATGTTTCACGCATAGTAAAAGGATTGTATAACATTTTTTCAGCAGGAGGCGCGGCGCGCCTTTCCTCAATTTCATTGACTCTAACTACTTTTGACAGCTCGTTGACATTAACACGTATGCACTCCATTCAGTTACGTTACAGGCGACTTTGCAACAAAAATGTAAAGGCTGCCTCTGGCTGTACCGGTGCCGCGGGCTGCCAATCATATTTGTGTCATAAATAATGCTCATTCCTATTGACATTAAATAAGTATCGATTTTGATGTGACCCAGTTGTCTTGCTCGCCAGTGTAAGTTCAATAAAACATAAATATGACTTAAGCTGCCTCAATACGTCCCACTCCAGACACAGGCTTTCTCTCAAAGAGAGATAGTATAGATAGATAGATAAAAACATTTATTTGTATTCACGCACACATCCAGGTATAGAACATAATATCGAGGGGTGAAAGGCTAATTGCTTTAAGCGACATTTTGTGAACTTTAGAGGAGAGCGTTTTAAAGTTTTGAAAAAAGAAAAAAAAATCGTAGTAAAACAGGTTTTTGTTTAATTTAGATTCTAAGTATACAGTTCTTTTGGAAATTATATTTTTCATCAGATATTGTAGTTTTCAATCAAATAGATCAACGGGTTACAGAAATAAATGTCGCTTGAGTCCAAAATGCTCGTATGCTTTTTTTTTTTTAGGGTAAGGCAAAAAGACTTAAGCGATGGTTGCCCTTGTTTTTGGAGTAAGACCAAATGCTTTAAGATACAACAACTATCATGATTAGTGGAGGACTAAATAAGTCACGGAGCTCGTAGTCGTGGTTTTCGAGTAGAGCTAATTGATTGAACTACCTAGCTATAGGTGAAATAGATTACATCTAATTAGTTGAAATACCAGTTCCATTCTTATTTAGAAACAGGAAAAATGACTTAAGCAATGATCACTATTCTAATCTCGTTGACTTAAATCATCATAATTTTGAACTTTGGTTGAATTTGGCGGTTGAATCCATAACCAAAATGTAACCGCATCAAAATTGGAGCAGCATTCATTATGAGATTTATGAGTTTTCGTTGATGTTTGGCGAGAATAAAACAAAAAGTTAAAGGAACAAAGTGTTTATTTATTAAATCATCAAAATTAGATAAACATTGAAGTTAAAGAAATTTCTTAACCATTTCTAATTGGAGTTATCACTCACTACTATTATTTTTAATAATTATAACCTACTAATACTGTAACAATCAGTCAGTTATGTTCTTAATAAGAAATCACAGAAAACTATCAGGTCGATAAATGCTTTGCACAAATATCGTTTAACAATAAATTATGCTTAATGTTCATAAAGTCAGCCTCAAAAATTTAACATCTTAAATGAGGATACTTAATTAAACCGAAATACATGAGTTACACAGGTTTAAAAGCTTACTTACCAATAATCTTCTTGCGCGTGACTCAAAAACAACGCGCGCGTCCGGCCTCCGTCACGGTTCGGCGATGACTGAAGCGCCCCCCGCGCGTGCGCCCCTTTATTCCCGAGAAGTTCTAAGCGCAACGCAAAGATTATACCTACGTCTTAAAGGACATCGTTCAACTAGTGTCATAGAAAAATGAATTTGCTGAACAGACGTTCGTTACTAATTGTAAAACAGGATAATTGATTCAAGTACAAACACTATTAATAATTTTTGAATTAAGCGACTGTTTATTGTAAAAAATGTAGGCCATAATTATCTCAAACGACCTGCTCGCTTGAATTTTCGAAGAGGGTAAATACTTTAAATGACTGCTCTTAACATAAAATAGAGCAAATCTAATTGATTCAAAGGCCATACTTTATTTATTTTTGGGGAGGGCTATTTGATTCAAACGACATTTCCCACATGTTTTTGTGGAGAGCTAATTGCCTCAAGCGACAAGCTTATATTTTTTTTGTGGCGGGCTAATTGCTTTAAATAACAAGGGTTTGTGTATTCTGGGGCAAGCTAAATGATTCAACCTACTATCTTCTTTTAGTATAGAAACAGCAAAAAAGCGTTAACAACCATTTGAGTTTAAATACGAGAAAGGCAAAATGAGTTAACCAACTACCTACAGTATCTTAACATAGCTCAAGTCAACCATGTTTTAAAAAAAGGCACTTTTTGTGTCAGTTGAGTCAGTAGCGGTGTAAAAATCAGCGTCAAATCTAATTGCCTCAAGCGCCAAAAAAGTGCTCAGATCGGCATGAAACCCGGCTCAAAAGACGTAGAAAAATTTGCTGATTCCGAATATATATATAACTCAATATCGCCCATGGTGTCGCTTAAAGCAATTAGGCTTTCACCCCTCGATATAAAGAATGACACAAGTAAAACAAAGCAAAATTTGCAGCAAGTAAGCACAGAAAAGGAGTAACAGAAATAAGCACAAGCAAATCAACAGACAATACAAGAGAAAAGTTTGCGGGTGTGGTAAATGCAAAGTATGGGCTTAAACACCACGCGTGCCCACTGGGGATCGGCGATTTCAAGCGCTGAGGTTGTGTACACCTCAGACACTTAGGTTTCCTTACGATTTTTCCTTCACCCTTAGCAAGTAGTGCTGTTACTGTAAATTCAGAAAGATAACTTAGAAAACAAAGTAATCGATGCATGTCGGAATCTAACCTGCGACCTCATACTTATCGTTCACATACTTATGGAAAAACTCCTACAAACACTATTTACCTCAAAAAATAGCATTTCAGTACTAAAACACTTACTCCATGAGTGTTTTTCTCAGATTTATATTTTTTTTAAAAGCCGAGTTCATATACTTTTATAACTCTGGTAAATCATTGTCGTACAAAGAATAACATTTTAACACATAGTTTTAAGTATTAGACAATACTGTGACAAACGGCGCCACTGCAAATCAAAAAATTGTAAAAAAAAAAACATTTATAAAAATGGCAAACTGAGCAAAACGTTCAAACGTCGTCATACTGACTTGGTTTATAAGTTACATAAAAGTAAAGCGTGTCAAAATATGATTTGTAATTTCCAGCAAGGTCAGGCTAGGCCCCCCCTCCTCCCAAATCCCAGGTACGACCCTGCGTCGTCCTTGGACACCTGTTTCCATGATGAGAAGGTTTTATTAGGGCCATTCGGTTCGAGGAAATGACCGGCCTACATTTCTCGCTGTAGAGATTAATAGAGGGTACATGTTAAAGCTACTCTTGTCGACTAGTTAGCTTTTCTGCACAAAAGAAAGTGTACAAAAACTGGAATTTATACTAATGGCATTTTCTACAGTCAACCTCATATAATACAAAACACGGTTTTTATAATTTTTGTATAATTTTTATAACAATATTTGTAAACATGGATATTTACTCTAACGTTAGTAACAATAAAATAAAGGTACACTTACAATGAGGAAGAAGTTACTTATTGGTTTGAATGGGCAGCCTCTTGTTGATAACGTTAAAATAATGTTAACAGCTATTAATTAACCAGAGGACCAATAATACATTAACTGACTGCTGTTAACAGTATAATAACATTTTTTTTGTGTACTATTAATGTCTTGGCCACATTAAGGAAACGCTTAATGGCCATAAACGCGTTAATTAAGGCGGAAAATTTGCGTGTCAAAAAAACGCGATAATTCTGTGTGCTACATTGGTATTCAATGTTCAATGGTAATAATTAGGGCGTTAAATTTAAAAAAAATCCTAATCTGTGACCAATCCATAGCTCTAAAAAAGCTTTTAGACATAATCCATTAAAATAAACAAAACGAATTTTGGACCGACGCACCTCACAAAACAAAAACTACAAACAACCTCCTAACTCCACACCACAGATAAAAAACAAAATCAAATCAACTCCACATGTTCTCGGATGACAGATGACAAACCCCAGTGTAGCCACATCAACGCAGCAAGAAACGCGATAATCCCTTTGAGGTGTGGAAACCGCCACCCTAGCTTTCGCCAAACGTTTAACGTCATTGACAATGGCATTTATAAAATTACGGCGTTAAGCCGGCAACACTAGCGTTCAACGCCCAACAACGCGATAATTAATGCCATTTCCCGTTAATGTAGCCAAGGCATAACCGGAGGCTAGTCTCAACACAAACCGGTACAAAGCCGCCATCTCAAAAATACTCAGGGAAGGGTAGGCGACAGGGGTATTATTTCAGGGTTGGAGGTTACTATGAATGAGGCAATTTAACTTCGTAATTCATATTGTACACGTTGCTTTGAATAACTTTCATCAAACATTAAGCTAAAGATTCGCCTTTAGCTAAAGGCTTGATTTTAAGCGCATATTAAAAGTTTAGTTTTCGTAGGCACGACTCCCCGATAATTAAATAAATTCTTACCGAATTGCACTAACAAACAAAAAATGTAATCCATACCTACTATCCAAATGGATGGCCTACGCTTGTCCACTGCTGGACATAGGCCTCTCCTATTGCACGCCACTGAGCACAGTCCTCGGCTACCCTTCTCCAGCTCTTGCCAGCCGCCCTGCGAAGATCGTCGCTCCACCGAGTCTGAGGACGTCCTACACTACGTTTACCGATCCGCGGTCTCCACTCAAGAACTCGTCTACCCCATCGGATATCAGTTCTTCGGATAACCGATGGACAAACAATTGAACATGAAAAAATAATCTCAAAACAATAAGGGACCCAGGATAAGTGTGGCAGCAGTAAAATGGCCTCGCGTTAGTATACGCTGCGGTTTTGCCAACAGCACTGATTTTAAGCACGGGTCTTTGATAAATCACAACCGAACCTGAACAAAAAAGTGATACTTAATAAAATATATTAACATTAAAATGTGAAAATTACTTTGCTGAATTCGGCCAGAATCCCACAAGCACCATGCGGTTAGTTAATGCACCGCCCTCCCTCCCACTTTTTCAAGCAGAAGCAAGACATAAACACACCACCACCGACACCAATACTTGTGTGAAAAAATGCCTTGCGACGCGTTTCGCCTCTAACACGAGACATCCTCAGGCTCCGATGGTCGACTGAAAAGTGATCGTCACCCTTTTTTTTTTTTTATTTTTTTTTTAGCCCTAAGAAGGGCACCCTCCGGAGGACACGGGGGAGGGAGGTGGTGAATGCTCATGCATAAAAGCACGGGCCCGGCCGTGCTGCCAATGTGGGACTCACAGGAAGTGCGCCTACCCACTAAACACCACCTGGGGCTGGTTTGGTCCTAAGGACCCCTAAACCGACATCGTGAGCGACCCACCTCGATGCCGAGGAGGGCGCGCAGCGGAGCTCCCTAGGGGAGCGTCCGCTTGGGACAGCTCGTCACATCGTGACCGCGGCTAGGTAGGAGTGGTGTCCTCACTAGCGGGGACACCGGCGGGGGCGGGGGCTACGTCTGACTGGGACTGGGCCTCTAGTAGGCGGTCCAGATCAGATGAAAGTTGATCGGGCGGATCGTCACCCCAATAGCACTCCGTATTTATAGGCTAGGCCGCCCCGCCCCCCGATGACATCATCTAACCGTCAAACCGGTGATCGTTTAACCGTCAACCGCCTAACAATAATTTTCGTTTTGTGCAAAAATAGCGATTAATAGGGAAATAGAGGAGCTGCCCACCTTTTCATTCAGCATTGTAAATGACCTATCCTTAGGTAATTTGGAAATTTCCAGCTGCTCAAGTATATGTAGATAGTCTCAACCCCTTACTGCAGGTGTGTAAAATTTCCAAATTATGGTTATTATTAAGTACATGGCCCGTATCCAAAAGGTGTTTGGCAAAATGAGACTTATCCGGATGGTTGTTCCGGAAAGCCGCCACATGCTCCCTACCCGTCTGGCCAACATAACATAAACATAAACATTTACATACAGGCCCATACATTGCTCCATTACAAGCAATTCTATACACCCCAGACCGCTGGAATCTATCTACCCTCTCTTTTTGATTGCATAGATTCCTAGCCGAAGAATTGGAATCCTGAAAGAAACCCGTATCCCATTTTCAGAAATCGGACCTGTATAGGTAAACCTGTAAACGCTGAAATAGTATCATTGTCACACGCATACTCCTTTATTTTTTAATTATTGTATGTAAGCATGTTTATTTGTGGCAATAAATCATTCATTAATTCATTTATTCATTAATACTTGACTTAATTTTTTGAGGCCTTTTAGGCCTTTTCGTTTTTTTTCTAGGTGTTTGTGTCCTACTTCTGCTTGAAAAAGTGGGAAGGAGGGCGGTGCATTAACTAACCGCATGGTGCTTGTGGGATTTTGGCGGAAATAGTACATTACGATACTAGTGCGAAAAGTAGGAAATTCGCAACGAGTGGCGATAAATTAAAACACGACCGAAGGGAGTGTTTTAAATCGACACGAGTTACGAATTACCTATTCGCACGTGTATCGTACAACGTTTTATAGTACATATGGCCCTTTGAAGTTTCGACATAGGCACGTACAGTGCTCATTATCGCACTAGTGCGGTAATGTAGCACCATATGTCCTATAAAAGTAATTTTCACATTTTAATGCTATTATGGATTTCCGCAAAGTAACGTCTGATTCCATACAATATCTAAAATAGGTATATTAACAAAAATATATTAATGTAACACAAATATGCTTCAGCGCCTGTATATTGTATCATAGCAAATAGTTCAACGTGTTTATCAAATTGCTCAGTATTTTATATCATCATCGTCATCAGCCATTTAACGCCCACTGCAGGACGTAGGTCTCCTTCGTGGTTTTCATAACCATGAGGGGTTTTGCCATAATCGCCACGCTTGGCAGGGATTTTATATAATACCTACTCAACAAGTATTTTTTGTGGCGATTCCGGTTTCTGCTCTGGAACTACCTATCTTAACCTTTATTTTTTTTATAAATAACAAAAACCACGTAATAAGATACGATAAGAAAAGAATATTCTTTATTGTACACCAGGAAAACACAAACACAGAATATTTACAAAGATCTATTTTATCTAAATGACTAAACTTACAGCCTATCGCCGCAATCTACTGTCTCAGCTCCAGTTCCTCTGAACCCACTTTATGAGGGCTTCATTGCTATTCAATATTCTTTTTTCTCGAACAACGAAAATGTATTATTGTAATCGCGTTATTTACACGGAATGGAGCTAAGGGAAAAACTCAACGCCTATTTTCTACAGTCAATAGCAGATCCAGCAAATGTTTGTTGTAATTTGGCTCGTTATGTTACTGTGTAAAGTTCACCATATGTACCTATGTACTGTCACAGTCCATCTCTCCCAGAGAGAATACGACTTATTAACCTAAGTTAGTTGGACTTAGACCTAAAATTTCCGCACTAAGCTTCACAGTTGAGCCATTGTACGGCACGTAAACACCTCAGACACTAGGGTTTCCTCACGATGTTTTCCTTCACGGTTAGCGAGTGGTGCTGTTATTACAGCTTCGCAAATGTACGTGACATAGAAAACGAAGTCGTTGCTACACGCCGGGATTCGAACCTACGACCTCCTGAATGTGAGGTCGGCGTTCTGCCTCCGTTCCTTCACCTAAGGTATGTGAACCTCTGAGGGCGCTTATACACGGGCGGGACGTGAGTCAACGGCAACCGTCGACGCGCTGACGCGGATATTCGACGCTGACACGTCGACGACGGCTGCATGTTCTGTGGTTGGCAGACGTACCGCTTGCGTACCGCCCATGTATAAGCGCCTTAACACGCTTGCTTTGGTATAACAAGAACTCCCGCCAACTGTAATGATAACAAGAAGTTCTACACAATACAATCACTTGTTCTGGTCCCAAACTAGAACGCCCTGTGCTATGGTAACCATGGTAACCAAAACACCCAGACTGAGGCCATTACTACAAATCAAGTAACTTATACACATAGCACGCAGAACTGTTGGCCAATGGGGCCGAAAAGTTCACGAAAGGAGACCACATATCGGCAAGCGCAGCGTAGTACGACCAGCCACAAGATGGACAGATGACCTCATCCAGATGACAGGAGGGCGCTGGATGCAGGCAGCTTCCAACCGATCTTTTTGGAAATCCATGGAGGAGGCCTATGTCCAGCAGTGGACTTGTTGTGGCTGAATGATGATGATGATGATGAAGTACTTCGGCCTCGGGTGAGAATCTAAGCCACGACCTCTGTTTTGGTAGTAAATCGTGTTAACCGCTGGACCAACGACGCAGTCAAGGAAAGCATCGTGACGAAATCATAAAACCAAATGTTCCATACCTCAAAAGGAAAAACGGATCACTTTCTTGTCCGTCCGTCCGTTCGTCCGTCCGTCTGCCTGTCAAGACCCTTTATCTCGGGAAGGCGTGGAGGTATCAAGTTGAAATTAAAACCATATACTGAAATCTACAGTCCCTTGAACCTGTGGGAAAATCTAACTTCTAAGTTAACATAAAAAAAGTGACGGCCGTTTATGCCGCACAACGTACCTAGGTGTATTTCGATACTCTTAATGGAATCAAAATTTATAGAGTACTTTCCGTTGACCTAGAACTTTGAGATTTGGCAAGTAATATTGTAGTATTATACTACAAGTACAGGGAACAATCTGAAAACTATATACGGACGGACGGAAAGACAGACAGCGGAGGCAGAGTAATAATAGCACTCAATAGGGTCCTGTTTGGCACCCTTCGGGTATGCAACCCTAAAAATTGACGTCCAGTCGGTCCGTTGCTATGGAAATTCTTTGCACTCTCGTGGTTACCCGTGCTTTTTAAAAGTATAATCGTTGCGCATTTTTTGTGAGCTTACGTAAGATCTGTCAAGACTCCCTCCCACCCCTTTGTGAGAAAACATAAGACCCCCTAAATCGTCTTAGGTAACATAATAAATGAATGACCCCTTTCAGATTTTGGTTTTATGTAAACCGTACAGCTCGGCGGAGGAGATGTGTAAATTTGAAGTGAAAGTTTCCGTAATTTGCGTTTTGTCGAAAATGTTGTCGACCTACATTTTCGGATGTAAGTAAATGTTTTTTTTAACCCTCTAGATAGACGAGTCAGCCTAGGCCTTCTGGCGCTCGATAAAAACCTAGCGGGCGCCCAAGCGGCTGCGCCCGGAGTGATTTTGACCTACTTCCGTAGGTGCACACCCTCCGCCCCTCGTATGTATGTAGATTTTAGATACACCTAAACGGGGAAAATCACACATCTCAGCTTCGGGAGCACCGATTTTTTTATGTAACCTACGCACGCCCCGCTGCAGGGCACAGGCCTTCGCTCACAGAGAGAGTATGAGCTTAATTACCACGCGTGCCCACTGCGGATTAGCAATTTCAAGGGCTGAGGTTTGTGAACACCTTAGATTACATACTTAGGTTTCTTCGCGATGTTTTCCTCGAGCGTTAGCGAGTGGTATTGCTACTATAACTTCACAAGTGTGCGTATCTTAGAAAACAAAGTCATTGGTACGTGCCGGGATTCGAACCCACGACCTCCCGAATATGAGGGCGGCGTTCTACCGCTCCGCTACCACCGATTTCAAAGGTTTTTTTTACCGAATGGTTGTCAACAGTACCCTAGTTATTGTATCCCCTCCTGCTTATGTGGTATAGAAAAAAAAACACTAGCTTCGGAATCTCTCTATTTTTAGGATACCTTACCCAAAAAAATGATACTCATATAATTTCACCAAAGAAAACGAGTCCAACAAAACAATAAATAAACACAAGCTCAATATTACACAATAGGGTTAAAGATTTACTTACAACATTAAAGATAAATATTGTAAGATAACAATATTTACAAAACAAAACATTAATAGACTAATCTAAACCTAAACCTATTTACTAATTTAAATAGATATTTGAGCCAGATCACCGTTGGCCGGTAGAGTACCGAAAAGGCTGGCGGCATTGCCTCGCTTTATTACACAATTAAAATATAATTTTATTTATTTATTTTTATTTATTTATTTTTATTTATTTGGGAAGCAAACGGTACACCAGACAAAATCACAAACACGTTAACAAGACACACCTAAGACACCCCACAAATGCACCTAATCAGCTTTAGATACCCGATGTCATGACTCGGACCCCAAACGTTGTCAACAATAGATTTTTTTTAATGACTTGCGGTTCTTATAATAGTGGTTTTGAACGTGAGCATTCACCTATGACAGAACGTCGAGCATTCGTTGTTTCTAATATTGTCGAACTGAACAACGAACAGAGCCAAGCGAAGAGCCAAATATCGCTAGTGGGGTCCCATTATTTTGTCCCGTTAACGGGTCCACGAGGGATAACTATCCCAGAGCCAGCCCATAGCGCTGAACTAGGCATATCTGAATAGATATCAATACTTCTGATAGGGCAATTTAGTTGTTGGTGATATGAACCTTCAAGTAGTAGTCCCGCAGCATCATGTTATGGTCATAAAGCTGCTTCGACGAGGTTACCTTTGTACAGTGCGTATTCCTTTCACGGTATACAAAACTTTGCTTTGTCAGTTTTGGTATACACTATGGCTTTCTCTCTCTTAGTTAAAAGCATTTCATGATGTTTTTATGTTGACTTTCCATGAAAAAATCCGAAAATAAGCAACGTTTATAAAACAAAACAAACATTTTTGGGGGCAAATCTCAGTGGCGCCATCTGTAATTAGTTTTCTGTTGCCATCCCCATTGTAGATATCTGAGACAACTCTTTAATATAGGAATCAAAGTTTTTGCCCATTTCGTGTCAAGAGGTGACTTTGGCAGAATTTGTCGACATCGGCTGGATGCCATTTCAACAAGAAATAAAATAGGACTCTATGTAGAGCTTAGGCTCCCATTCATGTTCTGTCTGCTGTATTGTACTCAATTCCGTGTCGTCACAAAATATATAGCGCGTCCGTCGTGTGGATGTAAAACCGTAAAGCCTTTTCACAAAGGCATCGGCACTGTGGCGAAACCAGGTCGCCCGTTGTATGCAAAAAGCCAGCCGGGTAAACAAAGACTACCAGCACGGTTCAGTGACCTGGGGGCTTATGGTTGCTGGAACTTTACCCTTGACTACAAAATTTATACGACAGGACCCTATTTCATAGAACTAGATATATAAAATTCATAGGTTACTGTGACAATTCGATGCACCTACCGGATCCAATAAAGAAGCTCCGAGCATAGCCCGTTCCTTCAGCGTAGTTAGCATATTCCGGAGATACAAGCTGCACGAGAATAACGATCCAACTTCAATTAATATTAGGGTAGATTGAATAATGTGTATATACATTCATTAAACGAGGATCCACCATTGACGAGCCAGACACAGTACTTACTGGATAGGTGACTGCTAAAAATGTTAACCTTTCAACTTATTCTTTTTTTTTTTGGGTAAGGTAAATGTTAATTACCTTTGATTCTCGACGTTTCGGCAACGTTGCAGCTTCCGTGGTCACGGGTAGACATAGGCATAGATATAATTTATTGATAATATTCATTACAAGTCAAGGTGAAATTACAAAAAATATTTTTTTAATAGAAATATACAATAAAAAATAAAATCAAATTTAAAAATGTAAAATATTGCATACTGTAAAATATTCGGTATAAGAATAATTTTTTTTTTAATAATAATAATAATATTTCATACGAAATAATGTTCACAATTCTTTTAAAAATATTTTAATCAATAGCTTACGCTTTAAAAACCTATTTAGAGGCTAAAAATTTCACCCATGCCGGGACTTGAACCCGCGAACTCTGGCTAACCGTGCCAGCGCTCTCTCACCTGAGCTTATGGGCAAGTGCAGGCATCGGTGAAATTTCAACAAAAATATCGATATTCCATTTCATTAGTTCAACAAAAAGAATATTATTTGTTTATTTTATTTACATAAATATTGCAACGTAACAGTAATTACACCAAATTGTTACAATATTTTAACTGAGCACTACCTATCAAAGATCTTCTAGCATTCTCTTACATAGCTTCATCATCACACTTCCAATCCCATTCGCTTGGTCTTGGTCAACTTGCGGGTGACTGCAGCTACTCGTAGACCGTTTAATATATTACTATGTATGAGCGTCGCGAGTCATTGAAACATACTATGCCTACTTGGTTCAAAGTAGTAGGAAACTATAAGTATCACAAAGTATCACAGGGCCCCGAGATACAGGGCCGAACTAGTGCGGACACCGCTATCGATCCTGCAGACCGTTACACTATCCATGTTCAAAACCTATTTAGAGGCTAAAAATTCCACCCATGCCGGGACTTGAACCCGCGACCTCTGGCTAACCGTGCCAGAGGTCGCGATTTTTAGCCTCTAAATAGGTTTTTAATTGTCCTCAGCACGGGTTCATCATCATCAACCCATTATGTCCCCACCGAGGAGCACGGGTCTCTTCCCTGAGGAAGGTATAGGCCATACTCCACCACGGGGGCCAAGTCCGGATTGGTGGAGGCTGGTAGACTAGTGGCTCGTCTACTGTCAGAAGTTGTCAAGCCGCCCAGGCCTCTGACTTGGCTTAACGACTGCCATCTATCGACGGCAGCCGGCACCAACAGCTTAACGTGCCTTGCGAAGCACGGAACCGCTCGGAAAAATGCCACTAGTGTTAGGCATAGACGGCGACCCATCCATGCACTGAACACGCCCAGTGTTGCTTAACCTTCGTGATCGTTTAAGATCACTCAGGCAGCCGGGGCTACGAGCGATTCAGCGATCAGCACGGGTTAGTGCAACAAAAAAAAGTAATATAATTATCCATGTTCTTATAATCTTACGGTCTAATTTATAAAAACACGATTCCTTAAAACACTTACCAGAGGCAGTTAAAACAGTCCGTGGTAAACTGCCTCTGAGGTGTGTGTGAGATAAATCGTTTTTTAGTCCGTCCGTAATAAGTCCGTTAGGTCTTAAAGTTAAGGATCAAATTGTAGAATGTGCCTACATTAAGTTTTTAGTTTATTGTATTTTTTTTTTATTTTATTGTACTTGTATTTAATAATAACTATACAACTAATAATTAAAACTAATACTAATAAACAAAATTTATAATTAAGTAATTTACATATTTACAGGTAAAAAACTTGCCCCAGGTCGGTGTCGGTTTATTGTTAATTTATTGATTGTAGTGTAAATCTGTAACTGATGTAAATGCAGCCCCTCTTTAGAAAGTATATTTAAGTAGTTCCTGTTTACATTTGTGAAGTCATAGTAGCAATACCACTCGCTAATGGTGAAGGAAAACATCGTGAGGAAACCTGAGTGTCTGAGCTATTCACATACCTCAGCGCTTGAAATCGCCAATCCGACGGTGGGCACGCGAGGTGATTAAGCCCACTCTCTCCGTGAGAGAGGGCCTGTGCCCTACAGTGGGACTTATATATGCTCCTTATGATGATGTTTACATTGTTGATCTGGCTTAAATAAATAAACTTAAGTGATTAAACCGAAGCATAATACCTTAATTAAATTTCCATATATCAGTTTTATTGCAGAAGAGTAGAATATTACGAGTAGCACTTTAAAACTTCATACAAGATTAGCTTTAAAATGGGTAATTCCCGAAACACGTCAGAGCTTTTGTTTTACAATAACTTTTTATTTTTTCCTGTTTGACTGTGTGTGTCCTAAATAAAATAAAATAAATAAATAACTTCGGTTTTACAACTTTTTTTTCGTTTAAGTTTTAGGTACTACAAAAGGCAAAAACGGAACTCTCTTGCCAATCGTTGCTTCCGTCTATCTCCTCATTCAGAGATAAGCCAGTATAAGGAACTATGTTACAAACTCAGTTCTATTTCGTCGTCCAAATTAAACCTTAGTCGCTTTAGACACCACCCGATTCTGTTCGGTCCAATAGAGATTCTGTTACAGAATTCAGTTAAAGCGGCTCCCGCCCCAGTGATTGAACGTTGGACTTTGTACAAATGACATTCAGTTACTCAACAACAAAGCGCTTTATGTGAGTTCCTATCGAACCTAGAATCGATCGCAAGCTTCATCCACTTTAATCAGGCAGCCTGAGTCTAGACAATCCGCTACTTTGTGAAGTGATTGCGGGCTGACCTAATTGAAGGACTTGAAGGCTAAGGATTATGACTGCCTCGTTGCTCTAGCCGTTAAGGCTCTTAGCTATCATAACAGAGGTCGTGGGTTTTGTAATGTCCTTGCCTGGTTACCATAGCACAGGGTATCCTAGTTTGGCACCGGGTCAAGTGATTGTTTTGTGTGGAAGTTATTATTATTTTTGTAGCAAAAGTCAAAGTAAAAAAAATATTCACAATAAAAACAAAATGTTTACTTAATGAACGTCATAGCTGTTAGTTGCACAATTAATAGATTATGCGGAGAAAGAGGTAAGAAGGACCTTCTTTACATATAATTTAATAAAAAAATAGCAAGACTTTTACTTTTGTATTACGTCTTAGAATTACTCCAATGACAGACTGATTACTTATCAAATTAAAGTTTCAGTTTAAAAATGATAGTTGACTTTCGAAGATTAATTAGTAATAAGCCCTATGAAGATTTTACATTTTAAGGAATGGTTGTTACCTGATTGTCCTAACGAGAGCCTTAATGAGAATACAAAGAAACTTTGCTATGCTGTTATACAGTAAAATTAGACAGTGCAATATTTTTTATATCATACCATCTCTATGACTGTAATTTATGGCAATAAACTATTAAACTTGAACTTGAACTCCACATTTATTCTCTTCGAGACAGGTTTGCTTAATTAATTAATTAAAATGCATTGCGATTTGGCAAAGTCTTCTAAGACATTGATAAGGATTTTGGCGATAAAAAAGAGAGACAAGCAAAGAATGCCTCGTCGGTCTAGCGGTTAACGCGCTTGATTATCAAAACAGAGGTCGTGAGTTCGATTTCCACTGAAGGCCGCTGTACTTGATTTGTACAAATGGCCTAAGTATGGGTGTATTACCATGTTTGTGATGTCTTTGCCTGGTTACCACTGCCTGTACTATTGTAACCAAGCAATTTTTCCTTACTTTACGGGAGAGGCAAACAACTTTCGTAAACATTTTCTCCGGTGTTCCACAGAAATATGTTTCCGCTGTTTTACATTTTTATTTATTAACGGCCGCTGATTAGTGTAGCTTGAACATAAAGGTTGATCAATTTACCCTTTTAATCTGCACTCTGAATGAATTGAAAAGCGTCAAATTTCGAATTGAGCGCAGTCGTTTGCTACGCGACGGTATCGAATTCGCGCCTTCAGTCTACAGTTTCAGTGGTTCAGTGTCACGCCCTTGTTCCAACGCCCCAGACAGCTCTGCGAGAGCCCTTAATCTGAACTTAATGGAAGCTTTGCGAGGCTGTACAGGGTAATTTTATTGGGTGAACCCTTTACGACGACGTGAGGGTACTCCGTGCTTCACTGGGAGACGGAAAAGTGGCGGATAGTATTTGAGATACAAGGACGTATTGCCTCGTTGGTCTAGCGGTATCACGTCTGATTACCATGCCGGAGGCCGGGGGTTCGATTCCCACTGGGGGCTGCCGCACATTTGTACAAACGGCATCAGTCTGGTTGTGTTTCCATGTTTGTGATGTCCTTGTCTGGTTACCATAGCACAGGGTATCCTAGTATGGGACAAGGACAAGTGATTGTGTTGTGTGAAAGTTATTATTATTATTACGTCTTCATACATACATACATAAACTCACGCCTGTATCCCGGAGGGGTAGGCAGAGACCAGGGACTGTCACTTACCACGATCCCGAAAGATCACTTTCGCTTCCTTAACATTAATTAGTCGTTGTATGCACGCACGCCGGTTTCGGGTACTTTTTATCTTGCCCTTTGCAAAATAAAAAAGTCTTCACATACTTTTGATATGCTCAGTCTCGATCTGATCGCAATATGTGTGTAATAAATGCGTGATAATGTGTTGTGCTTACTGAAGTTTGATTTAAACTTGTTAGATTATGACCTTGAAAGGAACAATTAAAAACCATTGTTATGGTGGCCCGATCGGGTCCTTTAGAAGTCTACAGATTAAAGTCTGTTACCAATATAAAATACCTTTCCGGTAAAAATTATCATAACTGAAACGAATTTATGAGTGGCTTAAAAGTATCTAAAATAATACTATGAAAATCTCGTGTGTCAGTGTTTGTTTTGGTAGGTCTGAGAATAGGTTGTAGGCTAATTAAAATGTCTATATATATATATATATATCGTCGAATTGATAACATAAAAGAACTGCCGTGCCCCCAGGTATAAAATAAAAAAATAGTTGCTCCGCTTGCGGTTTAAAAAACTGTATCTATATTATTTTCTTTTTTGTTTTCAACTACCTATCCTACAGCCGTGAAAAATTGGGTTTACGTAATTTAGATAAGATAAGAATATTCTTTATTGCACACAAGAAACAAGACATAAAATATGAAAGTTACAATAAAAATTTCAATGGGCGACCTTATTAGGGCAGATAAAATCTGTCAAATGATGCTGAAGAAACTTGCTAATAATATAATAATATGCCGTCTGAAACTGTTTCGCTCTACGATGACGAATCTCTGCACAATTATTTCACCCAGCGTTCCAGCAACATTATGCAAACCGTGCTTCACAGTGAACTTTGATTAGAAAACTTCACAAAGTCATTAGCAACGCGTTCTGTAATCATTAACCTACCCTTTGAGTTGGCTTGTGACATTTACCTAAAGATAATGTTTGTAAAGGTTGGGAGGGTTTACCATGAAACTGATTGAAAGAATAGTTTTTTGTATCGTTATTTTTCATCCTTCCAGTGAAGGTGCCACTGGACACTACTAATCATTACGTAGATGTAAAGGCCAAAAGTTTATTTTTCTATTTGTTTTTACATTAAATACATAAACTCACGCCGGTATCCCGAAGGGGTAAACAGAGACAAGGTGTTGCCACTTGACACGGTCCTGACAAACTTCTTGCGTATTTGTTGAAAATTTATTTATAAATACATATCAAAGAACGCGTCACAGATGTATATACTGCCTTATCGGTCTAGCGGTAACACGATTGGCGACCAAAACTGAAGTCGTTGGTTCGATTACCGCTGGACGTTGCCGTACTTGATTTATACAAACGGCTTCAGTTTGTTTGTGATGTTCTTATTTGCTCACCATAGCTCAGGGTGTCCTCGTTTGAGACATTTGAGACTGTGGTGTGGAAATTATTATTCCTAAAAAAACCTCTCCAATATTGGAGGTGGCAGTCTATTATTTATTCAGAAAAACTAACCTCCGGTTTCTCGTATACTATAAATCTGTTGATCTATTGTTAAAAGCTGTCAGTTGGCAAAAGTGCATCCAAAAAAACTGACGACTGTTAACACTAGATCCAAAAACTATTAGCATACGAGGAAGCGGGGTGAAAGACAGAAAAATTTCAGAGTTTGGGCACATATTTGAAGAGGTCTTACACAGCATGATTTGTGACTTCTATAGTAGAAGCTCCTAGCAGGGATTCGTTAAGGGATTTCTTTAAAGAAACTGACATCTGGACAGTAGCAAGACAATGCATTTCTGAAAATATTATGTATGTTAGAAAAAATAACAGTGTGGTCATCAGTATAAGCATCACAGGCGCGAGAAACACAAATAGGACGTGAGGCGAGGGCGCGGTAATATGTATAGAGTCTTTATATTCTTTTTGTTGCACTAACCCGTGCTGAAGACAATTTAAAAAACCTATTTAGAGGCTAAAAATTCCACCTATGCCGGGACCTGAACCCGCGACCTCTGGGTAACCGTGCCAGGGCTCTCCCAACTGAGCTAATGGGCAAGTGCAGGCACCAGTGAAATTTCGAGCCTCTCTCTCAAGTGATGTAAATTGCTTCGGCCAGATGTCGCTGCCTGTAGGCTGTACGTAATACAGAGAAATTTGTAAATAGGCTCGAAATTTCACTACTGCCTGCACTTGCCCATTAGCTCAGTTGGGAGAGCGTTGGCACGGTTAGCCAGAGGTCGCGGGTTCAAGTCCCGGCATGGGTGGAATTTTTAGCCTCTAAATAGGTGCATAGAGTCACAGACCAAGAGCGACCGCAGAGCAAGGACTGTAGCAACTGTGGTTTGTGACTCTATACATATTACCGCGCCCTCGCCCCACGTCCCATCTGTGTGTTTCTCCCCTCAAATGTCAGAACTCGATAATTCGTGTAGGTACTGGAAAGGCGCAACTTTTGACATTTAATACGCGTGACCTGCGTCGTCATATTACCTATGCAGGATTACGCGTGCCACCTCGCCCCGGCCAGTGATTAAGGCAAAAACACCCCTCTCTGTTTTTTTTAAATTTCCATCGTGACCCTTTATTCATATTACAAACGGCTAAAAAAAGGTTCTACGTGTGAACGTGTGCGAGAAATTCGATTCTTCAGCAATTTACGACTTGCTTGGCGTAAAACGTAACTCAACAAAGATCACAGAATTTTTACACAACTACGAAAGCCAATAAGTTATATATGTTGATGTTTCTTAAGACTACGTAGAGGCTAAACGGATGAACCAATTTTAACAAGATAAGATAAGATAAAAATATTCTTTATTGTACACTAGAGCACATGACATAAATACTTGAAAAATACATGGTACCTAAATGCAATTTCTTCCAGACAACCCTATGAGGGAAAGTTGCTGAAGGAAAAATGAGACGGGCGGTTGATGCAAGTATGAATATTAATACACATACTTATATAAATAACGATATACCTGCACAAAACATAACAAATATAATATAAACATACATAAATAACTTTTAAAAAAATCTACTCGAGAAGTAAATAAACAAAAGAATTATATCATCATTCAGCCGCAAGAAGTCCACTGCTGAATATAGGCCTCCCCCATGGATTTCCAAAAAGACCGGTTGGAAGCGGCCTGCATCCAGCGTCTTCCTGCCACTTGGATGAGGTCATATGTCCATCTTGTGGCTGGTCGTCCTACGCTGCGCTTGCCGATATGTGGTCTCCATTCGCGAACTTTTGGGCCCCATCGGCCATTAGTTCTGCGTGCTATGTGCCCCGCCTACTGCCACTTCAACTTACTAATCCGCTGGGCTATGTCGACGACTTTCGTTCGTCTACGGATCTCATCATTTCTGATTCGATCTCGTAGAGAAATTCCGAGTATAGCCTTTTCCATAGCTCGTTGCGTGACCCAGAGCTTTTCCTTTCCTTTTCGGTTTTCCTTCACCGTTAGCGAGTGGTATTGCTACTACAACTCCACAAACGCACATAACTCAGAAAACAAAGTTATAGGTACATGCCCGCACTGGGAATCGGACCTGAGTCTCTCGCTTCCGAGTCGAATGTTCTACCCACTAGGCTGCCACCGCTCGATGTATTACATACTTATAAACGAACATAAAAGATGAAGTTTTCCATTGCTGGCGCCAGAACCTTAAGTTCCAACGGGTAACATTTCCGTATTGGTTGTTCCTTCAACAACTTATACAGAAACTTTACTCACGCAATCGCGCTTCGCCTGAACTGTTGACAAATCGGCTTTTTACTGATAAAGGGCACACTTCAGAACCTCCCCTGCCCTGTGCCCGTACCCTACATAGAGCCGTGCAGGTGTTGCCAGAAAGTGGGTCGAGACCGTCCCGGTCGATGCTGCCGGCCCGACCGGGGGGCAGTCGGAAGCCATCATACAGGGCGCCGTTTTTGTCAGGTTAATACAGGGTGATTTGAAATCGTTAGTAAAATTTTGAGGGAATATAATGTCCGTTTATCAATGATCTATCAGTATTGGTGGCAAATATCGGTGATTTCCGACCTTTGGCTTTGAACTGTGAATCCCCCAATCGGACGCTTCTAGTTGATTCACTTTTGGGCGTAAACTCAAGCTATATTTCCTCGAACAGCAGAGACTATCCCGTCCTATTTTGCGCCGCTTCTGACTAGTAATCGTATCAAATATAGGTATCCTGTTTGGGTGGTTATCCGTGAAGTGCCAGCTCTTTCTTGCCTCTAGCGAGACATGACTACGCTACCTGCCATCATATTTTATTTTTTATATATTTATTTTGGAAAATTATCTACTTATCACTCTTTAACCACTTTCCTATTATATCCTCTCAATGGCCTTGAAAATAACAATCGAAATCCATTGTCAGGTTATATACTTTTATAAATTATGTATATGTACATATTGTCTTACTTTCATTCGTTTGGCACCAACTTGTAAAACAAGCGTCAATTACCGCAGGCACTGACTGAAAACCAGCGCTGAGAGCTCACACCCTGAGTCAGATGCCCTTTGTGGCAACTTTGACACACCACAGGTGCGCTCTGACTTTGTCTTGTATTATGTTGTATTTATATGACTTGTTTTTCCTTTGTACTTGTTTATGTTACTTTTTACGCCTTTTTTTCTTGTGATGTGTTAATTTGTACTAATAAATGTCTTTCTTTCAAATTCGAGGTGGTAGGAAGTCCCATAATTATCTTTAAAAAAATATTTCTAATACTTTACATGCGCTGCTGTCGTCCGATATGCGTAAACAATAAAAACAACCATTGAAATGGCCGGCGCTGACAATGAGACTCTCGATCCATTGTATTTTTTTATTTTTATTACTTTTCATCCTGATATTGTTTGTTTATTACTATAATTATTGGTAGCAAAAGAAAAGATTTTTACGCGTAATTTTTTTTTAGTTATGCTGTAACACTGTACACAGCGGTTTGTAGCCCAGTGAGTGGACTCGGAAGCGAGGGGCACAGGTTCAATTCCTAGTGCGCGCATGTACCTATCTATGACTTTGTTTATTTTCAAAGTTACGTACATCTGCGAATTTGTTTAGTAGCAATACCACACGCTAACTGTGAAGGAAAACATCGTGAAGAAACCCGCGGATTGGTTGTCTCTGCACGTATTGACTTGTCTTTCCTGTGGGCAAGGCCGACTAAGCTGTCAGGATGGACTCGTCCCCTCACCCATCTAAAGTCTGTTTTTTTAATTAGATGCAAAAAAGAGACAGTGTTACCATCCTTACTAATATTATAAACGCGAAAGTTTGTATGTATAGATGGATGTTCGTTACTCGTTCACGCAAAAACGGCTTAACGGATCCGGATAAAATTTTGCACAGAGATAGATTATAGTCTGGATTAGCACATAGGCTATCTTTATACCGGAAAAATACACATCAAAATTACCACGCGAATGAAGTCGCGGGCAACAGCTAGTTTTAAAATATATGGTTATACTTGGTAGATTTTTGTTTTACTGTAAAAACGTAGACCCATGTGACCTGTGATGTGAAGACATTAATATTTAGTTAGATACTCATAAAAGAAAAGTAATTATAAGACACTAGCGTAGCTTACACAATTTTTATTTGGAAGTAAATAGGATTATTAGGTTTTTCGTATTATCAACAGTTGGATGTGGACAACCATGGGTTCGAGGTTTGACACATTCATGAAGACGTAATTTATTTTCAAATATTCCGTTGTTTTCTTGGTTCCGCGAATTTTGGCTATTTTTCGAGTCCACATGAGTAGATAAAACATGTGTAACATATTTCTATTGTATTGTCCTTGCCTGGATACCGTAGCAAGTGGTATCCTAGTATGGGACCAGGTCAAGTGACTGTGTTGTGTGGAAGTTATTATTATTGTTATTAAATACTTTTGTTTTGATTTTATTGGCATAGATTTCACTGGAACCTTAGATTTATGGCCATCACAGATGACGGCGTTAATATATGTGATATATATTTTCCACACAATATCCAACATGCAACCCGCGTCCACACGACTGCGGTCAATATATTATTATTTATAGCCGTCGCCTGTCAGGAACTTTAAAAAATAAACTTGAAGTGATGTCCAAATAGAGTACGTCAACAAATGCAATTGATGATGGTTTACGACCTCAGCACAATGTCAAAGTGACAGTATTTTTTTTTGCATCGAATTAAAAAACAGACTTTCGTGTGAGTAAAGATGCCACTGAACCACAGTACCCTGAACGCCCCAAAGGTTCAATAAGTAGTGAGAATGAATAAGATGCAATTAACTTTTATCAAATGTTATTGTATTTTTCAACATAGTCACCTTTTAGTTGCATACACTGCCGCGTAATTGATGAAGATACCTAAAAAGGTACACATAAGCGTGCGAGATGGTAACCAAAGAAAGATATAAAAAACATGAAAAAACCGGCCAAGTGCGAGTCGGACTCGTGCACCGAGGGTTCCGTACTCGCGCTTGGCCGTTTTTTATTACTTGTCAGAATTTATAATAATTCCCACAATCACACCAAATTTGATGCCTGTATGTATTACCGTGTTTACGATAGAGCATAAACAAAAAGCAGCGAAAAAATATGTTTGTTGTGTGAAAATTTCAACTGGCAACCTATTACGCAAGGCACGTTAAGCTGTTGGTGCCGGCTGCCGTCGATAGATGGCAGTCGTTAAGCCAAGTCAGAAGCCTTAGGGCGGCTTGACAACTTCTGACAGTAGACGAGCCACTAGTCTACAAGCCTCCACCAATCCGGACTTGGCCCCCGTGGTGGAGTATGGCCTATGCCTTCCTCAGGGAAGGGACCCGTGCCCCTCGGTGGGGACATAATGGGTTGATGATGATGATGATGATAGTATCCTACTTTGGGACCAGGACAAGTGATTGTGTTGTGTGGAAGTTATTATTATTTCAACAAAACTACTCTCGCGCTTTTACTCCAAAAGGCCATGAAAAGGTAAAAAAAACTTCGTCGTTTTATCATCCGAGTATCGGTAACCAGTTTAGTCACGTTCCCAACAACTTTCACACGACTTTCTCACGCAAAAGTTTCCCTAGTCATCCATCACTTATGATGGCGCCCGATGTTCTGAAGAGGCATGAAAGAGCTGCAACATTCAACCTTCTCAATGACTCTGTTAATCCGTTAGAAAAACAGCCCGCTGCCCTTGTTTTTAAACAAAACTGTGTTAAGCCACGCCCCATTGTTTATGTTTAAAAAATTAGTTCCGATGAAGAAGACATGGCTGCTGTTTTAGCAATAGTAGATATTCTCCAAAGAAGAAACAGGAACAGATACCGGGTTTGACAGTACCTGCGGTCATTCAATATTTATCAAAAACTAAAAATGGGTTCGACTTGAAAAAAATTTTTCGATGTTCAAACAGCGATTTTCAAGAGCTGTTATAAAAATAAGAAAAAAAAAACATTTATTTGATGACACAATACTCAAAACGTAAACATAAAATCACACAACAAAGTGCAACAGTTCAGCATAAAACATGTTCAAATTATTTTTGTAACACAACTGTTAAGCCATGTAAACATGTTATAAACACGAAAACATGGCGCAGGAGAGGCAGCTGTGTGTTGCTCAGAAAGAAGAAGTTTAGTTGAGAGCAACATCAAGAGAATGCTCGAAACTGGTTTCTGTTATCTGTAGAGGGGAAATAAATAGTATTAATAAGTTTCAACACAACACGATCACTTGTCTTTGTCCCAAACTAGGATACTCTGTGCTATGGTAACCAAGCCGAGACATCACTAACATATACACCCAGACTGAGTAAGTCTTGATTTGAAAGAAGATAGGCGAGAGAACAGTAACAGAATGGTGTGCTTTATTTTCTAAGTTACATCGTCATCATCAGCCATTTGACCCCCACTGCAGGACATAGGCCTCCCTCATAGTTTTCCAAGATTCCCGGTGTTGTGCCGCCCGCATCCAGGGACTCCCCGCCACCGTAACCAGGTCGTCAGATCATCCGATGGGGGGCCAGCCCACACTGTGTCGTTCGGTCCGCGGGCGGTCCGAAGTGGCAGTTAGCGGGGCACATAGCGAGCAGAAATGATGGCCGATGGGGCCGAAAAGTTGTCGAATGGGGACCACATATCGGCAAGCAAAGCGTAGGACGACCAGCCACAAGACGGAAAGACGACCTCATCCAAGTGGCAGGAAGACGTTGGATGCAAGCCGCTTCCAACCGGTCTTTTTGGAAATCCATGGAGGAAGCCTATGTCCAGCAGTGGACTTCTTGTGGCTGAATGGTAATGATGATGATGATGACTTATTAGTGAAAGGGGGCTGTTTGATATGACAATTAACTGCCATGTTGGTCTACCGGACTACTAAATCCGGTCTCCGAAGGCCGTGGGTTCGATTCCCACTGGAGACCGCCTTGCGTGTTTTGTACGAATGGCCTCAGTCTACGTGTATTTCCATGTATCCTTACCGTAGTTGTTACCGTATTGTGATGTGCAGAAAATATTTTATTTATTTATCTCGCAACTTTTTTTCTAAGTCTCATCCAGGCACCTCTTTTACAATCAAGATTAAAGTTCCTTTTTAGGGTTCCGTACCTCGAAAGAAAAAACGGAACCCTTATACGATCACTTTGTTGTCCGTCCGTCCGTCCGTCCTGTCTGTAAGACTTTTTATCTCAAGAACGCGTGGAGGTATCGAGTTGAAATTAAAACCATATACTCAGATCTACAGTCCCTTGAAGTGTGAAAAAATAAAAAAATACGGTTTTTTATGCCGCTAAAAAACTTATTTCGACACTCAAGGGAATCAAAATTTATAGGGTACTTTCCGTCGACCCAGAACTATGATTTGCAAGTAATATCGTCTACAGTACAAATACAGGGAAAATTTGAAAACTTTACGTTTAATTATTGTAATAAAATCATTAAAAAAATTGTCTTTGATGTTCGGGAAAAGCTTGGAAACACTGCAAGACGGTAAATACCTGCCTACAAATTTGTACGGAACCCTCAGTACGGGAGTCCGACTCGCACTTGGCTGGTTTTTTTTATGTAGCCTATATACGTCCCAATTTAGGGCACAAGCCTTCTCTAAGAGAGAGAGAGTATGGGCGTAGTAACCACGCGTGTCCACCGCGCATTGGAAAGGTTACAAAGGGAAATTTCAAGTGCTGGGGTATGTGAACACCTCGGACACTGCTTTCCACACGCTATTTTCCTTCACGGGTTGCTAGTAGTATCTAAACGTACCGAACGTAAAAGTACTTATAGTAAGCGCAAAGTTTAATAGAGTTAGCCTATCTTATGCAAACAATCTCATTGGTACAGCGAGTTAACCGCCAACGAAGTGGGAACCTTTGCTTCCGATATGTCTCGGGGCGGCTTATTTTCTTACTGTGATGTTTCTAAGTGTAATCAGAAATCAGAAATCAATAATTTACTTCAACGTAAAGAATTTACATTCTGTTTGCTGAATGTCAATGTACTATGTTACTATGTTAGCCGCTGCCTTCGGGCCGTATTTGTAGTGGAGAAAAGGGCAGCGGAAAAAAAAACTCCACTCTGACCATCTTTTCTCAAATCATCTTAAACTTATACATCAAAGCCTATATGATATGATTCCGTGATAGCCACCAATAACATTTAAAGCCAAAATAACACTTCTTACAAAAGTAGGAAAAATATTAATGCTGTGGCCATTAATGATTTATTTCTGTGTGTTTTTTAAATTTGTATTCATTTATCCTCTGTTTTCTGTGTTTTTTTTTACTTTGTATTCATTTTCCCTCTTTGCAAATGGTATTAATTTTAATATTCTAGGTACGTAATAGGTATGTTTACCTATATACCTACTAAAAAACGGTAGCAACCCAGTGGGTAGAACAATGGACTCGGAAGCGGGAGACCCAGGTAGTATATTCAGATCTGTCTGTCTGTCTGTCACCAGGCTGTATCTCATGAACAGTGATAGCTAGGCAGTTGAAATTTTCACAGACGATGTATTTCTGTTGCCGCTATAAGAACAAATAAACAGAATAAAATAAATGTTTAAGGGGGCCCCCATAAAACAAACGTTGTCTAAAGACAGCGCTTGCCATCTAGCGGCCATCTATTTAACCTTTACAGCGCCGATGTCATGTCGTTAAATGTCAATGTTAAACGCTTCCTGTTGGTTTCTATAGATGGCGCTGTTCTCAAATTCGATCTTTCTCTAATGTTGTACTTATAGATAATGGTACGGAACTCTTCGTGCGCGAGTCGGACTCGCACTTTGCCGGTTTTAATTGTTCATTTCAAGGTCATAATCTAACAGGTTGAGTTTAGAAACAGAAACAAACTGTCATTATTTCTCTCTCCTTCTTTCTTCCTCAGAATGTCTATTCTCTAACAGTGTTTAAGTGACCTGTACCGAAGTAGGTACTCTTTTTTCGGTTTCGTCAGTACCAAACGATCCAGCAAGAAAAACATACCTAATCCAATAAAGCGTACCTCAACTAATCTCAATAGAGAGAGCAATGGTAGTCTATTCATTCATTGGCCGTGAATAGCTACTGAAGAGGAACGTCGAGAGGCCTACTCTAGACATTTTCAACGTCGTAACAAGGTATTCACGATCGTAACAAAGTATTCAAGGGTACTTAAGGTTTTTGTTATGTTCTCATGACATCTCGCTCGCACATTCAACCATTTTTAAATATTGTTAAAAATTACAGGTGATTTTCAATATTTTGAGGGATGATTTATCAGTAATCATAAGCAGCCTTTGTACGTCCTACTGTAGGGCACAGGCCTTCTCTTAAGTATAGCTTAATATCAACACGCGTGCCTAGGCTACTTGTAGAGGTGGGTTCGTGATTGAAAAAGCACTTTATAATCCGATGAATAAGAGTAGGATTTATTTTCACTCTATTTCTTAACTACACAACACTTTTCTTTAAATAAACACTCTTAAGAACACTGCACCAATCCGACAATTCTCGTAGTAATTCTTCCTTCGCTTGTAGGTATATTGTTTCGCTTCCGCTTCCAAAATAAAACTGACTCGCGGCACATCAGGCGGTCTTCTCACACTTCCCCTTGGGGAAGTGGAGGGTCGGGGTCAGGGCGTGGCCCTCTTCCCGAGGGATCTACCGCTCTCCGCAGCTACGGACAGGTCTCTGGGTAGCCTACCAGGCGGTGACTCGCGACACGCGTCGTCCCCGCTTATATATACCGTTTGGGATGTTCTTGAAAACTCCATCAAGTCGTGGAAGTTTCTGCTGTCTCGCTCGATCGTGTTGTCCCTGTCACATCTCTCCGGAATGTTCAGACTATAGCTATCCCTCTATCCTGCTATCTCTTTCACTCCTATTGAAGATTTCGTTATATACTGAAATGTACTTCAAGGGCCCATAAGGGCTCCTGAAAATGCCTGAAAGCGGGTTTTCAGGTTATAGCGTCATCGGATAGAGGGTGGCCTGAAACGGGCTGAAAACATGTTTCAGGCGCCTGAAAACCATGGTAACTTAGGTGAAATTTTGGTAAACTACTATGTGACAGAGCACCCTCTGAAACGGTCCAAAACGGTATTTCAGCCTGCTGAAAACGCCTCCAAGGCACGGAAAAACGCGTTCAAAGTTTTACCTTCTATCCACCGTCGTAACAATATTAAAGGAGTAGACGCATCGATCCCTTAGCAAATTGGAAGCGGGAAGCGTCCTGGAGCATTTTATTATTCATTTTCCCCAATATCTTATATCACGGCTCGGCTATTTCAATCGCGAGTAATTCTGCGCAGCCCCTTTTGCCTCCAGAGAGGTATTTTTTGCTGAAGTGTTTCTTTAAGGACCTGGGGGGGCGTAAGCGGGGCCGGGAAAAGTTATATTTTTGGCCGATACTCAATTTTACCTCACAGTAGATAAGAGAGTCGCTATTGATGTATAATTATTTTTTTCTTTTTATGGTTCCGTACCCAAAGGGTAAAGGACCCTATTACTAAGACTCCGCTGTCCGTCCGTTCTTCCGTCTGCCACCAGACCGTGATAGTTAGACAGTCGAAATTTTCACGGATGATGTATTTCTGTTGCCCCTATAACAACAAATGCTAAAAACAGAACAAAATACATATTAACGGGGGGCTCCCATGCAACAAACGTGTTTTAGCTGTTTCTTGCTGGATATTAATAACGGCAACAGGTAGACGCTTGAAATATTTAAATGTTGTATAGATAACGGTATGGAACTCTTCGTGCGTAAGTTCGACTCACACTTGGCTGGCTTTCTTTTTTTTAACTCACTCGCCTGATGGTAAATTACGAGTCTACGTGCTTGCTTGTTAGATCTGCGCGTTTCCTACGTGGGTCTACTTTATTGTCAACGCAGTGTCTTAATAAATAGAATTGAGCTTATTTTTCTGTTTACTAGCCTCGCCTGCAAAAAAAAATAAGAATATTTGCCAATAAACTGTTATAGTGTAATAAAAATCACGTATTTTTAGGTTTCCGTACCCGAAGGGTGCCAAACGGGACCCTATTACTGTGCATCCGCTGTCTTTCCGACCTATGTCTATTTCCTATGTCTTGTCTATCTATGGAACCGTAATAGGTAGCCAGTTGAAATTTTCACAGAACATGTGTTATTACGGCGGATTACCTAACAAATAACAGACCGAGTCACAGACCAAGAGCGACCGCAGAGCAAGGACTGTGGTCTGTGACTCTATACATCTTACCGCGCCCTCGCCTCACGTCCCATCTGTGTGTCTCGCGCCACACAGTGGTGCGGCTGGGGAGAATCTAGGTTGGTCGTGTTATTTTACATTATGAGGAATAACAAGATAAGTCTTCGCTAACGACGTTGGAACCTCATTATGTGGAGATGTTTACGCTCCGCCAAGTAGAAGGTTCCCTCAAAACTATATCATCTCCGCTATGTTATCATACGAAAAATAATAAGTACGCTCACGAATTAACTATCAACGGTATTGTTAGAGGTCTGTCAGGATCGTGGCAAGTGGCAAACACTGGGCTCTGCCTACCCCTCCGGGGTACAGGCGCAGGCGTGAGTTTATGATGTGTAGGTACAGTGTCAAGCGCCCACTTTTTATTTGGTTCGATATTTTTAATTTGGTTTTCTAGCACAAATCGGTTTTCCAAAAATATTAAAAGAAAACCTAGAAAAAAAGACTACGAAATCATCGAATCATAATAAAAACATAGGTACTTACAACATTTTACTTATGTAGCGCTTCCTATTTACTGTGTAATTGTACTAACACTTCAGAAAAAAATTAAGATTTACACAAATCCAAAATAGGATAAACTTTACTGTCATAAAAGTGTACAACGATAGTGCCTGGTCTCCAAACTAGCATACTCTGTACCTATTATGGGTTTCAAACTTCCTTTCTGTAGTGATAATGTTTTAAATAATAATATTAACTTTCACACAACATAATCATTTGTCCCGGTCCCAAACTAGGATACCCTGTGCTATGGTGACCAGGCACGGAAATCCTAAACATGGAAATACACCCAGACTGAGGCTATTTGTTCAAATGTACCGCGGCACCTAGTGGGAATCGAAGCCACGACCCCAGGCATGGTAATCAGACCAATACAACGATGTAGTCGTAGGAATTACAATACATTTAAGAAACCACGGAAAAATAATATAAGTAAACCAAAATTATCCCCTTCTTTCATTCACAGATTATTCGAGGAGAACCAAGACTTGCTGAACATGTTTGACAAGTTCCGCCAGTGCCGCACGAAAGAGGAACAGATCAACTCCATGGAGCTGGCAGAGCACGCCAATAATGTGATGAATACCTTGGACGAGGGCATCAAGGGGCTGGATGACCTGGACAACTTCTTCGCCTACATCCACCAGGTCGGTGCCAGCCATCGACGGATACCGGGCTTCAAGCAGCAGTATTTTTGGGTGAGTTTATTCTTCTTTTACATGTATAAGCTCTGCTCCAGCGCTTGAAATTGCCAATCCTGTGCCCTGCAGTGAGATTTATAGGCATTTTTATAGGCTACATCAGAATAAAATAAAATGTATAAACTCGTGCTTGTATACAGGAGAGTGAGGCAGAGACCAGGGACCATTTCCCACGATCATCACAAACCTATTTCGCTTCATTAAGGCTAGATGTTGACTAGCGCTAACAATGAAATAAAAAATCACATCTTCCTTAGTATCCATTTTTCCAAAAAAGCTGAACGACAGAGTTTTCTGTATTAGTGATAGTTATTTTTAGAACCTACAACTTAGAACCTAGGGCCAAGAACCTAATCTACAATTTCATTTACGCCAAAAACGGCCGTTTTCGCCAAAAACTATATTGTAGCCTAGATTCTTGAACCTAATTTCTAAGCTGTAGGTGCTAAAAATTGCTGTTACGAGTACTGACACAGACATTTTTGTCGTTCACTTTTTTTGCAAAAACGGATTGTGAAAGAAGATGTGATTTTTTGTTCATTGGCTTATTAACAAGAATTAGGTGCTGCACGCGCGCCGGTTCCGAATATTTCCCTTCGCAATCCAAATAAGTTCTCTACTTAGGCGCCAATTTTCCGCCTGAGACGTCCCTTATCGGCCCTTTCACTTACAACTACATTTTCTCGGTGTATTTCTTTCGTTAAATAATCTTCCTTCCTGCTTTCTCATCATATGTCCAGACAAACATCGCTTAAGTACCCACCTACCGTCATTAATTATTTCCTTGTCTCTTTCACAGAAAATTGAGGCGCCATTCCTAGCAGCAGTGGAAAGCACACTGGGCGACCGATATACGCCAAACGTCGAGAACATTTACAAAATAACTATTAAGTTTATACTAGAAACACTAATAGAAGGCTTCGAAAAGGGCGGCAATGCACCAAACGCGACAGCGTGAAGCGGAATTAAAAAAAAAATGTTTGAAGCAAGGCTGCATATTAAGCAGTTTGATAAAAAAGGGGATATGCTTGACTGGCTGGAAAAAATGAAGTAAACTTTTTAAACTTTTAAGCAGGCCAGTTTCAAAAGAATATTGTTAAAAAAATCTTAACAAGTTTCCGGACGCGCTCAGAAGGTAACTTGCAAAACGTTTCGAACGTTAAAAAATAAAACTGCCAGAGTCTTTAGTAGTTACTTATTCTACGAACGAATTTCAAACTTGGGAACTGGAAACTCGTTCCCGTTCTGAATCCTCAAGGAGTTTAACCAAGACCGTGTCAATTTATCAACCAATTAATAAAGGAAATGAAAATTAATAAAGAAAAGGAAATTAAAGAAAGAAGTGAACAAAATATAGACTTTTATAAAATATTTACAATGTTAATATTGATTACATAAGATACCTATAATATACTAAATGTTTAGTCTAATGTAACGTCTATTGAAGTGTGTAAATGTATTTAAATATTTTCGTTCGTCGAAGATCTATCAATATCATTTATCTACGCATTGTTAATAGACGGGATACTTCCCGAAAGCAACGGTATTGCTGGCATCATTACGAATATTATTCCAAAGAAACCACACCAGGAGAATCTATATTTTAGTATAGGTACATTGATATTGAAAGTTACTAACTTGCAGCGAACCGTTGCACTTTTTTGCATGTTTCTGCATTCCAAACATTGATTTCCAAAGAACTATATCGAAATGTTCAACGTTTCTTTTAGAAAATGAACTAACTCCAAAGGGCTAGTTTATGAATTATAATAATTGAATCGTGTGATTTTAAAACAACACAAGTCACATGTGTTTTTAAAATAACACTTGCCCATTTTTTTTATTAAATTATTTACACCTATTGACTGACATTAGAAAAAAAAATTGTAGTTTATTCATACAGAAATCAATATAATATGCTAAAATATTGCTGTTGTAGATATTAGTATTTGAATAAAACAGTTTTTTCTATTTCCTGCAAAGTTGTAATGAAAGGACATGTGTCGTTTTAAAATCACACGATTCAATTATTTTTACTTAGTGTATATTTCGCCCACAGGTCCTTGACCATAGGTTTTCTATCATGGGTCTCAAAAACAACTATGTTCAGGAATCACTCACTTGATTTTTTATCGGAGGAGTCTGACCAGCTCCTACGTCACGCGGGCCAAATCCTGAACGATTCGTCTAAGTGTCAAATTCCAAACTTATTGCTATCGAAAAGGTATGATTCTTCCGACAGTATTGGGGCGCATAATTGGCCTCACGTCGAGTCGGGTCTTGTGATGACTAAAAGAAGATAAGTAATTTTTGTTTCTTTGGTGGCTAGTGAACCTTACGGAGTAAAACCAACAAGCTCATTGTCGGTTTTACATCTGGCATCTGTCTTGTTATCAAATATACTACGTGTTGATTTGTAAAGTAACTCCCGACTCAGGGTACTTTCTACTAATCAACACGAACAACTTTTATTATCGGGTCGACCTCGAAATCGCTAAAAAAACAGCTGTGCCATATTAAAATTCGATACCTATTGAACCAAATGTATGGAACAGCTGATTTTTAGGGTCCCGTACCTCAAAAGAAAAAACGGATCCCTTATAGGATCACTTAGTTGTCCGTCCGTCTGTCCGTCCGTCCGTCCGTATGTCTGTCAAGTCAAGACCTTTTATCTCGGGAATCGAGTGAAATTAAAATCATATATACATGGTATCGAATGAAATTAAAATCATATATACATACTCACTCAAGTCTCCAGTCCCTTGAAGCTGTGAAAATATCAAACTTCTAAGTTAACGTAAAAAAAATACGGCCATTTATGCTGCAAAAAACGTATATTTCGACACTCAAGGCAATCAAAATTCATGGGGTACTTTCCGTTGATCTAGAACTATAAAATTTGGCAAGTAATATCGTCTTATACTACAAATACAGGGAAAAATCTAAAACTATACATTTGTAATTAAATCATAAAAAATTAGTCTTTAAAGTTCGGTAAAAGCTCGGAAAAAAATGCGAGACTCGATTAACCTACCTACAAATTTGTAAGGAACCCTCGGTGCACGAGTCCGACCCGCACTTGGCCGGTTTTTTCTTTAAAGATTTTAGAGTTGGTTTAGAGTAGAAAGTACCCTGAGTCGGGCGTTACTTATCAAATCAACACCTTGTGTATATATTTATTGCATAAAAAGAGCGAGTATATTTTTGACAGCTGAAAATGTTCTGAGGCGACATTAGAAAATAAAATGACGGACCCCAATCGGCATCACGAGTTCTTTCAGCAACAAACAAATACAAATGTTGATGAAGCGAACGAGGTCTGTCAGGATCGTGGGAAGTGGCAAACCCATGTCAGTTCATCAATATGTCTGGGTGTATTTCCATGTTTGTGATTTCCTTGCCTGGTTACCATAACATAAGGTATCCTAGTTTGGGACCGGGACAAGTGATTGTTTTGTGTGGAAGTTATTATTATTGTATTATTATACGTTTTCTTTAAAAAAAAGGTACATCAAATATCATGAATTTGCTACTAATAGCTGACTTCTTGAATTAATGAGACGAATAAATTTTCTAGGACGAGCAAAGAACGTGAACCACTTGGAATTTTAACCATTTCTGTCAACGGTTTCTTTACTCGTAGACCAAAGCTAAATAAAATGAAATATATCTATGTCATACAAAATGTTACAATATAATCTGCAAGCGAGTGTGGTGCCAGAGTAAAAGCTGCCTTAGTTCGATGAGCAAAGGCTTAAAATCTGTACCATCGAGCATTGAAATTAACGGAAAATTCGGTGCACCTATTAAACCTCCTTGATTAAATTCACGAAAAAAAAGAGGTTTGGAGTGAAAAATTTACATCATTTACAAAATTTACATTTCATCGGACGAATCGGTTTCTATTGTTTGTTTAATACATAATTAAACTTGAAAGGGAACGGATCATTTTCATCAACGATATTATAATATCGTTGATTTTAACGTCAAAGGAGGTTCCTACCTATTCATAAAAATATTCCTTTTTCTCAATAATATAAGTAAAATGTTCATTAATAGTAGTTAATGTAATTTATATACTTTAGCTGTCGTTTGGTCACAAAATATTTTATAATGGTTCTTCTTGGCTGGTTCCATTTTAATTTTAATTTAGTAAATAATATATAATCTAGTTTAGTAAATTATCTTTACTTAGATACTTGGTTCTATTTATTGAATGCTGTGGTCACAAATACTATTCATCGTTTAAGTTTTACTTATTTAACAATTTTATATCTCTCGGGCTGGTCCCCCTGTTAAGTACATTTTAAGTTGTTATAAATCTTTGTTGGGCTTTGTAATGTTTTTTTTTTGTGTTTTGCAATGTTTAGTCTTACTTGTACGTTTATTCTTATTTTAAATGTACTTATAAAGGGTATTTATTTATTAACGCCTTTCCCGAATTCCACGTCCCTGCATCATTACGAACATTTTTCCAAAGAAACCATTCGTGGGATATCAACGGCTTAAGAAATATTGTGGATTAACACAGCATTTTTTTGCATATGTTAATTGTTCTTAAATTTTATAATAAACATTTCTTCCTAAGGAACCTAATCAAAACTTTCAAGCTTTCTTTAAGAAAATTAATTTTAAATTTCAACTCGCAATGTATTCAAACAACGGGATTTCAAAAATAGCGATGGGCTCCCTCCGGGCCTTAAGGATTCTGAAAGTTAGGCGTCCATTACGTGAAAATACTTTCATATTTGAATAACCCACACATTTTCATAATTTTACGGCTTTTATGGATAAAGTACGAGTAGTTTGTTTTGGTGTCTGGTATGCGTAGCTTTCGGGTAGAGTGTAAATTTTTGAAGACTCTGTATTTTGTAGTGAAATTAAAACTTTTCGGTTTAATTTTTTTATTTTTTATTACCATAGAATGATTTTACACTGTGAACAGTCAATAGTCGTAACCAGTTTTTGAATTAATGTACTTAGGTATTATATTTTATTGTGAATATTATTATGAATATGTCATTAGATTTTAAGAGTAAGAAAGTTGTGTATCTACTTACTTCCTTTAAATTTTATACAGTCTCGAATGAATCATTGTGTATAGAACTATAGACAAAGCTGAACCAAACTGATAATAGAGTAGAAAATAAATTACGGAAGGTCCAGAGCTAAAATATCAATTTAATAATATTATTTACGTAATGACCACAGTTTCCCGATAAATGTGAAAATTTTATTACTTTTTTTCAAAAAAATTATGAAGTACAGTCAGCGATTTTTCGATACCTCTTATCACAGTCATATAAGTTCTAACATCGAATAAATAGAGGCTTCCCCGGAAATCTTTGACTGTACTTTAATAACAAAGTAGTTTTTCTTACTGCGGCCCGCTGTTTTTAGATTATTGTGGAGGCGCATAATATTTTACTAAATATTAAAGAAGGAAAAATTGCATAAAGATGAATGTGTGCGTATCTACATAATAGCGAATAATGTAAAGATTTGGTGTAAAGTGTTATTTTTGTTTGAAATAAACATTATTAAAAATATTACCCGATTATTCATATTGACTCCGTAAATATTCACCAAGAAAAATATATAGTTTTTAATATGTTCTATTTTACACAGTTCTATTCTATTTTATACACCATAATTTGACATAAGAGTTTGTGTTTTGACTCTATTAAATGTTCTTTAGACACATGGAACAGTAGCACACTGCTGGAAGGACTGGACTGGAAGGAAGGAAGGACTATTCCTCAAAGTATTACTGTATAACATAACAGTTCATGCATACACATTATACAGGGCGTACAAAATTTAAAAATCTGACTAGAAATTCAAAAACAACGTTTTTTTTTAAATATTCTATAATAATCTCAAATTAAACTAAACACTAATTATCGTACTCGGAAACCAAAGGGAAGAGCGGGTGATCGTGCTCTTCCACTATAAAGGGAAATTTCCCGCCAGGCAGATCGTATGCCTGGGGACGGCCGGTCCGACTGATGTTCGTCGGTCGTTATATTTATGGTATGTCATGTGAAACATTTTGCTTGCGCGATGCAGGAATGTTGGAGTTTATAGTACGCGCGCAGAATTGACATGTTCTCGCCACATCACTCCCCTTCAAGACCGTAGCTACGCATAGCTAGGTCTGATAGGAATCGAAGTCTGTGCTCTAAAGCCTGCAAGTGCCAGGAGGCGCTGAGTCAGTGAGTCGACTAGCGGTTGAGTGTGTTCGGCGGCTAACAGTCATTTCAGCGGCGACAGTACCATGGGGACCGCGCATGTGGCAGGAATCGGTGAAGGCTGCTGTACCACTGGCAACGTGCGCTGTTGCTGTGTGGCTGCCGTGCTGAGGGGTTGGGGGAGATCACCATCAGTACCAGTAGTCTGTGCGTTGACTGTAGTGGAACTGATGAGGTGGGAGGGAAGAGGATGCTGGCCTTGCTTTGAGACTGATTGTATGTGGGGTGCTGCGAGAGCGAAAGATTGACATTGTTCTGTCGAGGGTCACCACTATAGGGAAGAGCGGGTGATCATGCTCTTCCACTATAAAGGGAAATTTTCCGCCAGGCAGATCGTATGCCTGGGGACGGCCTGTCCGACTGATGTTCGTCGGACGTTATATTTATGGTATGTCATGTGAAATATTTTGCTTGCGCGATGCAGGAATGTTATAGTTTATAATACGCGCGCAGAATTGACATGTGCTCGCCAACCTTAGAAACGTACAAAAATAATACCTCATACTTCAACCTAATTGTTAGGATGCGTTGACACTGTTGCCTAACATGGCGATGTCGATATTTTTCAAAGAACCTCCTAAGTATCCTCAAATGAAGAGCGAACTGTCATTATAATCATCATCATTATAATAATTATTAAGTTTACATAATTTTGTTTTTCTATGTTATTCCTGCATGCCAGTTTTATTGCAAATTTTATCATTGTTGCCTTTTCATAACTTATAATCATGCTGTGCGCATAAGTTTAGCGTTATGGGCTAAATTAAAATTAAAATAAATCAAGGTAAATTGTTTCATTGTTTTTCTTGTGTAATATTGTCTGTAACCTGTTTTGTGTGCCGAATAAATAAAATAAAATATAAAAAATGAGAATAAATAAAAAAAATGTAAAATAGTCTAAAAAAATAATACTCAAGTCAGCGGAAAGCCCGTGGATGCAGATGGCAAGGGACCGTGAGAGATAGCATTGGGGGAAAAGGCCTATACCCAGCCGTGGGCAGCGGTGGTCTGATCTTTAGAAAATCAAAAATGGCCCTTACCGGAATGGAATGTGAAATTTTTTGTACCTTTATTGCGTTGGTGTGGAAATCTGGAGAAGATGATGATTGAAATATATCGAGTGAATGTGGATGGAAGGGCCGGTAAGGGACATCTCGGGCAGATATAATTCAACCAAATAGGGGACGTATCAGCAAAGGGATAAAAAGTACACTAAACAAACATGCAAACACTGCTAATTAATGTCGATGAAGCGACAGAAGATTGTCCGGATCGTGCAAACCTTGGTATCTATCTACTGCTCCGGGATACAGACGTGAATTTACTGTATATAATACTTCACACATTATTTGATATCATAAAAGCACAAGAAATTTTTTCCTGCTCTTTGGTAGGTCGATAAGTCACGTTCTCTTTCTAAACATAGAGAAACAAAGCTCAATATCTCAATCTGATCACATCTTTTTCAAGCGATAAAATCATCAATCCAATATCACCAACTTATTTTCTCCAGGCAATGTTGACCTTATTACGCAAAGCATATGCATCATAATTAGCCGGCGCAACGTTTGCGCTAGGTTAGCACCTGCCGTTGACGCGAGTAAACCATAATTCCAATGAGGACATATAAATTATCATACAATTGTCCTGCCTGTCACAAAATCGTGCGTATAGAGATGGGACACACGCTGGAATGACAAATTAGATAGTAAAAACTAAGGCTTTTTTACATATCTATTTTTATATACCATATCCAGCGCCCACTACTGGGCAGTGGATATTGCAGAACTTTTAGTAGGTAATTAAAGAAGAAGAAAGACATCTATTATACCAACAATACATCACAGAAACAAAATAAGCAGATAAGTAGCATAATATGAACAACAACAGAAAGAAAACTAAATACAAAACAGACAAAACGAATAAATAAAACAGGACCATAGATGTAGCCTGTGGTGTATCTAAGTTGCCATAAAAGGCAATTAACTCAGCGTTGTGCTGAGGAAGTGATCCATCAATTAGTAAAAATAGCACGAACAAATTTTAATTCGCAGTAGGCAAGTTACAATGTTAGTAACTTTCCTACTGTGAATAAAAGTACCTCTCATCATCATCATCGGCCTGCGCTTGTTTACTGCTGGACATAGGCCTCCCCTATTGCACGCCACTGAGCACAGTCCTCGGCTACTCTCATCGAGCTCTTGCCAACCGCCTTGCGAAGATCATCGCCCGGTGAATTTGGTTCTCTGTCGGATCTACTCGTTTGGAATTCGATCTTTCAGAGAAACCCCGAGCATAGCCCTTACCATAGCACGCTGAGCGACTTTAAACTTTGTGGACCAGCCCCACCGTGAGTGTACCTCCACCATAAAATAAAATACCAAGTTGAAATTGAGTTGAGCAAACTAAATTATAAACTTTTTTGTTTATCTTGCAAACATATTGCGAAGAAAAGTTAATTCATCGAGGTACTCCGCGTAATATCTTTTGAAAACTCTTTTGTTTAAATAAAATGAGAGCTTATTACTGTTTTAAAAGTTGTGGTTAATGGATACCTAGGCATACGATTATATACTTGCGTTTATTTGTTTACCGCCAGTTTATAGTCGGCAGTGCATCGACCTTTTGCAGTATTAATATATTAATCAACGCATCCCAATTTTAAAAAATTCCAACGTGTCTAACCGTTCAGCTGCTTATTGCAAGTGATGCTATTTTGCGTGAAGTGAATCATACCGCTGAGCACGCACATCACTACCGCTGCATTATCAAACTATTTTTAGTGATCGAAAGTTTTTTGAATAACATCAACGCGTCCTCGCGCTTTGAAAAACCTTTTCGAAAATTAATCTATTGACGGAATAATACTAGACGTCGTTATGATGTAACGAGTTATAGTTCTAATAGGTACGTTTTACGTCATCGAAATATCGTTTATTTTAATAGCAAACAACAACAAAGTATAGGTCAGTCAAATCGATTCGCCATCCAAGAGAAAACGTATCAAAAATAACATTCGCCGAAGAAGTGCCAATGCCGACAGACTCGTAAATTCATAAAAAGAAAAATATTATACTGTGCTCTTGAAACAACCGAACGTTCTATTTATGAAACTTTTTCAAACAATCATTCCCCAATAAAAAACCGGCCAGTTTCGCCAAACTTTTTGCGCAAAAAGTGCTGGGAAAAAAATAAAGTGACATTCAATTGTTCTCTTTATTCAAAAGCTGGCCGAAATCTGTGTTGAGTTCCCGAGTGGCGTTCTGAATTTTGAACAATTGTTTTACAAAGTTATATATGTAAAAAATGGGTTGTGAGTTGACCAAATTGACTTCGTCGGAGTTCCGAGACCAGGATCCCCTAGAACGATCGCCTCCGCCTGCTGATCCTCGGTCTCCCCTGACTGCAAAACAGCAGTATTGTATGCTGGCCTCATGGAAGGGCATCTTCAGAGACATCGAGAGGACCGGAATTCTGCTGTTTGTCAAGTAAGTAGGCGCATAGTACCTTTAACTTGTTTCAGAAAGGTCCGATGAAACAATGTATGGTGAAGGTGGAGTTTTTTTTAGAAAAGAACGTGTGAAGGCGTGTCTCCTGCGCGTGTCCTGAAAACACGAAACAAAAACATTTCTTTCCATACACAAACCGTCTACTGCTATAGGGAAAAGTTTCTGTTTAAAACAAAACATTTTGTGTCGTCATCATAAGTTATGTTATGACGAGGAAGACGAGAAATTAATCAAATCCTTTCCCTCTCTACACCGCGCGTGGAATGTTTTCCGTTGGCCGCGGTAATCAAAAACATTGTACACAAAAGGGGTATAGCCACGCCCCAATGTTTCAATGTTTTCGTGTAATGTATCAAAAAAACACGCGCAGGAGGATGCGGCTTAAGACAAACCAAACTTGTGTGGTCATCATGAGTTCTGACGAGGAAGATAACAAATGAAACAAGTCCTTCCCCTCTCTCCCCCGAATGTTTTCCGTCGGCCTCGGATAACAAAAACATTGCGTTTAAACGCACTATTGTGTATAGCCACTCCCCAATGTTTTAGTGTTTTTGTGTAATGTTTCGAAAGAACACGCGCAGGGGACGTGGCTTTAGAGGAGGTTTTTTTCCGCTAAAAGACTAATTTACACTATAAACTCGATCCAACGGCAGCGCCTTACATTGTTTCTGAAACACATTGCTATGAGAACAACCGAAATATTTAAAAAAAAACATACATTCGCTAAAGCAAATTAAACAAGATATGACATAAAATATTGGTGTCGCATCTTTATTGATAGAAAATCGATAATTTCGGGAAGCTCGCTTTCCAAATCCCGGCCAAAAACTACCCAACGCTGAGTGATGTGACAGATTATTTTCATCAAAGCATGGAAATTACAATCAATATTTCCATAAGGAAACGATCCAACATGAATTAAGGATAATATTTTGTAACAATCAGTTTCTTGTACACTAACCATAATAATTATGTTAATCTGCCACTGGTTTTTTTAATACACTTTGGCCAACTGACATCTCGGCTGTCCCAAAAATAAACACAGTAAGGGACATTTTTTTTTTCACAACCGAGATATTACCACTATTGGTTACTGGAACCAACTAGTAACCAATAGTGAAAATATCTTAGAGGTTATAAAAAAAATGTTCATTTTTGGGACCGCCGATCTGTTCACGGTAGATTAACACATTGTTAGTGTACGAGGAACAGGTAGTAAGTAAGATAGATAGATAACACTTTATTGCACACCAGTAAGCTCGTAGCCCCGGCTGCCTGAGTGATCTTAAACGATCACGAAGGTTAAGCAACACAGGGTGCGTTCAGTGCATGGATGGGTCGCCGTCTATGCCTAACGCTAGTGGCATTTTTCCGAGCGGTTCCGTGCTTCGCAAGGCAGGTTAAGCTGTTGGTGCCGGCTGCCGTCGATAGATGGCAGTCGTTAAGCCAAGTCAGAGGCCTTAGGGCGGCTTGACAACTTCTGACAGTAGACGAGCCACTAGTCTACAAGCCTCCACCAATCCGGACTTGGCCCCCGTGGTGGAGTATGGCCTATACCTTCCTCAGGGAAGAGACCCGTGCCCCTCGGTGGGGACATAATGGGTTGATGATGATGAAGGTAAGTAATTGAGGCCTTTATAGCGGGAATCCTTTGTATCGCACTGAATGGAGTAGTTACTCGTGTTATGGGAGCCTTTTGCCTTCGGCCGAGTCGATACAGTCAGCAATATATGCTTGTTGGTTCGATACACACACTTATGAAGAGCGAAATGAAAACTAGCTGGGGAAGCCCAAGTTGTGCCTAGTTGTATTGTTTTGTAGGATTTGTAAGTAAGTCTCATCCCTAGTTTTTAGTGTTCCTGTGTAGTTTACAGTTGTAAAGGTTCCTGTAAAACGAAAAACGGAACCCTTGTAGCATCACTTTGTTGTCAAGACCATTTATTGTATTCTATCTATATAGTGTATAACACATACCTAATCCTTATCACCTACGCAGTAAATCATTCCAAATACTTCCCTAACACAGAATAAAGATGTAGTTTTAACGACTTTTTTATCGACTCACTACAATGTACAGTTGGCAGCAGGCCACCTTTACATTTATGTTGCGAAATCAGCCGTGAGTTAAGTAAGTACAGCGTATATGACACTTAAGGGGCTCCAGGGAGTAACACTACCGTCCACCGAGGAAAAAAAAACATATCTTTTTTATAGAAAGAGTTTGCAAAAAGTGTGTAGAATCTCTCAATCATGTTAATGTCTAGTCCTAGCTAGATAGCATTAACGCCAAAAACGGCCGTTTTGGCATAAATGATATCTAGTCCCAGGTTCGTGATCCTAGGTTCTTTGTCGTGGGTCCTAAGAATCACTGGTAACATGATTGAGAGATTGTACACACTTATTGCAAATGCGATCTGTAAAAGAAGATATGGTTTTTTTTTTTCATTGGTGGCGTTAGCTAACCCACTGGATCCCCTTAATGTTTCGTGCACAGTACCGTATCTCTTAGCGTACGACACTACCGTGCTGTTGTGCCAAATTGGTGCCATAAATTCTACTACTATTTTGATCTTTACAAAATTTCTGAATTGAGAGTTTCGCTAAGTATGTAGTTAAATGTTACCTAAGTATTTACTTAGTTAAATTCTCAATTCAGAAATCGGCCCTTACCCCCGGTTTCTCGTACACTAACAAGCTGTTAATCTACTGTTAACAGCTGTCAGTGGTTTTTTTTGTATGCATTTTGGTCCATTGACAGCTGTTAACAGTAGATTAACAGCGTGTTAGTGTACGAGAAACTGAGGGTTAGTCTTTCATGGTTCTTAATTAACAGATTTTAAATAATTATTTTAGAACCTAGTACTCACGCAACGAACGGGCTTTAATTCCAGACATCTTCGTCATCTAAGTCAACAAACGCCTGGCCTCGGTTGACTTATTCAACAATTCGTTGGCTCAATTTAGGGCAATGGTGTATAATTTACTGTATGTATTGAGATTGCGACTCTAGCAAAATAACTATGTAATTCTAACCTGTTGAGTGGCTTATACCTAGTTCTCTTTAATAAGATTTTTTTTTTATTTTTTTTTATTTACAATTTTTTTTTTTTTCAAACAAATACTTATACAATTTTATTGTTTACATTTACATTTACAAAATAAGTTGTTTTTTTTTGCATGTTAGACAAGACAATAGTAAGCGCCTGCCGCTTTTACACTACCTGCTTGAACTATACCTTAGTGAGAAATGTTCCATAGGGCAGATAAGTCTATACCCAATATTGTAAAACATAAAATATTTATTATCTGTGCCTGTATTTTCTCCAAATAAAAGAAATAAAATAAAATTAAAATAAATAGTAAAGCCTCCAACCACGTTGTCTGCTTATTTCTCAAACATTAGAAATAATAGTTGCCAGTCGTAATCACAGCGGTAAGAAACTCCACGAGGTCCAATAGTCCCAACGATGAAAAAAACCGATATTTTTTGCAAAAAGTGTCTTACAAATTGCTCAATCATAGGTACTAATTGTGATTTGTATATTCAAGGACCTGGGATAAGTAGATAGTATTTATGTCAATAACGCCTGTTTTTTTCCGGGAATTCAATGAATAACCCTATGTTTTTGTCCTTAGGGTTTCAGCCAAGGATCGTAAAAATCATTTCCACGATCGAGAGAGTTCTACGAGACACGTTTAAGAAAAAAGATCGGTGCTAGCTTATGATTAAATTATATCGTTGGTGCTAAAGAAAAAAATAAAAGAATGAAAAGTTTTTTTCTGAACGCTTTCATTATACGTCCTGCCGACTATTTTAGGGTTCCGTACCCAAAGGGTCCGTCTGTCTGTCACCAGGCTGTATCTCATGAACCGTAATAGCTAGACAGTTGAAATTTTCACAGATGATGTATTTCTGTTGCCGCTATAATAAAAAGTACTAAAAACAGAATAAAATAGATATTGAAATGGGGCTCCCATACAACAAACGTGATGCTATTTTTGTTCGATATTAGGTAATAACGGCTACAGTCAGACGCTTCAAATGTTGTATAGATAATAGTACGGAACCCTTCGTGCGCGAGTCCGACTCGCACTTGGCCGGTTTTTTTTATATTATTCTGTATGCAACAGCCTGTGACATCATCGACCTACCTGGCAGTCTGTGATTGGCACAGGACAGCATTGTTTCGCCGAAGCTGAATTAAGTACAAAGCTTTTTGAAATTGGAACACCGAATGGGCTTTTCCCTGGGGCTTGTTTTTAATTGTTAGTGGGAAAATCAAATCTACATTTTCGTGTGGTGGCAAAAAGGTAGTTTAACTGACGGATAGGAGGAAATTCTTTAGTAGGCGCGTGTATTTATTGTTTTCTTATGTATGACGATGCGTGAAGTTTCACAGAGTACATAAGTAATCCGATTTCGATGATTCTTTTTTTTTTTGTTTTAAAAAAAGTTATGTACACGGTGTACACCTCAAAGTTGGGTCCTTTCAAAATATCTAAGTACATACTACTAAAGAAAATGAGAAAATGAATAATTTTTCACCCGCCTACTGTTTTTTTACTATTATTCATCTACGCATAATTTTGCAAGTCGATTTATCACGAAACTTAGTTCAAATCTTTTTTTACCATTCTTTCTACCCTTTGACGTACGTAAATTGGCGTAGTTTTCTCTATTGCCGCTATCAATATAGTTGACTTGGATCCAAAGCTCGTGAACCAAGTTCATAGAAAGTGGGCTCACCTGCGTAATCTTCGCATCCACATGTGGCGTCCAGTCTAAGCCGGCGTAAGCCCAAAATACCGAATCAATGACGATAATAGACGATAAATAACCGCGAGAATGCGCGCCGGTCTAAACTCTATAAAAACAACAATTTTAGATTTTAATACCACCAACATGCAGACCAAAATTATATTTTCAACCGACTTCAAAAAAAGAGAATATTCTAAATTCGTCAAATATACATTGAAAGCATTGAAATGTGAAAACTACTTTGCTAAATTGACTGACTTGTCAGTCGACCATCGGAGCCTTAGGATGCCTCTAGTCAGAGGCGCAAAGCGTCGCAACGCATTTTTTCACACCAGTATTGGTGTCGGTGGTGGTGTGTTTGTGTCTTGCTTCTGCTTGAAAAAGTGGGAGGGAGGGCGGTGCATTAACTAACCGCATGGTGCTTGTGGGATTTTGGCGGAATTAATTTTCACATTTAAATGCTATTATGGATTTCCGCAAAGTAACGACTGATTCCATACAATGTACATTTAAAGGTTTTCATATACGCTCAGCGATATTTTTTTACCAATTTGTCTGATTTCATTAATTTATTTAATGCAAGGACGGCGTCAGAGATGGTCCCATATACATTTGGTCAAGATCTATTGATGGGATCCGTAAGAAAAGAATTAAACTCTACAATTTGCAAACGCATCTTTACGGCGTTATGGATACATCAGTATCGCGATAGAGAATTCAGTCATCAGTACCTACCACCTAGTGTTCATTCGCGAACTATATCTTTTGTTCATTGCTAATTTCGAAGGCGGTTTTTCTGTCTTTATCGACGTATGTTTGTTTATGTCCGACTAGCACACAAATCGGTAGAACGACCCCATAAATTATGTATCTACTTATGTTTATGAGACGTTATTAGTTTTTAAGCTTTTGTTGGGAGGTCATGATGTGGTCAGGCGGCAGGACGGTCTGTGGACCAAGGGTCGCGCCAACGCTGTTGGAAGTTGTTGTAAAAGACAAATTCAAATTGATGTGTTCTAAGAATTTTGCATTTTTAGAGGTACAACTCACGCCTGTATAACGGAGGGGTAGCCAGAGATAAGGGTTTGCCAATTGCAACGACCCTGACAAACCTCTTTCGCTTCATCAACGTTCATTACTCGTTGCATGCACGCACTTCGATTTCGGATACTTTTTATCTTGCCCTTCACTAATTCACTAACTACATCCCCTATTTGGTTGAATTATAAACGCTTCCCTCCCTTGCCCTTGCCTTGTTTGGGCCGTCCCTTACCGGTCCTTCCACCCACGTTCGCTCGATATATTTCTTTCGTCAATCTTTCTTCCTTCATCTTCATCTCTTCATATTATTTGTTCAATCCAACGCAACATTGCTTTCCTTTCCGTTTTTATTTTAGGATTAACAAGATAACATAACCTCACGCCTGTATCCCAATAAGGTAGCCAGAGACCAGGGACTGCTACTTGCCACGATCCGGACAGATCACCTTCGCTTCATCAACATTAATTAGTCGTTGCATGCACGCACGCCGGTTTCGGGTACTTTTTATCTTGCCCTTTGCTAATATATTCCCTTTAGTCGATTATGTCCGCCTGGCACGTCCCTTACCAATGACTTTGGTTTCTAAGTTACGTACATTTGTGATGTTTTAGTAGCAATACCACTCGCTAACTGTGAAAGAAAGCATCGTGAGGAAAATGAAAATGAAAAAAACTTTATTAAGAAAAGGGTTAAAAGAGTGTTTACTGGCTCCCAAACTAAGATGAGTACCTGAGAGTCTGAAGTGTTCGCATACCTCAGCGCTTGAAATAGCCAATCCGCGGTGGGCACGCGTGGCAATTAAGCCCATACTCTCTCTCTGAGAGGAAGGCCTCTGTCCTGCAGTGGGACGTTTATAGGCTAATTAAAAAAACAGCCAGTCTGAATGACTGGTTCTATTTATGTTTGACTAAATAAATTGACAGTCTCAATAATTCAAAGTGATTCTTTTTCGATACACCGTGCTTTCCATTTTAAAGCGATTTATTGTGAGTTTATTCGATTAAGCATTCCAATTCGATTTGGGTGATTCCATTCGAACGATTTAGTTTTGTACATCGATTTTCGGTAAACACTTAGATGGTCTATATTCAGTAATGGACAAATTGGGTGATGGAGTGGATTGAATTGGAACAATTGGGTGCTAAATGTGGAAAAACTACATACCTAGTTGTAAACAGCGGCGGTACTGACTCTTAATGGAGAAGCGATGTAAAAGGATAATAATCGTGATAAAGATATTTTTTCTGCACCTAAAACTTTCCATAATAATAACCAGTCAAAAAGTAATTCTCGTCACGTGGCACAAAAACGCTCCATAAAAATGGAAGGAAGGAAGGAAGGAAGGAAGGAAGGAAGGAAGGAAGGAAGGAAGGAAGGAAGGAAGGAAGGAAGGAAGGAAGGAAGGAAGGAAGGAAGGAAGGAAGATATATTTATTTGACGACACAATACTCAAAAACATAAAATCACAAAACAAAATACAACAGTCACCAGAAAACACAATATCAGCCGAAATGTGGGTAACGGCAAAAAAAAATATCTTCTTTCAAAAAATAAATAAAATATCAGAAAGTTTTAAGTATGGAGTCCCCAAAATAGGCCCTGAGCACGCTGAGCGACTTTAAATTTGTGGACCAGCCCCACCGTGAGTGTCCACGTTTCGGCACCATATGTCATGACGGTTAGGACCTTCTTTTTGTGTTCTGAGGGTAGGACGCACTGATTGAAGACTTTCGCCTTGAGACTCTGTGGGATTGGCGATGTGAAGACTCGACGTAGTTTCCCATACGCTGCCCAGCCTAGCTGTATTCTTCTATTGGCCTCTTTCTCGAAGTTATTTTTACCTAACTGCATGGTTTGCCCGAAGTAAACATACTCCTTAACAACTTCGAGAATACTGCCTACGAAGTATAAATTGCACATAATATATCCTCTTTTTATAGGCGTCCCGAAATCCAGACTCGCGTTAGGGTCATTAGTCCTTTTCTTTTTAGTGTCTAGATATGCTATTTAACTACGTCTAGACGCACAGCGTGGGTGAAACGACCTTTTAACAAATGCTCCACACTTTAAACCGAGTAACGCTTAGAATTGGTTGGAATTGAAGTAATCTTGTAGAAGTCTTTACGTTACCTATTGGCATGTGAAGGTGTACCTAAGTATGCATAGTGAATTATTGCAAGAACCATAAGTATTTGTAGTTACGTAACTAATAACACTGGATTAATAATATACAAAAAAGCAATGGTAGCGCATCGGTAGAACGCTGGCCTTACATTCGATAGGTCGTGGATTCGAATCCCGACATGTACCAATGACTTTGTACATGCCACACTTTTGAGTTACGTAAATTTGTGAATTTGTACATAGTAGCAGCAATACCACACACTAAAGTGAAAGAAAACGTCGTGAGGAAACCCTGTGTCAGAGGTATTTACATACCTCAGTGTTTGCTACGTACAATGCCCCAACTATGAGGCTAAGTGCGGACATCTCAGGTCTACAAAATAAATACATAACATTAATAGCATCATAGAGAATCTCAGATAAGTAGGTAGCTTCATAATCGTGACCCAAATTCCTGGCATCGCTGCCTAATTAGAAATTAATTCATATTACGCAATAGAATAGTTTCGTTGGAAGTTATTAAATTCCGGTCGTTAGGTATATACGAGGTGTGTTCAATAAGTAGCGAGAAACTCCTTGGATAGAGAAAAAGGCAATACTGGCAGACATAGCCCGCTTATTTGTCGACATAATAAAATGAAAAAGTCCGTACTCGAAGGGTGCCAAACGGGAAACTTCTTTTCCAAGACTTACCTCCTGTTTCTGGTAAATAGATACTTATGTTCAGTTGTATCTCGTTCTTTTTTGAGACATCTGGAGAGATAGACTGATATTAAGTATTTATTAAGTGAAATTTTCAATTCAGGATCTAGCGGTCAGTCTCTGAAAATTGACTTTCGAGACTGATACTTAAGCACGTAAAACTCTCTATTCATGAACTGGTGGTTGGTCTCGGAAGACAGATCAGAGGTGCTATCAGAATCGAAGAGAGAAAAGAATCTCTACTAGACAAAAGCCGGGCTTACACCTGTTTTAGCACTACAGCTGCCATTTTTAGGGTTCCGTGCCCGAAGGGTGCCAAACGGGACCCTATTACTAAGACTTCACTGCCCGTCTGTCTGTCTGTCTGTCACCAGGCTGTATCTCATGACCCGTGATAGCTAGACAGTTGAAATTTTCACAGATGATGTATTTCTGTTGGTGCTATAACAACAAATACTAAACACAGAATAAAATAAATATTTAAGGGGGGCTCCCATACAACGAACGTATTTTTTTAGATGCTAGACGTAGATGCTAGAAATATTCACAGACTATTTAGTTGTATATTCGCAAATTAAATTAAAATAAAGCGAGAGAACGGGGTAAAACGGGGTAGTTGCATCTGGGTGCAAGGGGGGTGAGAATTTGACCTTGAAACCGTACGGGCTCATTTCAGTGTGGCTAGTTTAGAAAATGATGAAGTATCTGTGGGTCCAATCATAGCACCCGGTCCAATGATCACAACTTTCCCCTTATTTTTGAAAAAAAGTCGTTTTTTAACTTTTTATATAAATTCCTGAGTGCTAAGAAAAAATGTTAAATTTCCCTACCTACAAAGTAAACCTTTTGAGAATTTAACATTTTGCGAATATTTGATCCTTTGAAAAGTGGGCATGTGCTAGACAATTGAATTGTATTATATTTACGTGTTAGACACTACAATACGTATGTGTGTGCAGTCTTGAAGCAAAAATACTTTTAAAACACTAGGTGCTGAAGCTAACACCTATTTTTTATGTAAATCCCCGTATGAGTACAATTTTTTTATTTGCAAGGCAACCATTTTAATTTTTTTTTTATGTAGCCTTGTGTCCCTATTATGTCCCATTGCTGGGCAAAAGCCTTCCCTTTAGCTCCCCGCTCCTCCCTGCCCCTTCATTACGCGACCAAATCCTGAGCTATCCCAATCGCCTAACTGTCAAATTAGTATGGAATTTGACAGTTAGACGATTGTAATTGCTCAGGATTTGGTGCGCGTAATTAGGCCCCTGTTCGTGGCCACCTCTCGCCAACCCGGTAGAGAGGTCGTGAGGTCGTCTCGCCATATCCGCTTGGTTTGCGTTTTCGATATTTGCAACCAATATTCTTAATCCGGCGCCGTGTGGCGAAGAATATTGTCACTCCATTTCCTTCCGTTGATGTCTTAGAAGGCGACTAAGGAAATACATTACCAGGAGACGGGCAGCAGTGTCTTCCTGAGATTTCAACAGCATACTGCGATCGCCAACATGCCTGCGAAGCGTGGCGATTATGGCAAAACCCTCCATGGTTAGGAAAACCATGAAGGAGGCCTGTGTCCTGCAGTGGGCGTCGAGTGGCTGATGATAATGATGATGATTCTGAAGAAAATGTTGACCCCAAGACTTAACCACCGTGAACGAATGCGTTCATTGACCCTCATGCGTTTTGCAAAACGGTACCAGATAGCCTACTTCCTAGCTACCTAAGCCATTTTTTTTTAAATATTCCAAAGCCAATACAGCCAACACTTACCAAGTATTATGTTAAATCTAGCCCCATATTAGGGCTGAACTCGAGTCCGACATCCGACTCTGGCTGTGAATGGTCACCCAATTACTATTCCGTCAGTGCAGCCATTGTATGCCTAAGTTATGACGTCACGGGCAGACGTATTGTTTTGGACTAGAATAGCATAGATAGCACATGGAGTTTGATGTGATTGTGTTAGTGGACGTGTTAAATTGAAACAGGAAAACGCCTTAGGTATAGTTCCCGGCAGGTAACTTGAACAAAAATCCGCGTTGTTCGGATGATTTCGCGATCGACACGTAAACGCATTTTTTTTTATTATTTTATCATTTGTGTAAACTAAAGTCCGAAGAATTCTAAGTCGCATCCCGCGTACACCGCCAATGAGACCAGAAACAAGAAATCAAAGTCATTTTATCAAGTTATTTGTTGGGCATTATACCTTGGCTGGCTTGAAAGTATTATCCCACCAAAACAAAAATATAAAAAACGGTGAGTCGGACTCGCGCACCGAGGGTTCCGTACAAATTTGTAAGTAGGTACTTACATATTATAAATTATAGTTCAGGAATGGAGTCTCCCAGTTTTTTGCCGAGCTTTTCCCGAACTTGAAATACTATTTTCGTATGATTTAATTACAAATGTTTTAAGATTTTTCCCTGTATTTGCAGTCTAAGACGAATTTCATAGTTCTAGGTCAACGAAAAGTAACCTACAAATTTTGATTCCCTTGAGTGTCGAAATACCCACCTACATGTATTTTTGCGGCATTTTTGCTCTCTCTAAGGTACTATATTGGTTTACTTCTAATAACTTATTATTAAATTCAAAAAAGACAAAATGTATAAAATTTACACTACCAAATGTCAAAATGGTTGACAGCAATGTTATATTGGGGAATGATAAACTAGACCTTGTAGAAGAAACTGTATTTCTGGGTATCACAATTGATGCAAAGCTTCAATGGGGTCCTCATATAGGAAAATTGGCAAATAGGCTCAGTTCTGCAGCACACGCAGTTAAAAGAATCCGGGAACTAACTGATGTCGCAACTGCTAGGCTTGTTTATTTTAGTTACTTCCATAGTATTATGTCCTATGGTATACTACTGTGGGGTCGGGCAGCAGACATTGAGACCATCTTCGTCCTGCAGAAGAGAGCGATCAGATTCATATATAAGCTAGGCAATAGAGATTCGTTAAGAGATTTCTTTAAAGAAACTAACATCCTAACAGTTGCTAGTCAGTATATCTATGAAAATATTATGTATGTTAGGAAAAATATCAGTGACTTTAAAACTGTAGGTAGCCAACACAATGTAAATACTAGAAATAGACATAAACTTTCGTTCCCAAAATTTAGGCAAAATTTACATCCTTTATGGGGCATTGTATACGTTTCTACAATAAGATCCCTGAGGATATAATAAGCTTGCCAGAAACGCGGTTCAAAAAATGTGTGAAGCGCACTTTGTGCCAAAAAAGCTACTATAACATTAAAGATTATTTAGATGACAATGATGTCTGGAATTAAAGCCAGTTCAATGCATGAGTTTTAGAACATTTATATAAATCCTGTAAATTAAGGACTTGAAAAGACTAAGTTTGGAGTTTTTTTGTCCATTTTTTCTCCAAAATGATCTAGATTTTGAAATGGACACCTAGTTTAACTTGTAACGTTCATTAAGTCGCAGTTTCTGTGCTACTTTGAATAAAAAAATTGATTTTGATTTTGATTTTTAAACGGTCGTATCTTTCTTTTTACGCTAACTTATAAGTTAGATTTTTTCAAACCTTCAAGGGATTGTAGACCTGAGGTTTTAATTTTACATCGATACCTCCACGCATTCCCGAGATAAAGGGTCTTGACTGACAGACGGCTGGACAACAAAGGGATCCTATAATGGTTCCGTTTTTCCTTTTGAGGTACGGAACCATAAAAACCGGTGCGAGTGAAAGTGCGAGTCGAACTCAGGCACGGAGGGTTCCGTACTATCATCACAAAAATGTATTTTTTTTCTATCTAGCAGCCCATAAATAGAACCCACTGCTGGGCATAGACCTCTCCCTTAAGCCAACCCTCTCAGTGACCTGCCAATTTCGTTCATTGCTATCCGACGACCTTAGTAATTTCATTGAACCATCGGGTCCCTGGGGCCTATTTGAAAGCACTACAATTCATCGTTTACTATGACAAACCACCACCTTAGTCCACCCACCGGCCTGTCGCTTGACTAAATGTTTTGATCATGTCCACTAGAACTTGGTTATTAGCTACTTCGACTTTGGTTCTTTGCCGAATTATGGCGACAAAAATGTAATTTCTTTCATTGAAACGTTTTCTTTCATTCAGACTTGACTCAGACTTCGTAACATACAAACATTATTTGAGAGAAAAAGTGGAATAGTGAATTTAACTAGGTATATAAACGGCTCTCTAACGATAACCATCAGTTTAGCCATAAACTACCGCAGGCACGATAATGGCTAACGTGTGTACGTCGACATCTGGGTATACTCACCGCGATTTATAGTGCTCTCCGAACCGATTACACAGACGTTACAACTCCATTGGATGGCCAGCAAATGGTGGAGCGTTCACACGAAGCTAGCGTCCAGTCAATTGGCTTTATGTGAGTAGAGTGCTGAAGATCGGATTTTCCATAGCTCCCTCTGCGTTTTCCGTACGTCTACTTTTAGTCCATCGGTGAGTTGATTTGATTTTATTCATAAAATTAGTATTTCCTGATAAAAATACATGATTTTAAAATAAAATTTATACTAATTATCTCATTACACAAGCTTAAAATTATAGTGTTAACGTACATTTGTACAGGAAATCCCTACATACATAAAAATTTAGGAGTTCTACTAGTCAATACGAACCACTTTTACTGTGGAGAAAACTTAGAAATGGAGAAAAAATATCAGCTCTTTCATACTACAATTACTACCTGCGGCACTAAAATATAAGAAATAGCTGAAGTCTTTTCTCGATTTCTACACCGGGCATGAAAATCGGCAAACCGAGTGTTTAGCAAACCTTATTTACTGAGCACTAGTACAAAATAGTAACAACAATTTGGGTCAATATAAATATCAACAATATTTAAATAAAGTTTAAAAATAAACGATATCAAATCCCCGCATACATAAAAATTGAGGAGTTCTACTAGTCAATACAAGCAACTTTTACTACGGGAAAACTAAAAAAATATAAGGAACAGCTGATATTATATTTTCTACATTTCTACACCCTATTTCCTTTTTTATGTACAAAATAAAGTGTTTTCTATCTCTTCCATCTCAGTAAACCGCGTGATTAGCAAACCTTCTTATTTCCTAAGCATAATTGCAAAATAATAATAACAATTTGTTTCAAAAACAATGAAATAAACGTTATAGATCAACAAAATAAATATTTAAATCACAATCTGAATTATATAATTGACACAGATTAAAAAATATTTAAAAAAATAATTTAACCACTTGTTAATAAAATATATTTTTTCCAATTACATAAAAGTATGATAAGCTTTGGTATTGGTATAGGAAATGGTTGATATTAACCATCAATAGTTTACCCCACAATAGACGGTAACCTGCACAGTGAAGACAGGTTATGACGATTAACAGTATTCAAAGTTGGCGAAGGGTACACAATCATATTTGTTTTTACAGTATAGTGTAACTATTTTTTAACTCCTTATATTCTTAATTACGTTGTGCATGCCATTTTTTTTAAGAATAGCAGACTATTTATTTGAAAAGTAGTAATTGTAAAGATAACGTAATAACAAAAAAAAAAGAACAAGGTGAACCATCAATTTTAAACAGTTTTAGTTTTAAATTGCATTTAACAGCAACGTGTTATTGAAATAACGTAAAACTTGCTTATACTATTATTTTAGGATTTTTTTAATTACTAAAGAACCATTGATACTGAAGAAATGGCTTTCACTTCCACAAAGCAAACGTTTCAAATTCCTAACGACATTTTTTTTATTTTTCATTCAAATTTATCGCGTAATTTTTTAAGACAATATGAAAATAAATTAAGAATGTTAAACATGTGTTAATAGGAAGTAGTTCAATTAAATATATACTAAAGAAAAGTTAACGTTATTTTTAAACTTTGGCCTTTGCATCTACGTAATGAGATGATTTATACAGCGTCCAAAGGCACCTTCGCACACACTAGATGGGCGAAGGGACGCTGCAGTGCCTGGGATATTTCTTTTTAACGTTATTTTAGTAACACGTTTTATATCTCTAATGGGAACTTCTAGAGTATCTACTAGATACATACATGCCACTGGACTCGTATAAACGCCCCATTAAAGTCTGTTTAAGCAAAACATACCGTATTTCGAAGGCACTTAGGTTTACAGAAGACTTTTTATAACTTGACGAAAATTTTATGTCAATTTTAGCAAGTTCATTAATTTTACTCACTTTTTATGTGCAAACATTCTTCATCGTCGCCTCTAGAATTTGCTTTTATTTTTTAAGAATACAAACCGGTTTTGTTATTTTATAGTTTAGTCAGAAAACTCCAGCTTCAGTTCGGCTTAGAGTTACGGTAGTTTTGAACAAAATTTAGTTATGAACAAACAAACTACAAAGTTATTTGCCCTGTGTTGTGGGGTAAGGTTGAAAAAGTATGAAAAAAACAGCCAGGGGCCTGTTTCATAGAACTGCAATTCATGATTCACAATGACAATTCGATGTACATTGAAAAGTCGATCATTCCACATATTTACAAAAAGGAAGACTCGGATTCATCGAATTGTCATGATACACTACGAATTGTAGCTTTATGAAACGACCGAGATATTTCTACAAACTAAAGTATGCCACGGGTCTATACTAACGATCCCCGCTGATAATTAAAGTTGTCTGGAAGAGATCGCTTTTAGCGATAAGACCGCCAGTTGTATACTATGTAACTTAGATATTTAAGATTGTTCATGTAACTTTATAATGTATGGTGTGCAATAAAGAGTATTAATCTAATCTAATCTAATCTAATCTAATAATCAAGCATAGACACTAGACCGCTCTACATCAACGAGGCAGATTTCCGTCTGTCATTTTTCATTTTTATCCCGACATGCTTTTAGCGGCATGGTAAGTAGAAATAGGCGGAGTATTTTATGCGTATGAAAAATGGCGATTGATGGCTTGTCAAGCTGTATCAATCAACACATATCAATGGCCGTTGTGTTATTGAAGAAACCGGCCAAGTACGTGTGGGGCCACGCGCAGTGTAGGTTTCCTTAGGCGGGGGATTTTAGAAAGAAAGAAAGACATTTATTGGGACAAATTAACACATCACAAGAAAAAAGGCACAACAAGTAACATAAACAAGTACAAAGAAAAACAATTCACATAAATACAACATCCTACAACAAACCTGCTTTTAACTGCTTTTCAGAACTAACAACATCATCAAAGTATTTTTCAATGGAATTTGTACGAAGTTTTTCCTTCATACGTTGGTCGCCTATGTTAGACGTGATAGTTTTCCTCAGATAGATAAGTTAATTACAAAATTATGTGCTACATACTGCCCTGATTTTTTTCACGGTCCTACAATCAGCCGTTCACGCGCTGGGGGACAACTGATTAATATATGTATAAAAAAAAAACTGAATTTGCACATATATTTACTCGTTTATTTTTTCATTTTACAATTTTCGGACGTTTCGGTACTTTCGCAAGTGCCGTGGTCTCGGTAGACTGAATAAACGAGTAAATATCCGTGCAAATTCAGTATTTATTATATACATAAGCAGCCTATCTACGTCCCACTGTAGGGCACAGGCCTTCTCTCAGGGAGAAAGTATGGGCTTAACTCTTAAGGGGTAGTTAAAACCGGTTTATAGGTAATAGGAACTCCTCTCAAAAACGGGTTTGAACTCCGTCTTAAGAGTGTTTTAATGGAATCGACTTTTTGTAAATAAGACTGTTTCCCTTTAGCACAGACTATTTAAAATGCATTTTGGGAGTGGTTATAGAGTTCCGTAATCAAAAAGGAACCGTCAAAGTTTCGCCATGTACGTCCGTGTACGTTCCGAGTCCAATGTTCTAACCACTAGGCTACCACCGCTTTTAGTAAAGAACATCATAAGACTTTACAGACTATTTCAAATGCATTTGAGGCGTGTTTTAGATGATTCATGTTTATGTAAATAACACTGTAAATAAGATTGTAAGAAAAATTTAAACCGGCTAAGAGCGAGAAGTAGTAATCACATCGATATTTTTTATCGATGAGTAATCATAGCTAAATAGAAATATAAGTAATCTAAGCCTTATTGCTGTGTGCGATAAGACCACCCATTGTACTTTTTCATCGAACTATTATTTTGTGTCTCTCGTTAAAGAATATTCTTATCTTATCCTATCTAATCTTAATCTAACCGAAGCTAGTGATAGTTCATCATCAGCCAGTTGACGCCCACTGCAGGACATATGCCTCCCTCATAGTTTTCCTGACCATGAAGGGTTTTGCCATAATCGCCACGCTTGGCAGGCGGGTTGGCGATCGCAGTATGCGGTTGGAATCTCAGGAAGACGCTGCTGCCCGTCTCCTGGTAATGAATTTCCTTAGTCGCCTTCTACGGAAGGAAATGGAGTGACGCTATTCTTAATCCGGCGCCACACGGATAGTGATAGTTAATTAAGTTTAATGGAGAACTCGCGGTAAAAAATATTTTAATATAATTGGAGAGTGCATGTTAAAAGGTAACCTGGTATTTTTTTTTCTCTGCGACTAAAACTTTGTTGTGTCAATACAGTTAATCTTATTTCAATATAGTCACGTGGTACAAAAACGCGCTACATAAACCGGGCTATAAAAGCAATGTTTGTCACTGTCATCTAAAGTTAGACGCAGGTTCCCTATTCTGCTCCGTAACCTCGTAAATATTTTGTGTTTGTTTTTTTTTCGGTGTGCAGTAACGAATATTCTTATCTTATATTTAATTATCAACACTAAAGAAGCCTTTCAGGTTTTGCGTTATTTCAATAACACGTTACATATTATAATTGTACGAGGCTATTTTAAGAAATGTGCAATTCCCGAAACACTTCAACTAAGGTTCGGGTGTTTTAACTACTTTTGTGCTATGAGGTTTCTTTAGAGATTTTATTTTTGAAAATATCAGGGCACTTTTTTATTTTCTTATGTAGCCTATATACACATTCTACTGCAGGGCACAAGCCTTCTCTCAGAGAGAGACATACATCATAAATAAGTAGCCTGTATAAGTCCCACTGCAGGGCACAAGCCTTCTCGCGGAGAGACAGAGTATGGGCTTAATTACCACCGATAATTGGCAATTTCAAACGCCGAGTTATGTGAACACCATACACACACAGGTCTTCTCGCTATATTTTCCTTCGTGGCTAACGAGCGGTATTGCTGCTATAACTCCACAAATGTACGTAACTTATAAAATAAATTTATTGGTACAGGGTATACCTAATTACATTCCACAAATATCACAGCCTTGCGTGGCCTTGCCTAAGACAGAAGAACGTCCATTCTATTCGATGAACACTATCAAACGAAAAACCGAAAATTTATCAAAAGTCGCAGAACAAAAGTTGACATAAATGACGAACTGTAACCGACACGTTTCAGAGATTGCGCTTTACATAAATTGCCCTGGAGTTGTTATCTCCGAAAACCAAACTTTTATTCAAATGTTTGTTAAATAAACCGGCAATGAACTCGCTTGTGCATTGCGCAAGTTCAACCGAGATGCATGTTTGTAATTTCAGCTGCGCTGCATTCGTAGCGGTAACTTAAATACTGACATTTGCATCGGCTGACTCAATAATTCTTGGTGCGAGTGCACCAAAGTTTGTTTAAGCTCACTCGAGCGTATGAGAAGAAGTGCGGAATGAATTTGTGTAAGCATATTACTTCCACGGAATTAATCCAAGGGACTCTCTCAATCTCTGAGCGCGGTTCCTTTTAATGTTTTATTTATCCAAGTTCCGATTCGATGTTGAGGATTTTTGTTTCTATAAAAAAAACAGTGACACTTTTTTATTTTTTTTTATTTTAAGTTTATTCAGGAAATCAACAGCTTCATTTTTAGTTAAGTATATTAATGTTATAGAGTAACTAAATTTTAAAGCCTATAAGCATATTACTTCCACGGAATTAATCCAAGGGACTCTCTTAATCTCTGAGCGCGGTTCCTTTTAATGTTTTATTTATCCAAGTTCCGATTCGATGTTGAGGATTTTTGTTTCTATAAAAAAAACAGTGACACTTTTTTTTTTTTATTTTAAGTTTATTCAGGAAATCAACAGCCTCATTTTTAGTTAAGTATATTAATGTTATAGAGTAACTAAATTTTAAAGTCTATAACAGATTTCCACAAATTAATACAATTTTGAATTTGTTTCAAAGGTTTTTAAGTACCAGACTAGTTCTTAGCTACATTTTTTTTTAATTTATATTTTAAACTTTGTTACTGAAAGTTGTATACGTTTAACTGTCTTCAGCGGAGCCCAAAAGAATGGTAATGAATGTGGCCCGTACGTAAGTCTGGGTGTATTTCCATATTTATGATGTCCTTGCATGGTTAGTCAGGTTACCATATCACAGGGTCTCTTAGTTTAGGACCGGAAAATTTATTATGATGCGTGGGAGTTATCATTATTAAGTACATCCGCTCCCATGTTCCCTCATAACTTCTGAACCAATCGTCAGATTTTAGCCATTTGTGAAAATACAACGTACAGATGAATTGTCGCCTAATGATTTGAAAAGGGCGACGTTTCATCCGAAGAAAATGTTTTGCGAGTGACTTGACGCCTAATAATGTGAGAAGGGTGGTGGTTCATCCGAGGTTGAAATATTTTGCGTATGATTAGTCACCAGCGATTTTAGCGTAGGCCGACTTGCGCCACTTTCTTAAATGTGGCTTAAACAGCATTTAACTAATATTATTCATACGAAAGTCGAGTTAAATGGCGACTTAAGTGACATTTAAGGAGTAGTGCAAGTAGGCCCTAATGTATTTGGTTTTCTGGTGTGTACAATAAAGTACTCTAATCTAATTTAATCCAAGTCGTTTTTGCCAAATTGTATAGAAGATTAGGATTTTTTGTATCGTCTGCCAAACCAAGCAATTTAGAAATCCGTCGTTGGTGCAAATCGTCCGTTATTCCAACCAACTCGGGCTGACTTGCGCCAACGGTATCTGACAACACAATCTATCTGTTTTTTCATGGGTAAGCTCAATCCAGTGAATAAGTCCAAAAGCGTCTTGCACCAAGACATTTGCAGAGCTCTCCTTAGATAAATTGGATAAATTAATTATCTCCTTAGACGACCTCTGTGGCGCAGCGTGGGCGCAGCGATAGCGCATCTGCCTACCATGCGAAAGGTCCCGGGTTCGAATCCCGGCTGGGGACAAAAAAATCCCCAGGTCTTGGATGTTTACATGTTTGTGACGTCGCTGTTTCTGGTTCCCACGACACAGGGTATCCTAGTGTAGGGCCAGAAGCAACGTATGTGCCTGTTAAAAAAAAAACAAAAATTGTATGACTGACAACCCTGTCAATCAGATATTTATTCGTTTATCCCTGGATAAGTATTTATTTATTTACTTACTTATCCAGTGATTTGGTGCATGTCAGCCTTAGAAACACGTCGATGGTGCAAGTCGTCCCGCAATTTCAACCAACTTCATAGTTAGTTAGGTAGGTTCTGGCTGAAATATTCAGAACATACCGCCGGGTGCTGAATTAATTCGAAACAAACAGACAAACACACTGACGGCACATAAACTCTGGTTGGAATATTGTTAGGAATCGGAATCCGAGAACAAACTAACTATATCTGTGAAGTTACGATAGGATACAGCACACTTCCTAGACCAATATTTCTATGCCAGTGTAAAATAAAGAATATTCTTATCTTATCTTATCTTTAGGATTAAAATACTTCTGCACACTGCTCATATATGAGTGGGTGAGCAATTACTATATTATGTGTGTTCTTTTCTTCTGTGCATATTTTGTTGTATTGCCTGTTGGATGTCCTAGATAAATAAAATTAAAAATTATTACACTATACCACTACAAGTACACACATACATAATTATAAAATTACGCCTGTATCTCGTAGGGGTAGGCGTACGCGGTGATCAGGGTCAATTCGTGATTTTTACTATTATACACGTGGCCGTGAACCTAAAGCCAACCACCCAGGACTAAATAGCGTTAGCACCAAACCGTCAAATCTCGATATAAATTTACCCTATAAATTTTGATTCCCTTAAGCGTCGAAAATAAATGTCTTTCTTCTTCTTCTTCTTCAAATATACATTTTGCGGCATAAACGGTCTTTTTTCGCGTTACCTTAGAAGCTTGATTTTCACAGCTTCAAGGGACTGCAGACCTGAGCTTATGGTTTCAATTTCAATTTCTCCCATCTGTCTTACGTAGCCCGCCCAGTTCCATTTTAAGTAACTTCGCAGCTCCAACATCGATGACTTCGGTTTTGGAGCTCAGCGTGACGCGTGGTGTTCAGGAGGTTAGACTTTTGTAAATATTTTATGTGTTTTTTTCTGTGTACACAAAAACACACACATAAAACATTTACGTAGTACATTTGGCGACCTTACTGCTAATAGCAATCTCTTCCAGAAAACTTTACTATGGAAAGTTGCTGAACCAAAATGCCTTACCGACTAGTAGATTATATACATTGGCTGTATAAATAGACTGATTTATTGTAGCATTTTATCACCGATCGAAGCAAACGTCAAAATGCGCAGATAAGTTATTTACACGTACCTACAAACTGCTATTTACGAACAGCGGCCTATTCGTAATCTGTGATCGGACCTCCTAAAAATAGAGATTCACAGATTGCAATTTCGATAAGTTATTGGCAAACGCTTACCAGAAATTTGATTGAATTCTCAATCTAGGATAGCCAAAAACGGATCAAGCGCCTAATTATGCGCACCAAATCCTGTCGGAACCCTAACGTTAACGCTGAATTTGACAGATAGACGATTGGAATCGTCCAGGATTTGATGCGGGTAATTGTAGTGTTTTCACGCAGGTCGTTTCAAGAACCTCGATGGAGGGTATACCTATATACTATATAGGTATAGAGGGTATACCTGTATACTATAGTCTTATTACTGAGCCATTGATACACGATATAACGTCGCTCCCGTATTTAACTGAAATAAACCCCCCTAAACACATTATTGGCGACGAGGATGGGATTACATAGATCAGTTACTTGGATACAAAGACAGTCAACCCACAGGAGATCTAGACGATGTAACTCCCACAGATGGAATTTATATGGAGGAGGAAGAATGCCAATCCAATGCGATAGATGGACAGGAGGAATCTACAGTGGATAGACAGGAAGATGTTTCTGAAAACTCCAGTTTCATATCACCACTGAATTCTCCTTCCTCGCGAGTGGTCGAGACACCCTCACGAGTAGAAACGGAAACCGCTACAGCATTCAGCTAACAGAACCAGTCGCCTCCACGTCGGCACCTGAAAGCTCGCCTACCAGTACAGCGATAGCTGGAGAAGCGGATCAGTGAGGAGACCGCTGGCTGCCCTCCTGATCTAAGTAGTAAGCGTTATTCATTGCGCACAACGCGAAATTGTAATCATGATTACAAACCTTAAAAAAAATTACAAACTGTATTAGTCAATGTTAAATGCTTCTTGTTGGTTTCTATAGATGGCGCTGTTCTCAAATTCGATCTTTGTCTAATGTTGTATAGATAATGGTACGTAACCCTTCGTGCGTGAGTTCGACTCGCACTTGGCCGATTTTTTACAGATCGTATTTGCAAAAGTGTCAGTACAATCTCTCAATCATTTTAATAGTGATTTTTAGGACCCACGACCGAGAACCTAGGATCGCGTACCTCGGACTGGATATCATTTATGCGTAAAACTGACATTTTTGGCCTCAATGCTATATAGTCCTAGGTTTTTTCCCAAATTTAATGGCAATGGGTGCTAAAACACTGTCAACATGCTTGAGAGATTGCACAGATACTTTTTGCAAAGACGATATGACTATTTTCCATTGGTGGCGCTAGAGTGTTACTCTGTGGAGCCCCTTAAGGCTGGTTCATACTCCGACACAATACGTAAAGCTGCTAAGAGACTTGTTTCTACAGAATGCTAATTATAGTTCACAAAATAAACGGGAGCGTTTTATCGAGCATTCCAGCGAGCGTTCTAGCGAGTGTTCTAGTGAAACGACAGTACATTTGCTTCGAGCTTTTCGCCGAGCCAAGCAATGTTATTTCCGCCGAGTATGACGAGCATTTACTATGTAGAGCGGTCGCTAGAATGATCGTGAAAATGTTCGGCTCTATGCTTGGCTCTGTTCGTTGTTCAGTTCGACAAATTGGGAAACAGCGAATGCATCTAAATTAGTTAAGTCTAAATAACTTGTTATCTCTAAATAAGAAATTATTTCACCCGATTGTAGACTCCTCTGTAGCAACTAAAGCGAGTATAGATTTCACCGGATCGTGTCAGTCCTCTTCTCGTTCACAACCAATTTTTTTTTTATAAAAAAGTTTCACTTTACTTTCCTAATTACAAGAGTAATCCTTTCAAATTCCAGATTATTCGAAGAAAACGAGGACATTTTGGATCTGTTCGAGAAGTTCGAGTCACTTCGAACGCGGGAAGAGCAGACCAACTCCATGGAACTGGCCGAGCATGCAACCAAGGTACATTTACATACTGACTGTATCCTTGGCCCAAACAAGTTCTTTTGACAAGGAGTTTTCATCCCACTAATTCCATTCACTGAATAATTAAAGAAAAAAAAATCGGTCCATCATTGTATCTAATGGAAATAGTCTATACACTTTTAAACCTAATACTCGCATTAATGTGGCTAATGTCAAAATAGAAGTCCCGCAGCGATCTATCTTAAGGCCGTTCCTTTTTCTAGTCATTTTTGTACCAAATATTACCGGTAAATCATTTACCGTTTATGGTACAAAAATGTCTGAGATAGTGTTGTTTGCTGATGACACGTCCCTTATTCTTAATCTTGACGATGCAAATAATGCTCTCTCGCAAGTACTAGATTGGTTCATAGCAAATAATCTGCTGCTAAATTCTAAAAAGACAAAATGTATAAAGTTTACCTTACCTAACGTAAGAATAAATGAGAACAACATAGTAATTGGACATGAAAAACTAGAATTTGTAGATGATACTGTATTTCTGGGCATCATAATCGATGCAAAACTACAATGGGGTCCACATATTGTAAAACTACTAACTAGACTTAGCTCTGCAGCATATGCAGTGAAAAGAATTAGGGAACTCACTGACGTTGCAACTGCTAGGCTTGTTTATTTTAGTTACTTCCATAGTATTATGTCCTACGGTATACTACTATGGGGGCGGGCAGCAGACATTGAGACTATCTTCATCTTGAAGAAGAGAGCCATCCGATTTATTTACCAGTTAGGTAGTAAGGATTCGCTAAGAGATTTCTATAAATAAACCAACATCTTAACAGTTGCATGTCAATACATTTATGAAAATATTATGTACGTTAAAAAAATATCAAAGACTTCGAAAATGTTGGTGGCCACCATAATGTTAATACTAGAAATAAACATAAATTGTCATTTCCACGATGCTGCAAAAGTTAATACATCCTTTATGGGGCACTGTATAAGGTTCTACGACCAAATTCCTCAAGATATATTAGAGTTACCTCCAACGCGGTTTAGAAAACGTGTTAAGCACATTCTGTGCAAAAAGGCTTACGATAACATCAAGGATTATTTAGAAGACAAAGATGTTTGGCATTAAACAGTAGATTAATATTAATCACAGGACGATTGTGACTAGTGTTCAACACATTCATGACTAATATTTTAAGTTGAAAACTCTGTTAATTAAGTTAAAACGTGTTTTGAAAATAATAAATGTGGAGTTTCTTTGTTAGCTTCTTCTCCACATAATCCATTAATTGTGAAACTAAATACTTTGACATTCATTAAGTAAACATTCTGTTTTTATAATGAATAAAAATATTTGAATTGAATTGTGAATAGACCAAAAACTTTCCATGTGTAACTACTGGGAATAGTCCAAAAACTTACTTAACTGTTCCATGCATGTAACTACTGGGAATAGTCCATTCCAAGTCTCATTAGTTCCATCAATGCGACTACTGAGAATACACCAAAAATTTTGTCCTATTAGTTCCATCCATGTAACTACTGGGAATAGTCCAAAAACTTAAAGTCTCATTAGTCTCATCAATGTGACTTCTGGGAATACTCCAAAAACTTTGTCTTATTATTTCCATCCGTGTAACTACAGGGAATACTCGTAGTCCAAAAACTTAATGTCTCATTAGTTCCATCAATGTGACTACTGGGAATAGTCCCAAAACTTACTATATCATTAGTTCCATCAATATAATTTTGGGAAATACTGGGAATCGTCCAAAAACCTTATTTTTCATTAGTTCCGTTAATGTAACTACTGCCATTGCTGTGACTATACTCTCCATAGCGCCCTTTCACTCTCTGAGACAAGGCTTGTGTCCTGCTTGCTGTCTGTCCTGCAAAATAATGAAACAAATGACAGCTATTCCATTTTTCTTTTCTTTGGAGTTGCATTTCAGCATACTAGGTATAGTTGATTTCGAAATTGTCCTCATATTAAAATTAAAACTAACTTAACACTTCTACGAACAACATTCACGTCCAAACTGTGAAAACCCTCTTGGATTTTGAAACTCTTTGTGTAGGCTTCTAACTTTGCAGAATCATAATTATCTCTGTTTTACTCCAGGTGATGCACACACTTAGCGAGGGCATCAAGACACTCGGCGACGTCGATAATTTCTTTTCCTACATCCACCACGTTGGAGCAACGCATAGGAGGATCGACGGCTTCAAAGCTGAGAATTTTTGGGTAAAAGAGAAGTCTTATTAGTAATTATTCTATCCTGTTTCTGTACAGTCCGATTATTTCCAAAGTAGTCAACTTCAATGTAAAGTCTATCCATTCTCACCATCCATAATTGTAATACGACATGTTATTTTAAAATTCTTAAAGGTGCGTGCTTGCAACGAATAATGAATGTTGATGAAGTTAAGATTGTGCCTGACCCTGGTCTCTGCCTACCCCTCTGGGATACAGGCGGGAGTTTATGTTATATTATGTTTGTCCTAAAGGTGTCTTCCCATCTGTCCATAGAAAATAGAGCAGCCATTCCTGGAGGCGGCGAAGACGACTCTCGGCGAACGCTATTCGGCAAACATCGAGCAAATATACAAGATTACCATCAAGTTCATCATCGAGCACCTGGTCAAGGGATACGTGGCTGGAGAGGAAGGCATCCAAACGTTGCCGATGAAGTAATAACTCAGGGTGTGAGCGGAGCTGGAACATAGCATCGGACTATATGAACAACAGTCCTCATTTTCTAACGTTCAAAAAGTACGTGGTGTGTGACCAAACCAAAGAAATGACAACTTTGAGATTTTCTAAATTTAGATGACGACTGGAGTAAATCCAATTCAGCGTAGGTACTGACTCAAGCGTGACAGTTCAGTTTCGTTCACTGTTCAAAAATCGATGAGCATTCGTAACTTGAGGGTAACCCCTTAACAGCTTCTAATGCTATTGAGAAGAATAGGATTCCTTGTGATGCAAGGGACTGCAAGGCACTTCAGAAAAGTCATGTTTAAGAAGTCGTGTCAATACCTATACACTAATACACTAATGTCAAATTGTTTTTCGCCGTTGCAGTTCCAAAACTTGGTTTACATTGGTTAAATTAAGATGCAGCGTAGGCTGTTGTGAATATAACTATTTTAAATATTTGGGACTGTGTGCCATCTCAAATATTAAAATGGTTTATATAGAAATTATGATACTTTATATGGAGATTGTATTAAAATGTTGTTTTCTATGTACGAGCTTCAATAAAGGTTATTATTTATTTTATGAAATCTATGAAATTGTTCAAGCTTTTCTGTCTCACCTTAATTTGTTGATATCGCAAGAAAAAATATAATAGAATACCTAAAATGCCAACGTATTTTTCCCGACCACTGAATTTCTGACCGATTGGACAAAATTATTACACCAGAAGGAAAATACGAGCTATTGATGCGGTACCGTGCCCGGAAATATTCCAATATGCCCGGGCATGACTGTGGCCAAATAACCCTATTTGCCCTTCGCTAATGCAACCCCATTCTCATCACATCGGTAGACTGTACGTACGCTAAGCCTCTGAGTTGATTACCCACACAAATCCAACTACGTTAATAGAAATACGAAACAAATCTGTCCCTCTCTGACACTCTACTCCTATGTAGTCTGAAATGTCTAGACCACACAATTTATACCCTCTCGGCTCACTGAGCCGTGGCGGGGATGTGTGCTAAAGGTTTGGCGGAATGATAACGGTAGTTCGAGCGTTTTTACACGGGTCACCGCTAGTGATGTACCTTCATCATCATCAGCCATTTGACACACACTGCAGGACATAGGCCTTCTTCATGGTTTTCATAACCATGAGGGGTTTTGCCATAATCGCCACGCTTGGTATGCGGGTTGGCGATCGCAGTATGTGGTTGGAATCTCAGGAAGAGCTGCTGCCCGTCTCCTGGTAATTTATTTCCTTAGTCGCCTTGTACGACATCCACGGGAGGAAATGGAGTGACGCTATTCTTAATCCGGCGCCACACGGAATGTACCTTACCCGGGAATATTCCAAATATCATCTGGTTTGTGGCGTTAAAATGTCAGATTGACAATTCATGCACTGGAAAGTCACGACTTTTGACATTTACAACGCGTCACTCGCGTTATCGTATCACCTATCCAGCCTTTTGTAACTTTTACGAACGATTTAAGCAGTGCCTAAGAGTTACAGTTTAGTGAACAAAAAATGGCCGTTTTTGTACTAAGATCACCACACGAGTAGTTTCCGAGAAGCAAAAATTGGTCACGATTGTACTAAGGTCGTGAAAACGAGGCTTGACTGTATGTATTGAAAACCTATTTGGAGGCAAAAAATTACACCCATGCCGGGACGTGAACCCACAACCTCTTTTTAACTATGCCAGTGCTCTCCCAACTGAGCTACTGGGCAAGTGCAGGCATCGCCGAAATTTTGAACCTCTTTAAAAACTTCTCTGCATTAGGTACAGTTGGGAGAGCGCTGGCACAATTAGCCAGAGGTCGCGGGTTCAAGTCCCGGCGTGGGTGGAATCTTTAGCCTCTAAATAGGTTTTTAAAATTGTCCTCAGATTAATGCAACAAAGAATAAGATGTTTGTATTGAATTACTTAAACAGCTGTAGCGGTTGGCTCAGCTTAATTGTCACATCATAAGGTTTCAACACAAATTAAGCAATTAAATAAACTACTTACGATAGAGCCATTTGATTAATTGCTGCGATATTGGCAATCGATGTGAAACCTACCACTCGTAGGGTGATTAGGGAAATTGCTACAGGGAAACACACGTAAACAGTTAATTAATTAAATATACTTCATTGCACAAAAGAGACATAACAGGACAGGACGTTATTAAAATTATAAAGGTAAGATCCAAGTACCGGTGCGAAGGGAAAGTGCGATCTTACGTACGAAAAAACCACACAAATTATGGCACACATAAAAACACATTTTATACTTTATTCTACACAAAGAAAGAAACATTTATACAAGATATAAGCGTAACATAAACGAGTACGTAGGTGAGATTATTTTTATAGAAAATTGTTTCAGCCAACCAGATTCGGTAAGGGAATAATATGTGCACATTAGGGATAAACAAAACACATTACATAAAAAACCTAGAGGCTAAAAATTCCACCCATGCCGGGACTCGAACCCGCGACCTCTGGCTAATTGTGCCTCCCAACTGAGCTAATGGGTAAGTGCAGGCATCAGCGAAATTTCAAGCCTCTTTACAAACTTTCTCTGTATTACGTACAAAGTGTCCTCAGCACGGGTTAGTGCAACAAAAAGAATATAACATTATATAAAACACAAAAATAAAAAAACAGTTGTTTTGCGGTTTGTAAAAATTATTGTTATAAAAAATAAAGTTCAGTCAACTCGTGATGTGACAAAAACGTTATTAAAACTATCTTGTCAAGTTCAAGTTCATTCAAGAAAAACAATTGGAGACTTAAAAACGTGGTAGGCATTTTTGTTTTCTCGTGTACTCGTACAATAAAGAATATATTATCTTAAGGCCAAGAAGACAGAGAATACAGGCGCGGATTGGCAATTTCAAGCATGTAGGCTCGAACACCTCAGGCACTCAGGTTTCCTTACGATGTTTTTCTTCACATTTAGCGAGTTATTACTATAAACTCAAAAGTAAACGTATTTTAGAGATCAACATCTGGTTTCGAAGCCACGACCTCTTGATTATGAGGCAACCGTTAATAGAGCTTAGTAAAAGTTAAACATTACATTAAAATATAATTTAGAAAAATATAGAAAATTGTGATTTTTTACTACATTGATACTCTTTTTACAATTTTGCTAAATCCTTCAAACTCATAAACTATATAGAAAGCAAGCTTCTTATTGTGTTACCAATAGCCAATAGAATTCCGATTATACGGTCTTATTTATAAAAACACGATTCGTTAATTCGAACGCCCGTGTTGTGCCCACCCCAATATCATTGGGAAACTCGACTCTCGAAGTTGTAGACGAATACGTCTACTTAGGACAAACAGTCTAACTAGGCCGGTCCAACTTCGTGAAAGAGGTCAATCGTCGAATCCAACTCGGCTGGGCAGCATTCGGAAAACTTAGAAAAGTATTTTCGTCTAATATACCTCAATCGCTCAAGATAAAATTATACAACCAGTGTGTGTTACCAGTGATGACTTATGGCACTGAAACGTGGTCTTTCACTATCATTAAGAAAACTCAAGGTCACGCGACGAGCTATGGAAAGGGCTATGTTCGGAATTTCTCTACGAGATCGAATTAGAAAGGATGAGATCCGTAGACGAACGAAAGTCGTCGACATAGCCCAGCGGATTAGTAAGTTGAAGTGGCAGTGGGCGGGGCACATAGCACGCAGAACTGATGGCTGATGGGGCCGAAAAGTTCTCGAATGGAGACCACATATCGGCAAGCGCAGCGTAGGACGACCAGCCACAAGATGGACAGATGACCTCATCAAGTGGCAGGAAGACGCTGGATGCAGGCCGCTTCCAACCGGTCTTTTAGGAAATACATGGAGGAGGCCTATGTCCAGCAGTGGACTTCTTGTGGCTGAATGATGATGATGATGATTCCTTAACACGTTCAGCGCGGCGGCTCAAAACCGGTGTCGGACTTTCAGTGCGTTACGGGGCGTATAAAGCCCCAACCGTGACTTTCCTTTGGTGCGTTACAGGGTCGTTAGTGCCCCGTATACATGAGTCACTTAATTTGACTGTAATTTTATGATTTTTTCAAATATTTGAATGTTTTTTTCACTTAATGATAGACAGAAAATTCCCTACAATCCACTCTTTTCGCCTTTAGTTTCGATGAAAGATGACGAAGTGAGAAACTTTAAAAATTTACGGGGCTCTTCGGACTAGTTCAGTCCAATCAAATAATACCAAAACTGGCTTTTAGGGCAAATCGCAGACACATAACGACTGCGCAGATTTTTGTTCAAGTTATCTGCCCGGCAATGTAACTTACGTGACGTCGACACCTGCTATGACATAAATTACTTAGGCCTACTTTAACCACTTTCTTAAGTGTGGCTTAAACAGCATTTAACTAAAATTCTTTATGCAAAAGTCGATTTAAATGGTGACTTAAGTGACATTTAGGAAGTAGTGCAAGGCGACCTTAGTATCATACTGAAAGCTGAAACTCAGATTAAGACCGGGTAAACCATTTCTGCGATAATTAATGCAATCCAATTAGTGGCGTGGGTGATGGTATACCTAAACGCTCCTGCATCATTTCTAGTGCTACACCAAGGAACAACTCTTCAACTAGGTTGCGAAACGTAGTTTTCACCTTCTTCTTTATGTGCCGTCTTCTTTTTGAGGTTGGCAACCAATTCAAGCAACTGTGTTCAAGTTGTGTCCGTGTCCGTGATATATTTGGCAGTAAAGACTAAGTTTGGATATTTTATGGAATCAGGCGTTACTTTGCGGAAATCCATAATAGCATTAAAATGTGAAAATTACTTTGCTAAATTCCGCCAAAATCCCACAAGCACCATGCGGTTAGTTGATGCACTGCCCTCCCTCCGACTTTTTCAAGCAGAAGCAAGAAACAAACACACCACCAACGACACCAATACCTACTTGTGTGAAAACATGCGTTGCGAGTTTGCGACGCGTTTCGCCTCTAACACGAGGCATCCTCAGGCTCACTTGTCAGTCGACCATCGGAGCTCAGCACGGATTAGTGCAACAAAAACAATATATTCATGTAGGTACTGCAAGTGATGTAAATTACTTCAGCCAGATGTCGCTGTACTTACATGATTATATTCTTTGTTGCACTAATCTGTGCTGAAGACAATTTAAAAAAAGCTATTTATAGGCTAGAAATTCGACCCATTCTCTGAATATTTCAAGGGTCTACCTGTTGCCGTTATTAATATCTAGCAAAAAACGGCAAAAAATCACGCTTGTTGTATGGACTTTATATTTCACACAACTTAAATATATATTCAATTCTGTGATGCTCTAGTTTTAGCAAAAGACAAGTGTCTCGTGGTCCACGCAATCAAATGCCTTTGACAGGTCACAAAAAACACCTATAGCATCGCTACGATCTTCCCATGCACTATAAATATGTTATGTTATGCTGGTTATGGTATATTCGGTAATATTCGTTCAGTCAGTTATTTCATCGACCTATATTTTTCTTTACATCTTGTCACAGTGTTACCTACTCCAAATGATTTAGGGTCTACCTTTTAAATGTCTCGCTTGAAATAATTCACGGAAAAAAGATAAACAAAACAAGATTCGTTTCCTTCCAGAATTGCCTGGGGAAATATAGCTGTGTGAAAAGGATCGATGGATATCTCTTTAGGGTTCCGTACCCAAGGGTAATAGTTCCTATTACTAAGACTCCACTGTCCGTCTGTATACCAGGCTGCACCTGAACCCTAATAGCTAGATAGTTGACATTTTCACACAATGTATTTCTGTTGCCGCTATAAGAACAAATACTGAAAATTGAATATAATAAATATTTAAGGGGAGCTCCCATATAACAAACGTGATTTTTTTTGCCGTTTTCGCTCAATATTAATAACGACAACAGGTAGACGTTCGAAATATTCAAATGTTGTACAGATAATGGTACGGAACCCTTCGTGCGTGAGTCCCACTTGCAGTTGGCCGGTTTTTTTTTCATTCGCTAATACCATTGACAGCACCCGCACAAGAAAAAGTATTGACCAATACATTCATGCCTCGATTTTTAGAGTACAGTCGACATCATATGTGAGTGTTTTCTATATCTGAGTTGTAGACCAACATGTTTTCCAACAACTTTTCAATTTTTAGGGTTCCGTACCCAAAGGGTACCAAACGGGACCCTATTACTAAGACTTCACTGTCCGTCTGTCTGTCTGTCTGTCTGTCTGTCCTTCTGTCTGTCTGTCTGTCACCAGGCAGTATCTCATGAACCGTGACAGCTAGGGAATTGAAAATTTCACAGATGATGTAATTATGTTATATTTATGTTATGTTTCTATTGCCGCTATACACATCATCATCATCATCATTCAGCCACAAGAAGTCCACTGCTGGACATAGGCCTCCTTCATAGGCCGCTATACACAGAATAAAATAAATATTTGAGGGAGGCTCCAATACAACAAACGTTGTCTAAAGACAGCGCTCGCCATCTAGCGGTCATGTATGTAACCTTCACAGAACCGATTTCATGTCGTTGAATGTCAATGTTAAACGCTTCCAGTTGGTTTCAATAGATGGCGCTGTTCTCAAATTCGATCTTTCTCTAATGTTGTATAGATAATGGTACGGAACCCTTCGTGCGAGAGTCTGACTCGCACTTGGCTGGTTTTTTAATATCTAGATCGCGTTATAAATATGTAATATTAAGCTTAAAGTAGTAGGTCATTATTCATTGAACGATTTTAGAAATAATATACAAGGGGTAAAACGATTATTAAATTTAAAGTCTCTGAACTGAAGATAAGCAATTTATTTTGTTTCTAATTTGTGCTTTCAAGTATGAGGCCTTTGGCACCCTTCAGGTACGGAACCGTAAAAAAGTATCTAAACCGCTGCATGCCAGACAGACCCTGGGGAGATTTAGCAAAACCTCGTATATTTTTTAATGACTCGCGATGCTCATTAAACAGGTCTAACAGCGATTATTTATTAGGTAAAATTTTACCTAATAGGTAGGCAGTATTATTAGAGTAACGCGGTTAGAGATTTCTGTGAAGGAAAACATCGTGAGGAAACCTTGGTGTCTAAGGTGTTCACATACCTCAGCGCTCGTAATTGCTAATCCACGGTGGGCACGCGTGGTAATTAAGCCCATACTCTCTTTCTTTTCTTAGTTTTTCCATCTCCTCTATGGTCAGTAAGTCACTCCAATCTAAGTTTGAGGGAAGTTCCCCATTTGCAATGTTCTTGTCGGCGCAGCTAGTCTCTGATGAAATACGTTCCCTCAGACACTTAAGTAGGTCAATATTATCATTGAGCGTGCCTCTGGGGTACCGAACACCGTAATTCACTCACAGTAAGTAATAATATGCAAAAACCTGACCACGGGAGTGTACAGACGGGACTGCTTCTTTTACACTGGTACACTCTATTTAGGTGCGCAACGGGCGAGTTTACAATAAAGATGGCGGTCCAACCATAATAAAATAACATAACATAAGCAGCATACGGCCCACTGTAGGGCGCAGGCCTTTTCTCAGAGAGAGAGAGAGAGTATGGGCTTAATCACCACGCGTGCCCACCGCGGACTGGCGATTTCAAGCGCTGAGGTATAGGTATGAATAGCTCAGACACTCAGGTTTCCTCACGATCTTTTCCTTCACAGTTAGCGAGTGGTATTGCTACTATAACTTCACAAATGTTTAAACAAAGGCTTAAAGCCATACTGTTGGAAGCACAAAGCAACTAACGCTGCGCAATATATTTATAGTCAGAAGCTGCAGGAAATTTGAAACCAGGGAACAAATATGTACCTATCATCTTAACTATTTATTTCTTTCTTTTTTAATATCCTTAGTTCAATCTACTAATATAATGCTTTTCTACACCACGTCACGTTCTATATCATGAGTCAAATAAATAGTATGTATTTAAAAATATCTATGTACCTATGTTTTGTTTAAAATCATTTATGTATATTTTTAATTATAATTATATGCATGCATTATATTTATCTGTTTACATTTTAATATATGTATTTCAGTTTATTTATTTATTTATTTAAATTTCTAGTTTAGTTTTTCAAATTACAAGGGCCTCGCTGAAAATCAGCGCCTTTTGAATGCATAATAACATCCAAGAGACATTACGCTGAGCGAGGTACCTTTTGCCAGAACCTTTAATTTTAAGCTGTGTTGCTCCGAGAAGTTTATGTTACTCAATTCACGTACACCTAGATACACACATTAGTTTTAATTTTCTTATGTTGTTTTATGTCTGGCAATAAACACCATTTTTGCTTCTTTTTTTCTTCATGTACGTAACTTAGAAAACAAAGTCATAGGTACCTGGGTCTCCCGTTTCAGACCCCAATGTTTTACCCACTTGTTTTAACCATAATGCACGATGTTAATTGTAAATAAAACAAAAAGTTTTCAGAGAATAATTATCTTAATTTTTTTTATTATGATAGAAATATGTATGAAAACTATGTGTGAAACAAAATAGCGGCCATCGCCACGGTTTCGGTGGCATACCTTTATCCGATGGTCCATATTTTCAATGACGCTGAGGCATAATTGAGGTACATTGTGTAGATGTGCCAAATTATCTCATCCTTTACCTCTTGAATTGGAGCAGCTGCCCCAGAATGTCGGTCCAGCGAGCTAGTGGGCGTCTTACGCTGCATTTACGAGTTCGTGGTCTCCACTCGAGAACCTTTGCACCCCATCGACCATCGGTTCTTTGGCGTGTGTGACCAGCCCACAACCACTTCATCTTGCTAATTCTAGAGGCTATGTCACCTTAGTTCATTGGTCGATTGTCTCATTTGTGATGAAATTCATCAAAGAGACTTCGAGCATAGCCCCTTTCGTTCCGTTGTTCTCCCGTTCTGACTGTTAATTTATTATTTCCCATTCTGTCTTCGTTTCTTCGACTTTCGGACAATCTGTCATCATCATAATTAACTTGAGTAAGTTATATTAGGCCCATCAAAAGGGATGCGAAAAGAAGCACCCGAAAATATGCTGAATAAATAAAATCCGGACAAGTGCGAGTTGGACTCGCCCACCGAGGGTTCTATACAAATTTGTAAGTGTATATTATAAATATTTTTAGAAATCGAGTCTCGCAGTTTTTTCCGATCATTTCCCGAACTTGGAGACTCATTTTTTTAAGATTTTATTGCAAAGTATTATAGTTTTCAGATTTTTGTGTACTTGTAGTATGAGACAATATTGCTTGCCAAATTTTGTAGTTCTAGGTCAACGGAAAGAACCCTATCAATTTTGATTCCCTTGTGTGTCAAAATATACGTTTATTGCGTTGACTTATAAGTTTGATTTTCTTTCAGCTTTAAGGGACTGTAGATATATGGTTTTAATTTCAACTCGATACCTCCATGCGTTCCCGAGATAAAGGGTCTTGACAGACAGACGGACCGACGGACGGAGGGACTGACGGAATAATGGACAGACGGACTGACGGACGGACAATAAGGGGTTCATCCTATAAGGGTTCCATTTTTTCCTTTTGAGGTACGGAACCCTAAAAAGGACCAATTTCTTAATGCCTCTTAGGTCGATTGCACGCTTCGGTTTATGAATTGAGGACCTCACTGAGTAAATACTTCAGTCATTAAGTAGTATATAGATCTATCTGACTCTTGCGATTTTAAAAAAAGAACGAGGCAGAACGATATTTAAAAATTATTACATTTGAGTATTTAGTGAAAGTTTTGCGATAAAACAGCACTATTTAGAAATTCATTTCAACGTAAAAAAATCACATTCTATTTATTGAATATCAAGGTACAACGTGAGCTGTCTTTGAGTCACCTTTTTAGTGGAGAAAAGGGCAGTAAATAAATTTACATAATCTTAACTTGTAGACAATAGTTCTGTATGAAAAGCTATGCAGACAGTTTTGTATAATAAGAGTAATTTTCATAATTAATTTTACCCGTTCATAATTATTTTGTGACGCAAAACTTGTGATGAACGTATTTTTATTTTTAAATCATGTTTGAAACAAGGGTTTTCATTCATAAACAAGAAAGACGCGTAGAAAATAATCTGCTCTAGCGCGAATCTACGTCTTTGGAAATAAAAGCTGTCCGCTCAAAGGTTTACATTTTATTTGGCTTTTGATTTACCTAGAAGAGCTGGTCCGTATCGCCAATAATATTCCAGTAAATCCTAAGGTCGGGTACCCTCGGTTTCCCGTACACTAACAGTCTGTTAATGTACTGTTAATAGCTGTCAGTCGTTTTTAGGGTTCCTTACCCGAAGGGTACAAAACGGGATCCTATCACTCTGCCTCCGCTGTTTGTCTGTCTATCCGTCCGACCTTTAAAAGACAGAACTTCTTTGAAACCGTAATAGGTAGCCAATTGTAATTTTCACAGAATATGTGTGATGACAGCGGATTGCCTAACAAATAATGAAGTTTAAAAAATAATAAAAAATCAGAGGCTCTCCATAAAACAAACGTGTATTTCGCCGTTTTTTTTGTTTTGCTCTATCGTAAAAACGGTTACATACAGGCGTCACACTTGGCACAAGAAAACCACTATAGCAAACGTGTTTGGAATACTGACTACCTTCACCCTCATGCAACGAAGTAATACAGGGAGATCACTGCAAATTCGACTAGTTTTCTTTTTTTTTTTTTGTGGATTAAGGCAACCAATAATTCTGCCAATATCAGGGTTGATTGGACTAGTTAAAACCGTAACAAGATAACGTTACGTGACGTTACCGAGTTATGGCTGTCTTTCCCAAACCGTGGGTCGCGACCCACTGAGCCTAACGTGAAACTGATAATGTGACAGCAATTAATTAAAATGTTTATACTATTTTTGTCGCACTAACCCGTGCTGAGGACAATTTTAAAAACCTATTTAGGGGCTAAAAATTCCACCCATGCCGGGACCCGAACCCGCGACCTCTGGCCAACCGTGCCAGCGCTCTCCCAAGCGAGCCAATGGGCAAGCGCAGGCATCAGCAAAATTTCGAGCCTCTTTACAAACTTCTCCGGGTTCGGGTCCGGCATGGGTGGAATTTTTAGCATCTAAATAGGTTTTTAAAAATTAAAATGTCGTTTAATTAAACCTGTAAAATTTTCGGTGGTGGCTAACGTAAGACATTTTAATATTTGTATAAATCTGTGGTAGGTATATAAGCGTAAACCTATAATTAGCTCTATACTTATAATTTCGAAGTTATTAAGTAAGTGTCGCTTCTGAGCCCAATGTTCTGCCCACTAGGCTGCCACCGCTGTTGATTTTCCATGTATTGGGAAATAAACAAATAATTTAATATGTGAAACTAACGATTTCTTCACATAACTACGGCATAATATTAACAAGAAAATGCTGCAGCAGCAATATGTATTTACATCATGTTACGTACGCACTGATGTGTCGATGAGAATATAGTATAATGCAAGTAGGTAATTTACGGTAGGAATATTCCCTTAAGATCTCAAATTGTAGGTTTTACCTTAGACCTTACGGCTAGTCACTCTTATGCTGATCATCATCAGACCCTCAACTCTTCAGATGCTGAGAATGACAATGAATCTGAGTATGAAAGGAGATATTTTAGGTTTATGGCTAAAAAAGTCTATTAGTTCAATCGTTCTTATGTTGGTCATCATCAGACCCTCAACTATAAGAATGTATTTGAGTTCAAACTACCAGTTACAGCAAAAAGGGTTTTTAATCCCTCAAAAGTATTATTGTTTTGTCTTCAGAAACGTAATATAAAATTTCTCGGATTATTCTGGATAGAACTGGAAATTCTGGCAATTTGTGAATTCAAGGAAATTAACATAATAATCGATCCTAATACAGATCCCGAATATTAAACATATTTTTTAGAGGGTCCTAACCACTTTGGGAATCACTGCCTTAGATTATTAGATGAGGTCTCGTGTATGTCTTTGAAGCCCTTCGAAGGGTAAATAAATAGGTAATTAGTCATTGTCATGTAAATACGGAAGATTGGACAAATTGCGTTACCTACAGTAAACTAATTAGAAAGTCGGAGCTTGTTCAAAGGGAATAAGATTGTTTTTTCCCGTTTGAAGTCAGTGAAAGTAGCTACTTTTAGGTTTGTGTTTCAACGTATTCCAAATTTAAGTTTTTATTTTTCTAAGACCAACTAATTTGGAATACGTTGAAACACAAACGTAAATATATATATATGCTTTATTTACCACAAACTTTAATTACGGTGGCCCAAGAATTGCGCTCTAACAAGCTCTAACAAACGTGTTACAGATTTTAAATATATCAAATTGATCCTATAAGAGATATAACTTTTGAGGTACGAAATCCTAAAAAGGAGACGATGTAACAAAACTTGAGGAATAAACCTCCTTCTCGCATTGTGATTTCCTTTGTTTCCACAACCCAGTTTTTCAAAGAAAAGCTAATCGTAACTTTTTGTTAATCTGTGAATCCGTCACAAAAATCAAAAATGTCAAAACGTTTTTCATTCCAAACTTACCAATTTAGAATTTTGATTGTTGATTGATTTGATTTACAATGGCGAAAATCAATAAGGTCAAGAAGATAGATGTAGGCTTAACCGAAATAAAGGACAGCTTCGTCGTGCGCCAGCTTTTTGCGGAATTGATCGGAACATTCTGTTACATATCCATCTCTGTCCTCGCTGGCGGCACTGTGCCTCCAAATTACATGAGCATGGCCTTAGCAAATGGCATTATGTACGCGTCAATGCTTCAGGTCTTCGGGAAAATTTCTGGGGCTCACCTCAACCCCGCTATCACCTTGGGAGCTCTCGTCTGCGACCGGATACGGTTCTGCAGAGCCGTGTGCTACATCATCGTCCAGGCCGGAGGTGCTATACTAGGAGCGCTAGCCGCATACCACCTAACAAGCGAAAGCACACGAGGAAGTCTGTCTGCTACCGTTCCAAACCCGTCTATCACGGCCTTCCAGGCTTTCGGTCTGGAGTTGATGATGACTTTCGTGGTAGTCAGTGTGTTTCTAAGCATTGGGACTTTCAATCTGACGGGTCCGTTGGCTACGGGGCTGAGTATATCAGGTTGTCAGTTCGCCAGCCATGGGCTGACTGGTTCTCTTAACCCTGTGAGGTCACTGGGGCCTGCAGTGGTGATGAATATCTGGCAACACCACTGGGTTTACTGGGCTGGGCCGTTGCTGGGGGGGTTAGTTGCGGGTGTAGTCCATAGGATCTTCCAATGGCGCAGGTTGCTGAAGCCTTCGATTGCGCACGCCCACCCGGTCACCATATCACCGCAGGCTCCATAGATTTACGGCCTCATTTATAAAAACAGGATTCCTTTAAAGCACTCCTCAGTGGTAGTTTATATAATCTGCGGTTACGTATTTTCCGTGCAAAAGCTTTACCACAGACTATTTTAATCGGCGTTTGTCGAGTGTTTTAAGGAATCGTGTCCTTATATTAGACCGTTAGTTTTTGAGGCCCTGGTACCGGGCGAGGGAGGATTTTTGTACAGTTTTACAAGGGTATGTTAGTCAATGCTATACAATGTGTACAAATGTAAGGTTTTCATGTACTTATCATTCCCCATTATTTCACGTACTTTTTTTTCGGCGGGTAGGCGCGTATTACACAACACCAAAATATTTTAGCTCTCAACGAATTTATTTATTAAAACTTAACTACACAGCATTTACTTACATGAAACATATGCCTTAACTTATCTCGGTCCTACTGCCCACGGGAGAACAACACATCACTGCAACACTGCAACTCCACTCAAACTACTTCTACACAGTTCACTTTTGCCGATGGATCTGTACGAGAAACTGAGCAGGAATGTCGACGAATTGGCTGCAGTTTTTAACACCCGCATGGCCAATCATGAGAAGGAGCTGGGTGAGGCTTCTTCTGCCTCCGCATCGGGTCCAGATCTGGCGGGCCTGTCACGTGAGTTTGCAAAATTTCAAAGAGTTTGTATCGACATCGCTGAGTCTGCTCAGATCCCAAGTAGACTTGCTGCTACTGGGCCTTGACAGACATGAAATGACATCCAGACGTAAAGTCATCCTGCTTCATGGAGTCACAGAATCTCCTGCAGAATCTGCTCTGACAACAGTTAGAGGGCTGTTAACTCGCAAAATGTCAATGTCACCAGACTGTGTTGATAGTGTCTCTGTCTGCCATCGGCTGGGCACTGCCAAATCAAAGGCTAGGCCGATCCTAGTGCGCTTCTCTAACTTCGCTGCCAAGAGGGCTGTCTGGGATGCAAAGACTACATTAAAAGGAACTGGCATTGTGATCTCTGAGTTCCTCACTAAAACCAGACACGATGTTTTTATGACAGCCAGGAGGCACTTCGGCGTGCAGAGCTGCTGGACGATGGAGGGTCGGGTCGTCATTCTCCTCCCTGACAAAAGCAAAGCCAAAGTGGAGCAGATGTCCGAACTTCGAGGATTGATGGAGAAGTTCCCAGCAAAAGTATCGGATATACCGAAAGTAAAGCCGAAGAAGGCCGCGGAGTCCAAAGCTGGAAGCTCGAAGGCCAAGTCTACGACACCGGCACCGGCTTCTTCGTCCAGACGTGCGGCGAAGGAGAAATAACTCTGGTGTCTTGTATTGTATACCTACTGCAATCGGTCGGTTTATAGTGAACGCACATTTTATTCTACATAATTTTCTTGTTGTCTCTTGAAGGGTAGAATGTGAACTCTAATCGTTTAATCTTTTTGAAATCTGTCTCTATCACACTAAATTGCTTCTTGGCGTATACTACAGCCCTTCCCTTCACTTAAACTTCTTTAATAAATTTGAATCCCTTTTGGAAACCTTTTCTCCTCTGTATGACGACTCTCTTATCTTAGGTGATTTTAACACTTGCCTGATCAAAAACGACACACGCTCTGCTAATCTTCAGTCTGTTATTTCTTCCTGCAATTTAAACATTCTTCCTCTCTCTTCAACTCACCACGCTCCCAACAGTAATCCATCCCTTCTTGACCTCATTATTGTGTCCAATCTGTCCAAGGTGGCCAAACATGGCCAGCTTGATGCCCCATTCTCACACCACGACCTCATCTACCTTTCTTACAAAGTTCGTCCCCCCAAGCGGAAGGCGAAATTTCTTTTACTTCGCAGCTTCAAGGGTGTCGATCTGAATGCTCTTGCGGTGGATGTTGCTGCAATGGACTGGTCGCCTGTCACCGACAGCATGACCTGCGATGAGATGGTGATCCACTTCAACTCCATTGTGACGGCCCTTTTCGACAAACATGCGCCACTCAAAAGAGTTAAGGTCAAGCATTTACCTGCTCCTTGGCTCACGCACGCTATTAAGCAATTAATGGCTAAGCGCGATCAGGCCAAACGAAGGTACAAAAAGGATCCAACAGACGAAAAATTTATCTGCTTCAAGGTGCTGCGTAATCGCTGTAGTAGAATGTGTAGGGATGCAAAGAGAAGACACATCCACGAGTCAATTGAAAAGTACAGTCCAGCTGAAGTCTGGAAATTCCTCAAGACGCTCGGTATCGGTAAATCTCCTAACTCTAATCCTACACATATTGACTTTAATGCCCTTAATATGCATTTCTCCAAGCCTCCTGTCACTTTAGAAGACAGCATCAAAAACAGCACACTTCATAATCTTTCTTTACAGCGAAAACCCGACTGCGCTCCGTTCTCTTTCAAAACTGTCACAATGACTGACGTTAAGAAAGCTATCCTTTCCATCTCCTCTAAGGCAGTTGGCGATGACCAGGTCAGCTCACAAATGCTGCTGCTGGCCATTGATGGACTGGTACCAATTATTACACATATTTTTAACTTCTCCTTGGTCACAAGTTCATTTCCTTCTATCTGGAAAAGGGCACATGTAATTCCGCTCCCCAAATCTACCAATCCCACCTCGTTCTCGGAATTCCGCCCAATTTCCATCCTTCCTTTCCTTTCCAAAGTCCTTGAATCCCTTGTCAACATCCAGCTTTCGTCATTCCTTTCCACAAACAATCTTTTTAACCCTTTCCAATCCGGGTTCCGCTCCGGTCATAGCACGGTTACGGCACTGCTGAAGGTAACAGATGATATACGTCTTGCCAGAGACAACAGGCAGCTCACTGTGCTGACGCTGCTTGACTTCAGCAGTGCCTTTAACTGTGTTGACTTTGACATCCTTTTAGCCATCCTCAGCTCTCTTAACGTATCTCCTCTTGTGATAGAATGGTTCGACTCCTATCTCCGGGGACGCCAGCAGTGTGTGCGCTCTGATGAGAGATCCTCTGATTGGTGCAAGCTCACTGCGGGCGTACCCCAAGGTGGAGTCCTCTCCCCTCTCCTTTTCTCTGTCTTCATTAACTCTGTCACGGAATCATTGTCATCCCGCTACCATCTCTATGCAGACGATCTACAGCTTTATAGGCACTTTGGAGTGGATGAGTTTGATTCTGCTGTGGACTCCTTGAATGCCGACCTGCTTCGGATTCTAGATTGGGCTCGTCACTTTGGTCTTCTGGTGAATCCCAAGAAATCGCAGGCGATGTTAATTGGCAGTCCACACTTCTATAAGTTGCTTATGAAGCATAGAGTGGTCCCCACGGTTGTCTTTGATGGCATACCTATTGCATACTCAACCACCGCTAGGAACTTAGGAGTGCTCTTTGACTGTCATCTCACTTGGGCTGCTCATGTCGGTGAGGTCAGTCGACGAGTCTTTGCAGCTTTCCATTCGCTCCGCCGTCTCCAATTCTTCCTTCCCCTTAAAACTAGAACTACTCTTGCTCAGACTCTCCTACTTCCCCTACTTGACTATGCGGATGTCTGCTACTTGGATGCCAACGAGGAGCTGCTAGATAAACTCGAACGACTCCAAAACTTGGGTATCCGGTTCATATACGGTTTACGCAAGTTTGATCATGTATCCAGCTTTCGACATGAGTTAAATTGGCTCCCAATTCGTCTTCGCCGGAATGCACATATCCTTTCTCTTCTCTACAAAATCCTGCACAGCCCATCCTATCCTCTTTACTTAAAAGAGCGTTTCCAACTATTGCACTCTGGAATGAGACCTGTAAGATCAATAAACTCTCATCTTCTTCACATTCCTGTCCACAATACTGGGGCTTATGGGGATTCCTTCACGGTGCACTCAGCCAGGCTGTGGAATGCACTGCCGCAGAGTATTCGTACTAGCCCATCACTTAGTATTTTCAAAAAACGGTTGAAAGAGCATTACCTAATATAACTCCCTGATAAGTAAGTTGTCATTAGGTATATATTTTAAGTAAGTACGTATTTTCCTTTCATTGTTTATGTAGTTTATTCTTTTCATTATTGTCATTATATATATATGTATTTTTGGGTAGGTATTTATATTATTATTATTTTGTTATTTGTGTAAATATGTATGTAGTATATTATATCATGTGCACGTGCGTAGACCCGTTTCACACCTCCGCTCCGACTCCCCAAGGTTTGCTGGAAGAAATCTCTTACAGAGATAAGCTCGCCTTTGTACATGTACTTTCTTTTGTTACCTTTCCTGTACTCTATTCTTGTGTGTGCAATAAAGTATAATAATAATAATATCAATATTGATTATGCTACTCAGAGCTAAACCTAACAAAAATGCAATTTGGTAATAGGTACTTTTTTATTTGAAAATTATTCCAAAGTAAGGCTTTCTAATTTATCACGCCCTACTCCGTATTACTTTACTCAGTTGCATTTTTTTCTGAATAAGCAATTAACGTTTACGACAGTTTTTTTTTTTTTAATTTTAAGTCACGTCCCACTTTTTTTATTAATTACGCTCAGGGCGCATTCTGTCGGGGTCCCATTCTATCACGTGCGGGGGATTGCACCCTCACTTTCGCACCCGAGCTCTACGCTGTACCTACCTACTTAAAATAAAGCTTATTGCCTCAACTGACATTAGGTGCTTAGGTTTTATATGAGTATTCCTTGTATCATATTTGTTTCGTTTGTAAAGCGGTAGTTTATTTGTAGTTTGTTATATGTCTACTTTCGTGAAATAAAAACCACGAGATAAAAAGAGACCAAAACATATCTTGTTCAGCCTCTTATTTTCAAAAGCAAACTCGACAACACATGCGTATAGTTTTGTTGCAAAATCCGCCCGTATCGTAGCGGAGTAGAGTGCACATTCGTAGTATTAATAATCGTCACACTATAGGGCACAGGCTTTCTCCCGCAGAGAGACCACGCGTGCCCGCCGCGGATAGGCAATTTCAACCGCTAAGGTATCCTCCAATCCAATCAGTCGGTACCTCAATGCTGAGGATCGTGGCCGCTGTGACAAGGATGAGTCTAGAGTGCTCTCCATCTGGACCTATTGTTAGCCGTGTGGACTGCCTGGGGAAACTTGAGTTTTGTGTCCCTGGTGATCTGGTCACTAAATTTAGCGGGTGGTCTGCCTCGACCTCGAGGTATGTGAACACCTTAAACCCTCAGGTTTCCTCGCGATGTTTTCCTTTACATTTAGCGAGTGGCGTTGCAACTAAAAATTGACAAATGTACGTGTCTTAGAAAACAAAGGCACTGGTACACGCCCGGGGTTCGAACCCACGACCTCCTGAATGTGAGGCACGTGACGGACCCCGCTACCACACGGTCCTTATTCTCCACGCTAATTCTCCATAAACGCTGTGTAATGAAAAATAAATATTGTCTATGTTATTACCCTGTTACCACGGTTTGTTTACTACAAGTCGTTGGTAGAAATCGTTAAAATACGAAAAGCAGTAATGTCTACCAACTTATTTACTCGTCCGTCATTCATTCATACAATCAAATAAATTGTCATCTCTACACTTTCATATTATTCTTGATATTAATTGAATATGGAATGAAATATTCAATGAATAAATTCAAATTCAAAATATTAATGTGCTCTCGACTGTACCAAGACAGAAGACTGACTTTAGACTTGATCCGAAGCGTAAGCTCAACAAGAGGCGGATATTTTATTGTATCTTACAGCGACGTCGCAACAAAAGTTTACTAAGAACTACCACGTACCTACATGCCTATTAAAAGTTCCATAAAAGAGAGTGCACTTCTGAGACACTTTAGTTTCTGAGTGGCGATTTCGCCTACGTATCTACATGTTATACTATTACGACGCACCAGATACAGTATAACGGAAACTTTATACAACGTGTCCTTGAAATAATGCAGGTGACGGAACGCTTATGCAACGTGTTGTTTAATTAATGCAAGTAAGACGGAGTTTACACGTTCAGTCTGGCGTCAGTCAATTCCATCAGTCTGGTTAGACTGACGGCAGACTGATTGTCTATTCAATGGATTGATGGACTGATGGGCCAGACTGACGGATATTCGAATATTTTGATAATTTTCGTTAGTCACGGTCAGACTGACGGCAGACTGATCGTCTGAATGTGTTATCTATCAGTGTCGCATCAGTCAACGCCAGTCAACGCTAGGTCAACACTCAGGCACTTTAGGCAGCATACTATAACCTTGAGGCAGCATGGAGGAGGATTCTCTTTTTAACAACCATTATGTTTACACCACATCCTCTTTTGGCGTTTTTTCATTCCCGTAGTTATTATTATTGCAACGCAGGTTTTTTTTAAAATCCATAATCACAGATAAAGGTATGTGCTTGGTGCTGTCGTATTGGCAAAATCCATCAGACAGACGGACAGTGGAGTCTTAGTAATAGGGTCCCATACCCTTTGGATACGGAACCCTAAAAAACCGGAGCAAAGTATCTCATACACACATTCACATCGATTCCCTGCCTCTTTGTACAGTCGACAGCAGATCAACCTTTACGTGTTTGTTGCAGTCACACTTACCGTAACTGATTAGAATGAACGTAAGTAAATTTTGATGTGTTGCGACTGTACTAGATGAAACCTGGCAATCATACTGCCACTCAGAAAGAACTACCCATGAATATTTCTATGGCTACGAAAAGCCAGCTACAAAAAAACACTGAATTTTAATACGATATACTTCGTAGCATCTAATTTGTTCAATCAAAGTGAAACCATTAAAATATTCTTTCAGAAATTCAATGTGCAAAAGTAAAAAAAGGTCAAGAAAAAGGAAAATGCTAAATTACAGGATATCTCTTTGATTTATGATACCAACCGCTGGTTTCTGAATTGAGAAATTTACTAAGTAAATACTTAAGTATCGTTACGAGATCTCTCTTCAAATAACATTTAATAACTAGACAACGAAGTCTTTAAATAGTTACCTACTCAGTGAAGTTCTCAATTTAGAAACGAGCGCTATGTAAGTTGAAATGAATTTGTTCTTACTATTTATCGTTTTAATCAAAAGCATCAAAATACAGGGCGTTAATTTATATCACTTTTCAAATATCGGTGATGGTCGTTCTAATCAATCAGACCGAATTCGAACTGGACATAGGCCTTCCGTGTGGCGCCGGATTAAGAATAGCGTCATTCCATTACCTTCCGTGGATGTCGTAGAAGGCGACTAATGAAATCAATTATCAGGAGACGGGCAGCAGCGTCTTTCTGAGATTCCAACCGCATACTGCGATCGCCAACCCGCCTGCCAAGCGTGGCGATTACGGCGAAACCCCTCATGGTTGTGAGGGCCATGAGGGAGGCCTGTGTCCTGCAGTGGGCGCCATGTGGCTGATGATGATGATGATGATAGGCCTCACCAAGGCACGCTACTTCTTCCTGTCCTCGGCCACCCTCATCCAGCCGCTGCCAGCAATCTGCCTCAGATCTTCGGCCCATCGAGCTGGTGGGCGTCTGCGTTGGCCAGTTCGTGGTCTCCACTCGAGAACCTTTGCACTCCATCGACCATCTTCGGTTCTTCGGCATATGTGACCAGCCCACTGCCATTTAATCTTATCATCATCATCATCAGCCATTTGACGCCCACTGCAGGACATAGGCCTCCCTGATGGTTTTCCTAACCATGAGGGGTTTTGCCATAATCGCCACGCTTGGCAGGCGGGTTGGCGATCGCAGTATGCGGTTGGAATCTCAGGAAAACGCTGCTGCCCGTCTCCTGGTAATGTATTTCCTTAGTCGCCTTCTACGACATCCACTGAAGGAAATGGAGTAACGCTATTCTTAATCCGGCGCCACACGGATAATCTTATAGGCTAATATTTTCTTAAGTGAACACGAGCACAAGACATAATAAAAACTGAATATTTACTCGTTTACTTTTTCATTTTACAATTTTCCGACGTTTCCGTACTTTTGCAAGTGCCGTGGTCTCGGTAGACTGATTAAAAAAATAAACGACTAATATCCGTGCAAATTCAGTTCTCATATGCTATGTAATGTTAGTCACCTTAGTTCTAATAAAATTTATAGTAATGAAATGGAGTCATTAGCAACATATATTATATCCCATCTTTATTACTTAAATTAAAGTATAATTTCTCCCCATGTAGCAAAGCCGTTAGACACCATGTACCTAGAGCGAATTTTATCGTACAATCAGTCCTTTACATTTTTGTTGCTAATTCGCCCGTAACGTTACGTGCAAGCTGGTAAAGGTCGACTTACTGTCGACGGTACTTACGCCTCAATTCAGTAAAGGGCTCACATCAAGGGCCCACTCGGTGTCAATCATCGATTAACATCGAAGGGTGATCGATTGGGAATTGGGCAGCGGAGCGGGGTCTGTCGGACCTAAATCAAATCTTCGCGTCATTTTATTTCTCCAAGTGCTATTGGGGTGGATTTTCCCGATTGTAGTCCAGACATTAAGTGAAGCGTACCTAGTATACTTACTAACCTGAAACAGCTGTGTAATCCCTTTATTTTGGATCGTTTTTAGGGTTATGTACCCGAAGGGTGCCAAACGGGACGCAATCGCTAAGGCTTCACTGTCCGTCTGTCTGTCTGTCCGTCTGTCTGTTTGTCTGTCTGTCACCAGGTGGTATCTCATGAACCGTGATAGCTAGGCAGTGGAAAGTTTCACAGATGATATAACGCTATAATCACAAATACTAAAAACAGAATAAAATAAATATTTAAGGGGGGCTCCTATATAACAAACGTGATTTTTTGCCGTTTTTTCTCGATATGTGTGTCTAATGTTGTATAGATAATGGCACGGAACCCTTCGTTCGTGAGTCCGACTCGCACTTGGCTGGTTTTTGTTTTAACTTTTTGTGTTACTTTAATTAAGAGTACGGTCTACATTATAATGTGACATTTAACTGAGGATGAGCACTGCTTACCCTAGGCTACAGGGTCTCCTCCCTGTTTTAGGAAGCAGAGGTTCTACATCTTATCGTATATTATTTCTACTAAATTAAAGCTAAATAGCTCCTAGTGTTATTGTATCATCCTTATGAATAAAATTACTTACTTACTTACTTACTTACTTACTATGTTTCTATTTTAATCCAGTTATGGTATCTTAAAGAGCTTTTTTTCAATTATTAAATTTTTTTTTCTCTGTTATCAAACTTATCAAATCTGTATATTTGTTCATACCTCAGCGAGTCAGGTGCAGCAGAAAACCAGCGCTAGTCGCCTTTCACTGGCATTTTGCTGAGCTGCAGCCTTTCTCTGTTGTAGGTAGCACTTGGGTTCGGCATGATTGTACTCGGTACTACTATTTTTGTGTTCTCGTTTCTCTCCATGACTTTGTTTTATTTGTGTGTTATGGTCATTTGTGTCACAATGGAAATAAATGTTTTTCACTTGCGCTCTCACTCTCTTTCACTTTCACTTATGGTGTCGTATCGGGAGAACTTTTGTGTGACGCTTTTGGGCTCGAATCCCGGCACCTACCTATGACTTGATTTTCTTAGTTACGTAGGCCTCTACTTATCTATACAACCCGTGAAAGGCGCCCGCTGTTGGGCATGGACCTCTTCACAGTCACGCCAACCTCGCTAGTCCCCTGCTAATCTTGTCCATTGTTTCCTGCCGCCTTCTTAATGTCATCAAACCATCGGGCAGGGGGCCTCCCCACCGATCGACGGCCAGTTCTCGGCCACCACGTGGCCACCACCCTATGACTTTCTTCGTCCAGCGTCCGTCTTTTCGCTTAGCTAGATGTCCGTTACGTAGCTGGTTAATTTGTAATAGCAGGTAGTTAACCGTGAAGGAAATCACATCGTGAGGAAAGCCACGGTCTAATTGACTACACTCGTATTGGAATTGTCATTCCTATAAATTACCTACCTGACTGAGTTGAGCGCATGGTATAGGTGCTGGGCAAGCCTACTTCAGCTAAAAAAATGTCCCATGGACTGCGTCTGAGTGCTCTGCTCACTTTAACCTACCTAGAGTAGGTAGAACTAAGTAATAAGCCCGAGTGTAATTGAAACTGTGAAAATCCTATCACAAAAAATATTTCACTGTATAACAGTGAGCGGACATTACAAACTCAATGCGCCTTGAAGCCTAAAATATTATATTTCTTTCACTCCGATACGGAGCTGTAAAGCAATAAACACAAAAAACAATATCTCTAGTTTCATTCCCCGTTTTATGTCGTGTCTAAGAAGACGCTAACATGACTATACCGAGTTACAGAAGTACCATCTTACCTACAAACTCGTTCGTTATCCGTCACGTTATATTATGGTCTGAGATAAGGATTCACTACGCAACCCCAAAACACGTTTCATCTTCTGTCATTTCACCTTTGACAACTCGTCGGTCGCTTACCTATGGGACCGTTCAAGATTACGTAACTAAATTACGGGGTAGATACTACGTACGTAACTAGTTGTATCTACCCCACCTCCCTCCTCGTCAGCAAAAGAAATAATAGCGGTTAGACCCGTTTAATATATTATCTCCCTGACGCCCCCCGCCCCAAAGTCATCAAAAATAAGCAAAGCTAAGACCCCCCGCACCTTGTAGATTACGTAATACTTGAATGGCCCCTATCATTGAATTTTAAATTCAATGCCCCTATGCTAGAATTCGTTATGTAAATCGAATCTTTTTGATTTTAGGTGAAATTAACCAATGAAGGTTTTTGGTTTGCCAATAAATCGCAAAAAATCGATCGTATTCATATCTACCTCCAAGCCGCGCGACCACCTCAATAGTAGGTATAGTCAACACAGGTCAACCATAACATTTTTGTTGCAGTCGTTCTTAACGTAACTGTTTAGAGTTCAAGTAGGTATGTAAAGGTTGCTGTGTCGAATGTACTAAATAGAAATGTAGGTATGCTGGATGTTTTGAGCTATGCGGCTTCGATGTATTGTTTCAAGACGATGCGTGCATTGGCGCTTACCTACTGCTTAGGTAAAACGTAGCACCGCATTTCGCAAATCAAAAATTGGACAAATTGAAATATCGTACAAACAAACTGTCGTGGAGTCGTTCGTTATACTTAGATGAAATGTGTTTTGGAGTGGCGAGTGAACCCGTTAGATAAAGAGTGAAGAAGTTTGGGGTACAAGACAATATTGTTGCACTATTGTTGTGACAATTTGTTATTTATTGTTATTTGAATAGATTCGTAAGCATGCTATGCCTATTAATTGTAACTATGGGCCGGTTTCTCATTTGAGTCTAAGTCACGCTCTTTTCTGGGAAATTCGAAGAGACACAGCACTACAGTTTTAACTGTTTAAGTGAAATTCTGAATTCAGAGACTGGCCCTGTATCTTTGAGTGTTGTGGCAATTTAATAAATGATTATCTCATTTATGACACTCATTTGGCATCCCAATTGAGGCCGTCAGCGCAAAAGTGGCCTAAGCTTAACATAGAGTATGGAGATAATGAGGTATAAATTTTCATGAATTTAAATTTAATACAATAGTCTGCTTTGTTGGCAAAAACAATACCTGCAAAGAGAATGTTTACAACGCCATCTGTTATCGATGGGTGAAACTAGGGATAGGCCGGTTTTGCATCAAAATTTATTATGTTTCAAATAAATTGCAATAGATAAGTAAGAATATGAAAAATTGTGGGTTAGGCCACTTTTGCGCTGACGGCCTCAATTCGCGTTTTAGAACAATTTTTGCTCTGTGAGTTTTTCTCAGATTATCGTATAGTATCAAAGTTTAGATAACTTTATCAAACGTATACCTACCTAATACAAGCAATAATAGGTTCAGTATAAATATTTCACGTGGGCTAAGTAGCCAGCTAATTTAAGAAAAGTGAACCTTTTGTAGGTACTCACCTACTTAATTTCGGAGTGTTTGTTATTCAACTCGGTAAATAATAAATAGGTACATTTTTTTTATTTGTCAAGTTTTTCTGTCGGACGGGCATAAAGTAATCTCTTGTATTCTCTTGTTATTTTCTTGTATTCTACTGAGATTTGTTTTTATAGATTCGATGAAAATAGGAATGAAGGCGTACAGTCGTCAGCGGGTCATTCCTCACATTTTTTGTTGCAATTGAATAGAATAGTAGGTATGTAAAGGTTGACGTGCTGTCGACTGTACGGGAAGCGCATAAGCAGTCACGTCTCTTCACCACATGCCTGGATTGCTTAGGATAACAAAAATCCGGCACTATTGCTTGCAAGTGCCTAAATAGGCTCTTTTTCTCCTTTTTCTTTTTTTCTTAATTTTTTTTTTGTACGGTGTAAAATAGTACCTATATTTTCATTACGAGTGCGGAAAGCCTGTCATTACAAAGAGTTCCTACAAATGTCTACCCGAGCCGAGGCGCAGCCGAAGGTGAGGGTTGACAGTCGGAACAAGTTGCAATGTTTGATGGTACGTTTACACGCTTGCCAAGCCTTGGCAAGGATCGACAATCGCAAGCATGTAAAAAGGGCGTTTGGCTTGGCTTGCGTGGGCTTGTGCCTGCTTGCTTCCGATCCAGTCGAGTGTCGGTTTTTTTATGGTACGTTTACACGCTTGCCAAGCCTTGGCAAGGATCGACAATCGCAAGCATGTAAAAAGGGCGTTTGGCTTGGCTTGCGTGGGCTTGTGCCTGCTTGCTTCCGATCCAGTCGAGTGTCGGTTTTTTTACGCAGATCAAAGGGCGTTTGCGGCAAGCGCTTGCGATGCATTTACATGTTGGTCCGCGTTTAGTAGCCATTGTGATCTCGCGGCGAGTACACGTTTGCTTGAACTTACAAAAAATAAATAAAAATATTTTAAATATTTTAAATATATTAAATATTTTAAAATAAATAAAATTATTTCACTTTGCTTACATTTCAAATAAAAGTACGTTAAACCAAATGCAATAGCCGTCACAAGTTCGGTGTCCGCCATGCTTGGATGTATATTGCAGACTGACGCATTCACAAGCGTATAAACGCCTTTCAAACGCCAAAAGAGATTTGTGGAGGCTTGGGACTGTTTGCAGTTTGCCAAGGCTTGGCAAGCGTGTAAACGTACCATGACGGTTGCGCACGTGTACCGAAAAGAAATTTTTTGGAAAATGGCGCCAACGGTAAAAAGAATATAAGCAGAGATTTTTTTTTTCTTTACCCATTCTGGGTAGGCAAAGGGAACTATGCCCATACAGCCAAGTCTTCAGTAGATTTTTTTTATTGATATGAAATGAAAATGTAATTTAATGAGATGAAATGAAATGGAACCTAACCTAACTCATTGAATCAAATCATTCAATCTGATATTGAAACAAATTAGTAGCTTATTTTTAGAAATATTTGCATGAATCATATAAACTTTTATGAAAACTTCGTGGTTGCTTTTTTCTTTTTAATAGACATTATTTTGACAGTTGGGAAAGAGAAGAGTTCGGAAAAGAAAAACGATCAAGTATGTAATAGCCCACAACGCTACGTCCCTGCAATACGTCACTTTTTGAGCAACTGTATTAAAAAGAATATTTGAGTACTTACTTTTTACAAATTTCGTTCCAGTCTCATTTTGTAAAATAAGTTCCGAAAAATAAGGTTGTCTGGAAGAAATTGCTGTTAGAAATAAGGCCCATTGTACTTTTTCATTGTAACTTTCATATTTTATGTCTCGCTTCTTGTGTGCAATAAATAATATTCTTATCTTCCGTTTCCCTACCTTTATCCGTCCTTCAAAAACTTGACACTGGCGTAGGCACAAACCGTGCAGAGCCACAATAAAAAAAAGTACTTTTGCTTTGGAAGTGGTTTATTCTAATATAATAAAAATCTTGTGTCACAGTGTTTGTTATCGAACTCCTCTGAAACGGCTTCAATACGGCAAAACCACTTTTGCCTAGCCAGCTAGTTACATATAAATTTATCGATGTAAAAAGACGAGCGTGTGTCCGGCATGATGTAGGTATCGCTCGCACAATTTAACATTTATAACATTTGACCACTAATGTACTAGAAAGTTGTGACCGTTACATTTAAAAATGCGCGACTCCCGTCCTATACTCCCTATACAGATATTGTTTTCTGGACCGTACTAGTGTGTGGCGGGTTTTAATTGGAGCTGGATGGCGTATTGGGGTGAGAAAACTGATTATTGAAACCCTTACGAAGGTTTCCACAACACAGGCTTGACCTAGCGTGGCGACCACAGTAAACCTGTCTGTGTACCTATGTAACCATTTTTATTTTTAATAAAGAACTTTTTACTTTCTTTTACTTTTACCTTAATCAAATGAAAAACTTTTCTGTGATATTTTGTCATAGGTACGACAATAGGTTTCTGGGTAATTTTGGACGAGGTACGAATTGGATTAGGTAGGTAAAAAATTTTAGACAAATTTCGGAATAAGTTACCTAAGTGGAACGAAGGGGTTGTTTTACGGTGGAAAATAATTTCCCTTTGTTTATCGCTGCATAGAAATTTCTTACAGCTATTTCTTTCATGATTATTTTTTCATTGTGACTTATTCTATTCTTATTAAACATACAGCAATTTTGCTAAAAATTGTTAAGGAGGAATCAATTATTTCAACTACCGTATAACTACAACTAAATAATGTACAAATCAATCGGTATTTCAAATAAACAGGACTATTCATTTCAAGTGTGAATGTAACTCTAGTGTGACAAACTTTCCTTGTGAACTTCACTACCACACAAATTATTAGCAGCAAGTGAACTCACAGCCCTGCTACGTAAAATGGCCCAATTATACGGCTAAGGTCGGAAACCACAGGACCAACTAAACTAAACTAAACCAGCAGCAGAGCTGTTCCAGTATTTCATACTATAGGTAGGTAGTTGCCGCCTACAGAAACAGCAATATTTTTTCGCGATTTCGAAAATTTTCTCAATGGTAAAAATCCTGTCAAATGTGTCGTCTGAACGCCCCTTCACAGTGTGGCCAGACTAATATTTGTTTCTACCAATTTCTACCAAATCGTATCTCATAAAAATGAAAATGAAAATTGGAACGCAGCAAAAGGAAACAACTGACATTTGACAGCTGACCGCGAGAGAGAGATAAAAGTAGACCAAAGTCGAACGACGGCTTCAAAAACCAAAATAAATCGAAATATTATTACGCGATAAACTCATTTAGTCCTGCGGTTTCTTTGTGCTTCATACGTTTAACCTTCGTAAAAGGTTTTGGACGCAGAACTCACGCGAAAAACAGTATCTAACGCGGAGCACCGTGCGAACAAATATGGAGTCTTGTCTCGGCGTTGAACAGGACTTAGACAAGGCAATTTCCAAGCTTTGTAGCCTAAATGAGCATGCACACCGAGTGCTAGAAGATGCCGTGAAGCAGTTACAAGACTTGAAGAAAGAAATCGCTGACAGTAAGTAGTTTTACATCGTTTATCGACGGTCTTTGTTTACATGTAGATACCGAGTTTATACAGTTTGCGGTTGTGTTTATCAGTGATCGCCTTTCCCTCGGTCTCGGTTCAGCTGTTTGTGCATCGTAAAACTACATTAAATTTAGACGAGATTGGGTTGTTTAGCAAATCATGCTGTGTTGTAAAGGCATTGCCATCTTCACAAACATGCCATTGACGGAATCCTAGGAATGTCATAGAAAAGACATGAATTGAAGAGAACTTGAAACAAGCCTGGTTATACAATATAATTAGACTGTGTAGGGAAGAATAATACCCACCAGGGACAACAATACAGCAGCTTTTTATGTTTCCTTCCAAATTCAGATCAGTCACCCTTTAAGAATGCAGATGATGTCAATTACAAAAATACAATAAAAAGTTTGAGTTAAACACAAAAGCAAAACTAGGGTTAAACTGTAGGGACTGTCTAGTGAGTTTGGGGGGTACCTACAGGGCGGGGTAAAGTTAAGGTTAAACAATAGATCACTCGCAACTGCACCTGTGGTCTGTAGTTATTCTTTTAATGGTTATCACGGTTAAACTATAAGGACTGTCTTGTAAGTTAGGGATATATGGGGCAGAGGGGGGAGGGGAGCGGGTGGGGATGTATAGGTTTTGACAGAAAACGTTTTGTTTTCGCTCATATTTCGTTTTATTCGTAATAAATTTATATTGCAGTGCCTGTACAAAAAAATATCTAAATGGGTTCAATTAAACCCCGAGGAGCCCTCTATACTTACATCATAATTTAAAGTCTACTAGACAGTCCCTATAGCCAACCCATTATCAGTTCTATCGGGGATGATTGTCTGTAGAAGTGTTATTAAATTGTCTACTTTAGATAGATAAATAGATAGATAGGATAGATAGAGAACACTTTATTGCACAACCAGGTGAAAGATATTATAAATAGTTTACTTTACCAATAATATGGCGGGCCATCCATATACAGTTAACAGACTTTATCCATATACATATAAACTTGAAATCTGCTATGAATATCTGGTTTTTCGCTTTGTCCCTGATCAGGGATAACAGGAACTGATGACAATGACATAAATCATTTGTATACACTGGCATGTAACATTAATTGCAGAGAGACAAGAAAAATAATTCTTGTCTCATCATCATCAACCCATTATGTCCCCACCGAGGGGCACGGGTCTCTTCCCTGAGGAAGGTATAGGCCATACTCCACCACGGGGGCCAAGTCCGGATTGGTGGAGGCTTGTAGACTAGTGGCTCGTCTACTGGCAGAAGTTGTCAAGCCGCCCTAAAGCCTCTGACTTGGCTTAACGACTGCCATCTATCGACGGCAGCCGGCACCAACAGCTTAACGTACTTTGCGAAGCACGGAACCGCTCGGGAAAATTCTTGTCTAATCTTTACCATCAATATTATTTCAGTACCCCCAGACACACCACTGACTCCGGCTCAAACGCAAATTGTTAAAGAGTCTGCGCAAAGGATCAAGGAGGCTATGCAACATCTGGCTACAGGTAAAATAATAAGAATTTCTACATGTTACAAATCTGTTTCTTTTTACCTCTGTCTCATCCTCATCGCAGATGGTAAGCAAATACCTAAGATGTTAAATGTTTGCCGTTTAGGTGTGGTGGGGTGGAGTCACCAGATAGATGGAATATTTTTTATTGAACATTATCTTTATTGAATATTCTTATATCTTATCTTATCTGTGGAATAAGACCCACCCATCAACATTACTCACTTATCTAGTGTGAGTGAAGGTGCCATTGGACGCTGTATAAATTATCTCATTACGTAGATGCAAAGGCCAAAGTTTATCTTATCTGTGGAATATAATTCAGATGTTTTATTTCTCTGAATCTGCCAGCTGATTTTGTTTCATTATAATGAGACAGTTTCAGGGCAGATCTGGCGTTGCGATCCTAGTCAGTTGAATTGACTATACAACCTCCATGGATTTGTTAACAATAATGTCTGTTTGCTTCAGTCGCCGGACAATGCGTCTGGTATCAAGTAGACCAGCAGCCAATGGATTCTCGTGATGGGCCAGTCATTCTCATGTGCTACCATGCTGCGCTGGAGACTGATCATAAAATTGTATTTTGGGCATTAACCTAACAACTGCCCTCGCTAATGGGATGTATATGTGGTCTATACAAACTCGGACACAGATCTGTGACATGGCAGATAAGCGGTTAAATGACTAAGTTTGGAGTTTTTTTTGTTTATTTTTTCTCCAATGATCTACATTTTGAAATGGACACTTAACTTGATTTGTAGCCAAGGATCACCTGGAGAAGATCTATGAGCCCAAGAGGCCAGGTCGATCGACACTAGCTGGCCTTTATTGAAAGCTGCCGCGAACGACTGTCAGAAGTGGAAAGCTATGGTTGAGGCCCTATGCTCCCCTAGGAGTTAAAGGACTAAAGAAGAAGTAACATTCATTAAGTTGCAGATTCTGTGTTACATTGAATAAAAACATTTTGATTTGATGATAAATTTGATTTACTGTATTAATGTGTAAGTTTGAAAAAATAAAATAATAATTCTATGTGTCTACATAATGTTGTTAGTATTTCTAACATTAGGGACATAACAGTACATTTTAGCTGTATTGTCAGTGTAACTGAAATTTCAGTCAATCACTGTCCCTTATCCCTCACTGCTCGTTGCAATCACCACAGACCACCGAGACCTGCACGCCAGCGTGTCTCGCGTGGGCAAGTCCATCGACCGCCACTTCATCGGCGACTATGCGTCCGTCGCGCCCAAGGCCGAGAGCTTCTGCTCCGACAACAACCGACCAATCATGGAGCAGGCCATCGCTCAGCATCTGTATAGGCAGGTGAGAGAATGTTTTGTGATTACACGGTCAACAGTGTCGATTGATGAAGCATGAGAATGGATGATGAATGAAGATGGATTCATTGATTGATGGAGATGAAAAAGATCACCTATTCTTTGCTCTGTGCACCACTTTTGTCAAACGCAGTGTAGGACGCTGGACTAACGATCTGAGACAGGTGGATGAGAACGGCGGAGAACAGAACGAAGTGGCTTGCTTTTGGGAGGCCTATCCAGCAGCGGATCAAGTATTTTAAAAATTAATACAACATCGCGCTGTCACAGGTAGCGAACCAGTGTACGCCACTTGTGTTGTGCGCCTAGTCGCGAGTGACGAACACTAGTGTCTGGCTACTTCTGTAGGCCTGGGCTCGCCAGGGTTCCCGGAGGTCCTGGATACAGGCGTTCGTCCCGCAGGGTCTCGACGAGGTGGGCGACACGTTCGTGGGCGAGTCGGGCGTGACGGGCGTGGAGCGGCGCTGCGCGTTCGCCGCCATCGAGCGCATCGCGTCCGCGCTGGCCAACGGCGACTCGGCGCCGGCGCTGCGCTGGCTGGAGCGGCGGCAGCACGAGCTGCGACACTCGCCGCTGCCTTTCACGCTGCACACGCATCACGCTTTCACTGTGAGTGCATTTACAGGGAATCATTGACAGTAAATAGTTACTTCACCTGCTTTGGCTCACCATGGTCCACCGAGCGAGATACATGTGTATTGGACTGCGTATTGCGCGCAATCGAGATTGGGTGAGACAGGTTACATGTTCCCGGTACACATGTTACCTCTCAGACAGGTGATATCTACACAATAATATGTAGTTTGGGAATTGTGATACTCGGAGTTTCTTCACCTTCTTTCTCTACTGAATTAGCTCAACGCGCTGTTTTTTTGGATTTCTGCTATCTGGCACGTATTCTCTTTAGGTACATCGCGTCCGAGGGCATTGATTAGAACCCTAGGTTAGATTAGATTACGCCCTAAGTTAGGTTATGTTTTCGGAGGCTGGTAGGACACGCATCGCGTCCGCGCTGGCTAAAGCTGCGACACTCGCCGCTGTCTTTCACGCTGCACACGCAGTACTTTGAAAGTTTTGAAACACCACGATACTATTTTCACCAGCACCATCTATTGGTCATATGCTAAAACTCCTACCTGTCCGTGCCCGCAGTTGGCTCGCGAGCAGGGCGTAGGCGCGGCCATAGAATACGCGCGCCAGCATTTCCCGCTGCACGCGACACGCCACGAGCGCGAGCTTCAGAGCGCAGTGTGCGCGCTTGTGTGGTTGACGCCGAACGCCGCCGCGCCGCCGCCGACACACTACCGCCATCTGTTGAACGCTAAGGCGTTGGGTGAGTAACGCCATTCACAAGTTACGGAATTGGGAACCCAGCAGTGGCGTAGCATAGGTCACTAGTACCCGGTGTGGATTCCAAATTTGCCGCCCTCTTATTTTTGTAATCCATGTACCGTATAAAAAAAAAATTTAAAATCTTTTTACTCGCTAACTTTGTGAATATATCCAATGAAACGGTCATCGGTAATCGTTGAATCGTTATTTTCGGTAAGCAAAAAATTGCCTCCAAGGTGTAATTCGTGTTGCAACAATGTAGGTACGCGTAACGCGTATCTTCGCTGTTTTTTTACCAGTAGCTGTTAGCTCAAAAGGCCGTTTACCAACTATTATATTAATATATAGATACTGCCTAAGTATTCATCAAAGGATTTATACTGCAAACTAGATACGCAGAATATCAATATGTACGTAGTTTCATACGAGAAGCCGCGAAATCGACAAATTGGGGCAACAATCCGCAAGCTTGTTTTTATATCTTGCTTTTTACTCAAAGTCATCAATGCCTTGTGAAACGACGGTCTGTCATTACCGTATTACGGTGAAGTACAAAGAATGCGTAAGGAGACATATTTATTTAAAATAACAATGATAAATAATAGTTATTGAGAAACCTTGCGCTTGCATCACCCATGCATAGAACCTGCATAGGTACCTGGGTATTTAGTAACAAAAAAAAAGACGAAAAAAACACTGAAAGAATTTTTTTTTTCCAATCTAGCGACATTTTTTTTTTTTCACTTCAATTCTCCACTCCTTGTCAATTTGGTAGGAAACCTGTGAGGTCGTCTCTGCATCTTCGCCTTGGTCTGCCACGTTTGCGATGTCCGTCGCGTGGAACCCAGTCTGTGGCAATTTTTGCACATCTGTCTGGGCCCATGCGGCTTACATGACCAGTCCAGTTCCACTTGAACTTCGCGTTCGCAGCTCCAACATCAACGATTTTTGTTTCGGAGCGCAGCATTGTGTACCGGATTCTATCAATCCTCTTCACACCCAGTATGCTGCGCTCCCTGGCCCTTTGGCAGACCTAGCGACAAATACGGTTCTTTTTTTCAATAGTTTCGAAATTGCCTGCCACTGAGTAATGAAAGCTAGAGATGCATAGCGACAATACCGATTTTTACGGATCGAGATACGGATTTTGACACTGACAAGCGACCGTCTCGCTTCTTCCGATAATGTCACATTTTTCATAATAAGGGCCCACAGTTCGAGCTCGCGCTCTTTACTGAACCCAGTCCAGCAGGCAGCGTGAGCTTCAAGCTAGAACTACACTGATCGATAAGAAGAGGATGTATAAAATGCTTGTGCACCTCGAGAAGAGAAAACAACGTTTGATGCCAAATACGCGTCACGTACGTAGGACAAGTATGCATACGGACCTTCCCAGGCCTTCAGAGTCAAAGCTTTTACTATCTTGTTAGATCTGAAATTTGCGCACTTAGCCTCATAGTTGGGCCAGGCTGTGAAACCACTCTAGCCAGCCTCTGTCTTTACAGAAGGCCAGCAGCGCTCTGATGTCACTGCAGGTCTCCTGAAGGAATCTCAGTTTACGGTTTCGTGGGGCGCGGAAAGCGGAAAGAATGCGGTCCTGCTTTTCCACGCTCCTACAGTGAATTATTAATTGGTAGAAAATGCTTGTAGCATTAAGTCCGCCGCATTGCGATTGTATTTTTTTTACTAATTATCGCTGGCTGGTGTTTCCTCGTGGAATCCTCGGCTGTCGGCTAAACCCATTGTGTGGAAGTGTCTGTTCAGTGAACAGTGGGCTGTTTAACTTACTGGTATCTTTGAAAGCAAAGCTAAAAGTCTCACTGACTGAACTAACGAACCCGAACCACTTCTCAGGCGCGGCAGCAGCGGAGATGTTCGTCCGCGAGGCGTGTGCCCTTCTTCGCCTGGCGCCTCTCTCGGCCCTAGCCAGCGCCGTGCGAGCCGGCTGTAGGGTGCTCCCCGCTTTGCACGACATCCGTGCTAAAGTGACGCAGCCGCACGTCATCGCGGCCTGGGCTGAGGATGAACTGCCACTCGAGGTAAATCCTTTTTTCACTATCAGTACTAGCCCAGACCGAGTCTCCTTTAGCCACCAACGGGCTGTAGACTGTTACTGCTTTGCACGACATCCGTGCTAAAAAAGACGCAGCTGCACGTCATCTTAGCCTGGGCTGACGATGAACTGCCACTCGAAGTAAGTCCCTTTTTCTCTACCAGTACTAGCCCAGACCGAGTTTCCTTTAGCCACCAACGCGCTGTAGACTGTTACCGCTTTGCAAGACATCCGTGCTAAAGTGACGCAGCCGCACTTCATCGCGGCCTGGGGTGAACATGAATTACCTCTAGAGGTAAGTCTCTCAGGACGAGCCCAGTCTGTGAAGTCCCCAACTAGCTAGCGCCTCCACCCCTGTGCTACCCGCTTTGCACGACATCCGTGCTAAAGTGAGGCACGTCACGCACGCCGCACGCGAGTGGTCAGACATTTCCGACAAAATAATCAAGTAAGCGATAACGTGTGGTGCAAGTGTAGTGCTTACGTGCTTGCTTATCGGGGAGATGTTTGCCCAGCAGTGGGATACAAACATGGCAAAGTACTCGTAAAAAAATATGCTTACGAAGTTTTAGTTCAAAAATGCCAATTAAGGCTGCTGTTGTCTCGCTCGCACAATCTAAAATGTTTTGTGATTTTATATAAAATTAGTATAGTTTTCATATTATATATTGTAAATACATTTTCTTTACCTCAACTCAGGTTTAAAAAAGAAAAGTGGTTTCCAAACTAATTAATTATAGTATCAGAATCAAAAACCAGGTACAGGATAGCAAAGAAAATTGTCTTGAATGTCCGTCATTTTATTAACTATCAACCCCTCAGATCACATTTATCGAAAGTATACACATTTCATTACAAATGTTACAATGCGCGTGCGAGATAGCACGTCAGGTGTATGGGCAACCTTAAGTTGCGATGCGTATGGCATTTTATTATTACTGGATACATTATTACATACCGCGCCGCGCATTGGGACACTCGTGAGTCACTTGTAGGTACTGACTGAAAACCAGCGCTGAGGGCCCACACCCTCAGCAAAATGCTGACTCAGCTGCCTTTTGCAGCGACGGAAACACAACGCGACAAAACTGCAAAAATTGTATTTATCAATCAATCAATATATTTATTTCGGAACAAGTCCATAGTGTTAGTAATGATATTAATATTACAGAGATTTCTTAAAGTAGTTAAGTTAGCACATTATTATTTCTTAGGAAGACGCTGCTGCCCGTCTCCTGGTAATTAATTTCGTTAGTCGCCTTCTACGACATCCACGGAAAGAAATGGAGTGACTGGCGATTACGGCAAAACCCCTCATGGTTATGAAAACCACGAAGGAGGCCCATGTCCTGCAGTGGGCGTCAAATGGCTGATGATGATGACATTATTATTTTATTTCATATTATTGTTTCACATAAGTTTCACGGATCGGTTTAGTGTTTTCGTGCGTGTGACCGTTGGTGCAATAAATGTTTCTCTTTCTTTCTAAGTTGATAGAGTATCGTCGGTTCCCAGGTGGATCTGGGCGAGGACGGCGGCGGCTACCACTCGATCTTCGCGTGTCCGATCCTGCGGCAGCAGGCGTCCGAGCAGAACCCGCCCATGCGGCTGCTCTGCGGACACGTCATATCGCGGGACGCGCTCAACAAACTGGCGCAGGGCGTCAAGTGAGTAGCAGATTACAGTTCGCACAAATCTTTTTGCCGGTTACGTGGACACAGTCGGAGATCGTTTGCACATCGCTTACAGTGCATGTGTGAGTAATTGACTACTTTAGTAGTTGACTACTAGTAATTTACTACGCATCACACTACGTCAATCGCTCACATATACACCGTAAATACAGTAAGCGATGTGCAAACGATCCGCGACTATGTTCACGTTACCGCCATAAAGATCTGTGCTGACTATACTGGGCTCCATAGAGTAATCCAAGCGCCACCAATGAAAAAATACCGGCCAAGTGCGAGTCGGACTCGCGCACGAAGGGTTCCGTGCCATTATCTTTACAACATTTGAATATTTCGAGCGTCTACCTGTTGCCGTTATTAATATCGAGCAAAAAAACGGCAGAAAAGTCACATTTGTTGTATGGGAGCCCCCCTTAAATATTTATTTTATTCTGTTTTTAGTATTGGTTGTTATAGAAATACATCATCTGTGAAAATTTCAACTGTATAGCTATCACGGTTCGTGAGATACAGCCTGGTGACGGGCGGACGGACGGACAGCGGGGTCTTAGTAATAGGCTCCCTTACCCTTTGGGTACGGAACCCTGAAAATCGTATCTTTTACTGATCGTACTTGCAAAAAGTGTCTGTACAATCTCTCAAACATGTTAACAGTGATTTATAGACTCACGACAAAGAACGTAGGATCACGAACCTGGGACTAGCCATTTATTTATTTTTATTTAAGGGCCGTTTCTGGCGTTAATGCTGTCTAGTCCTAGGTGTTTGCCTTAGATTCACCGCCATGGGTCCTAAAAATAATTATTAACATGATTGAGGGATTGTACAGACACTTTTTGCAAATTCGATCGGTAAATAAAGATATGATTTCATTCCTCGGTGGCGCTAGTGTTAGTCCGGGAAGCCCCTAAGAGGTCAGTGTGCGGCGTACGGGACTCCCAATATCTTATTTACAGATCGAATGTTAATAGTGACTTTCAGAACCCATGGGCGTGAACCTGAGGCAAAAAACGTAGGACTATAGCGTTAAATTGCAAATTCGATCTGTAAAAAAAGATATTGTTTTTTTTTTGGAGTCTACAGTCCCTTAATGAAACTGCCGAAGAAACACAGAAACAAAGTTTTAGCTGGTACTTCCTGGGGGCAACGACCCTGAATACATACGGAGATTGTACATATTTGTCTCTTGCTCACACAATACAGAGACGGCAATACCTTTAGGCAAATAGTTCGTGCGGTGTTATAAATAACTTTCACACCACAATCACATGCCCTGCTCCCAAACTAGGATACCATTGTGCTTTGGTAACCAGGCACGGACCTCACGTGGAGATTGGGATGGCAAGTGACCTCGAGAGCTGGCATTTGGGGAGGGGAAATGCCTATACCCAGCCGTGGGCTGCGTTGGGCTGAAGATGATGAGGATTCTGTGTTTCAGATTGAAGTGCCCCTACTGCCCGATGGAGCAATCTCCCGCCGAGGCGAGGCAGATCTACTTCTCTTGAATCGTTTTACATGGCTGAAAACATTGACTGAAACACTAGACGCCCGGCCAACAAACGAATTTAGGACTTACTGCTACACACATATAGTTCAGGTTTGCTCGTAATGAGATCTTAGGCATTTTATCAGGACTCTAATAAGAGGGGATGATACTTCTGTTGATAACAGCTAATCTGGTCTATGATAGTTTAAACTAGTAGAGTAGAACCTTAGTAGAACCTAAAATGACGTTTATTGCCTTGTAGTTTTAGATTTAGTGCTGTCAAGATTAGCTTTAAGTATGGGTCAGGGTTGGTACATTAAAAAACATGTGTTTGTAACGTATTTTTATGTTTTAAGGCTGTTATGTCTGGCATTCGTCGAATATCTTCACAATTCTCTACAATTTCATTTGTATTATTCTTGTTTTAAATTAATTACAGAAAGAAGTATAGGAGAGTAGGTAGTGCTTGTATACCAAACTTAATTTATTGTAAACAAGCTATTGCCCGCGACTTCGTCCGCGTGGACTGGTTGATAAGAGTGGTTCTAAATTAGTTACGTATTAGTATTATATTCATAGTAAAACCTCTTCACATGTAACGTTATTTCTTCCCTTAGGTGCCGACAAGACCAGGAGGCTTACCACAATCTCGAAGTTAGCAGGACAAAAGCAGGGCAGTTTATTTTCAATGTTCAAAATAAACTGCTGCTATAGTGTACCATGAGCCTAAGTAAGTAGGCCTGCAATAAACCTGCTAAAAAAAGGTTGTCTCTGGCCTGTTTGCCTTAAATGTTGCGTGCGTTCGAAAACCAAATATGATAATTTGCCGGTAAATACCGTTTTTATTACGAAATAAAAATAAAACATTTTGATTGTGATAAATGTAATAAAAAAACATTTGTAGCAGCACTGCCCACTGTGCGGATAAAAGTTGAAAACAAGTTATGGAAAAATAAAATAAACTGCTGCGGAATAAAAATGTTGTCTTAAGTTCTACATTACTTAAAAATTACGTTTTTTAACGTGTCTCGAAAGTTATTTTTGTTTACGTCAAAATATGTTTGAAGAAGTTTTTGAATTGATAAAAAAGGTTTTTGCTAAACTACGATTTTGAAGGAAATGAAGTGGTGTCGCGGTGTGTCGGTTCAGACTACTTTCAGCAATCCTAAAGAGTTACCTACGAGGTTATAAATTACTAGGAGACGGGCAGCAGCATCTTCCTGAGATTCCAACTGCATACTGCGATCGCCAACCCGCCTGCTAAGCGTGGCGATTATGGCAAAACCCCTCATGGTTTTCATAACCATGAGGAAGGCCTATGTCTTGCAGTGGGCGTCAAAAGGCTGATGATGATGATTATGATGAAAGAGTTTTAATACCTAAAACAAATATTTGAAATGCGACTAAAGTTCGAGCCAAAAAGAAGTTTCTATGACTTGATATAGGATCATATACCCAGCAATGGGCAGAGTTGGACTGACTGAATTATGATGAAATATAACTAATTTTTTATTAAAAATAAGATAAGATAACATATTTGTTTATTTTCTGTCCACAAAATACATAGAGGAATAGAGCTCATCTTCGTCTCCACGGATAAATCTGTGGATTTCGTTGGCACCGGTAACAAAGCTCTAATGTCTACGCACAGATTTTCCTCTAAAACCTTAGAAAGTCGATACCTCCGAACATAATACAATTCGTCGTAAACTTCGAATGGATTAATCTGCAGTCGTATAATTTTACGCCACGCTTTTTCCTCCCTATTGCAGGGTTTTAAAAGCTGCTCAATAGTAACGTATAAATAACTGCTAAGAATGACAGTTCAGCAGCGCTGCGAGCGCGCGAAACTGACCTTATAGTACGGTAGCAGCGTTGATTAGACGGTGAACGTCTTATAGTTAACAGCGCTGCGATTGTATGGCTCATGGTACCATTAAGCAGGGCAGTTTTTTATAAGGCTTAAAAATAACTTCTAATAGTGCTTGTGGTAAGCCTCCTGGCTTATTATAGGAGAGCTCACTCTAGAACAGGCAACGTAAAACTTGCCGTGCGAAGATCTGTCCCCTCTAAGATCGATTCCTGCTATTTGAATCCTTAGAGATGGTCACTCGGGTGACATAGAGGATGACATAGGGTAGGGACGTAAATGACACCACGGAATGTTTACTTCTGATATCTGGATTTCACCTCCTTATAGGTTGAACTTTTAAAAACTATGAAATGCGTGTCTCATGCATTTTTTTAAGTAAGTTTTCGTATCAAGTTTCAAGAAAACCTGACCATAAACTTTTAACATTAACTTCGCGTACAAATTTTGACATCTCCTTAGGTTTGAATTTTAAAAACTGCGAGACGTATTTCATAAATTTTATTAAAGTACATTTGTTTGTATTAAGTTTCAAGTAGATCCGACCACAAATATTTTCCTCCCCGTACAAACTTTGGCACTCCTTCACACCCTCTTAGGGTTTGAGTTGTGAAATATCGTGTAACACGGGTTTACTCCATTAAGTTGACGTACATTTGTACCAAGTTTAGTATAAATACTCTACTCCCCGTACACACTTTGACACCTCTCTTTACCCTCTTAGGGGTAAAATTTTGAAAAATCGAGAAATACGTGTTTCAATTGAAGTAAGTACATTTGTTTTATGTTTAAAAAAATCATTCTACTCTCCGTACAAACGTGCCCCCTTTCACCCTTTTAGGGGTAAAATTTTTAAAATCGTAGAAGTGTCAGTCCCTGGTCTCTGCCTCCCCCTCTGGGATACAGGCGTGAGTTTATGTATGTATGTAATTTTAAAATCCGTTGTTATCTCTTGTCCTCATTATTAAAGGACTCTGTGCAAAATTTCGGCTTTTAAGTCCAACGTTTCGGGCTGGGCGTTGATGAGTGACTGTGTCGGATGCTCGCCTTTTATATATTAGAGATAAATACTCAGACTAACGAAACACTACCGTAGTTAGATTTTAAATGTAAAGTACTTTGGTACTAACCACGTACAGAAGGTTTGCCGTACCCTACCTCCCGCTTCCACCGATAGCATCGCGTCGTCTGGTCATCACTGAGCGCGGGACGCGGTCATAGGAAGTGGGAGGGGAGAGGTACTCATCGGCAAACCTCCTAAAGCGCGCGGGAAATAATATGTATTCATTCACTGTCGCGCAAGCGCGTCAAATGACCTTGGGCCTAATTGTCTATCTTTTAAGTCTATCGCGATCCCTTTCAATTTGACGTGTGAAAGGTTCGGACGAAATTCAGACTGCATTTATTTGACACGAGCTGTCATTGAAAGTGATAGGGATAGGTTAAATGCAGCCTAAAGTTCGTCAGCACCCTTCAATTTGACGTTTGAAAGGGATCGCGATAGATTCAAAACATAGACAATTTGGCCCCAAGGGGGCGGTCTCTAAAATGCATAATTGTTCAATAGAGTCATATTACCAGGGTAATGGTTTTTTATTGCCGTTTTTCGTAGTCCGGTAACCAATCACGTTCCAATAACCTGTGGAACTTAAATCGGCGCCTCGCTCGATTCGATATTCTTCGCGAGAGATGCCTATTTAATTTGCGCGGGTTGACCATTGGAATGACATTGTACTGTTATTGCTCTGTAAACTGTCAAATAGATGCAAAAAACAACTATTGCGTGCTTATATAATTCTACTGAAAAACTGTGTGTCTAACGTGAATCGTGAGCGTAAAATCCTTTGGCTTGACCAGAGTTGCCACATGTGATTTTTTGAATATCCCTAAATTGGTAAAATACAATTCCCAAAATAGTCTTTTGTAGCAAAACACATATATGAGTTTCTGTAACATTGTTTCCGGTAGACAATGAAGAATATTCTTATCTTATCATATATTTTATCAAGCATTCCCACGGGATTCTTTTGTAGCTGCAGTCAGACTTGATTTCCTCTAAATCGATTCTATTTAAATTACAGGTTCCCAAAATATTGTCCAAAGCATTTTTTTTTTCCTTTTTTGCCGAATATTGCTTCGAGCACTATTTAAGCAGACACGGACCACCTAGAAGCAAGATTGTCCTAGAACTTGTATAATACCCCTCATAGGCGCGAGACACAGATGGGACGTGGGACGAGCGCGCGGTACTATGTATAGAGTCACAGACCAAGAGCGACCGCAGAGCAAAGACTGTGGTCTGTGACTCTATACATACTACCGCGCCCTCGCCCCACGTCCCATCTGTCTCGTGCCTTAGCAGTTCATCAGAGTTCGATACGAATGTAGGTGTTTATGAAGCGGATCGTAATAGTAGACGATTATTTTAAGGGGCGACCCGGTGCTTACTAGCCGGCAATGAAAATAGTAATCCTGTCTATAAAAGATAGGATTTGTGAACACTAAATCTCGATGACTGTCATAGCCATTTTTAGAATCTACAGCCTTTGAAGGAACCTAGAGTCAATTAACCAAGGACTAATCGAATTACGCTAAATGCGGAAGGTTTTTGTCAATAATGCTTTACAAAGACTAGAATCCTGGGTTAGGCTGTAACTGAAGGTTCTGAAAATAGCTATGACCATTATTGAGATACATGAATGATGCCCCTACACATTTTGCAGGAAAGTATTTATAAAAGATTTTTTTTTCATTAGTGCGCTGGTTAGCACTTGGTCGTCCTTTAAAAGGTTGCATACTTTTATCTTAATTATTATACAATTAATTTTTGAAAGTAATAAAAAATATTTGCCTCAATGTAGCTCACACAACATAGACTAGTGTGAGCAGGAGGCAAAGTTAGATATCCAATTACTCTCTTTAGTTAACTGTGCTATACCTACCTATTAATCGTTTAAGTTACTTAGGACCCTGGTTGAGAAACCGATGATTGTTTTATTTTTTCAATAAACATATTTTATCAAATTTCAACTGGCATTATTGACTGAGACCTACTTATCGTTTCGTTTCTCGAGTGACTTAAAAACTGCGTGAGCATGCTAACAATCCTTTCGATGATATTTGGATGTAAAAAATAGGGTTTGGGAAAATTTTAACAATAGGTGCAGTAACAAAATCTATAAAAAATTGAGGTTCTGCTCGTGAATACGAGCTTACTATGGGGAAACGTGAAAACTCAAGAAAAAAATCAGAGGTATACTATAGGTTTTAATGCCATAGGTTGTGACTAGCATGGAAGCAATTCTTTTTTTAAATTGACTAGACTAGATTGTCTCCCCCCCCCTCTTCTCTTCTCATGGGGAATTTGTTTCACCCCCGATATAGTGCTTATCGGGTATCGCTATTAGTTGTGGAATAGTTAGAAAGAAAAAACCGAATTCTCAGTACATGATTTATTTTTAGTGGTTATGTACAAAGACAAAAGATTCTTAGGGCAAATAAAATTTTGGCAATAAGTCTCAACAATAGAATTAGAAATTATCAATAAAAATGTGTTGCATCGTCGTAGTAACATATTTAGAATTCCGTGGAAAAACGCGTATTCATTGGACTCATGAATTGAACGCAATGATCTCGTATCACTTGATTTTTCACGGATTTCTGGAAGAGTCATGCATTACTGTTCTAACAATCTTGCACTGTTGAAATAGTATACATTACATAACTAGGGCCGTAAAATAAAGAAAGGCCGATATCGCAGAAGTTTAAGACCCGAGCCGCAGGCGATATTAAATATGCGACAGAGGGCTTTCTGTCCGTGTTGTGTACCCACATTTATGTCGTCACTTGGCCCTAAAGTGGGTTTTCCCGTACGCTTAGCGTGCGGAAAACCCCGCTTTTTGGCCAGGTGTGGCATAAATATAGCATTATTTATAAAAACACTCTTAAAATGCAGTTTAAATTAATCTTTCCCCTAACGTTAAGACTATTTAGACTGGATTTCGGGAGTGTTTTAAGGAATCGTTTTTTTATATAAATAAGACTGACTAAAGCCTGGTTTTGACGGTCTCAGTACGCTCGGACTGTTTTGTTTCAGTTGATGATGACGACGCTCAGTGCGCTCGGACCGAGTGCGTCGTCATAATCAACCAAAACTGACGGTCCGAGCGCACCTACTAACACCGTCGAAACCCGGCTTTTAGATCGCCGGTGTACACGATACGAGTAGCAAATATTGGTCACTCGCTCTGAGCGCACTAAGATCTTGAAAACGCGACTTAAAATCACCAAAATCAAATCAAATTTAGACTTGGCAATACAACTCTAGTTTGTGATTATATTTGTTAGAACAATAACCCAAAGATAACCGATAAAAAAGCGCCATAGAAAGCATAGTTTGCAACTATGAAACAATTTGAAGTCACAACGAGTTCATTCACACCGATTAAAACCAAAACCGAATACATTTAAAATAATTTAGTATACATTTTAGGGCAATAGAACTAGAGGTATTTAAATAGAAATAAACTAAAAAATTATCTGTTGCAATATCATATTTTGTGATATAACTAGGTAACTGTCCCTATTTTGAACAACGTCACTTCATTTTCTAATTCTCCCGATAGAAAACTTAAGAATGGATCAAAAGTTCAATATTTTCAAGTATACAGGGAACTTGTTAAATTGGATAATTATCACACAACTATACAATATAGCATTTTACTACCGCGAGACATTTTCTACGATTCTATTATTTCTTTTTATATTATGTAATTATTGCTGTTTATATTTATCTAAATAAGTCATAATATCATACCACCGAAAGAAAGGCTACTTATGTACTGTGAGGCAAGAAATCTATGCAGTAATTTAGTTCAAAAACTTCACAAAAAGACTGCCTCAACTATACCTATAGAAAAAAAAAACAACTAGTAAGATGGAAGACGCTAAATACAGCAAAAATGTATTATTAAATATGATTAAAATTAAACCTATTATATCACTTACAATTGTAATCTAAGCGCCTATAAGATAACTATAGTTTTTTTATTATTATACATAATATAAATAACTTTAATTTACTGGTACGTTTATATGCATTTGTTTTGCTGGCTATTTATAACTGGTTTGGCACACGCTGACACGCGAAAAGTTATAACTAAGCGTAAATAAATAACCTTTATAGTTAAAGTGAACAATTATTTGGAAGCAATTACACAGTGATCATTGTTGTACTGTACAAGCGACGCAGTTTCACTGCATGCTTACTTATTGTGTACGCCAATTAAATTCCCCCTTGTTCCGTGTAGATAACTGAGATTAGATACTTAAGTAGTTATTTGTGAACATTTCTCTCCAGAGATAACTGGTTATTTCTAATAACTAGTTATAGAGGCGGTTTTCTTTTACAAATAACTAGTTATCTGCACGGAAGAAGGGTAACATTATCGGAGATTTAGAAGACAAAAAGTAGATTTTGTACAACTTTTGGTAAAGATACCATCAAGTTGGTTAACTCATTATGTTGGGATACTTAAAATGTTTCTCAATTTGAGGAATATTAAAAAACCGGCATACTTTCTTCGAAACCACGACAATTCCCACGATATTAAAGTGGCTTTTTGTAATGTGTACCTAATTAAATAAATAGTAATATTGTAGCATTAAAGAGAATTATCGTACACTTATATTGGTTCTAATAAAAAAAAAAACAAAATTCAACAACAAATATAATCAACAAAATTAACTAGTTGGGCGAGGTTCCAAAAATGATATATATTTTATCGTTATTGCTTTTTCTCAAGTATTCATCAGTCATAATATCAGTCTAAAATTCTGGATTGATTCAATATAACGCAATATAAATTATATTATGTTTTTGGTTCGACAAAAATTTCGATTATCTTTTATAAAATAAGGCTTAAAAAATCCAGTCATTATATTAAATCCCGTATTGATATTTTAATTTAACCGAGATGCACATAATTTATGAAAAGCCTACCAAAGTAACCGTTACCTATCACATTATTGGTGTATTTTATCGTTTACGAGCTAGGTAGCAAACGAACTTGCTTGAAAATGTTTGCGAAAAACACGAATTGAATTAATTTTCCTTTTAAACACGGTACCCACATCCCTCAAGCCCAGGAACCTTTTACAAGACAGTAAGCTAACGATAACATTACCGGAGACTCTAGTTCATATGCCTTTACATAATCTTAGAGATAGCTGGAGATAGAGAGTAATGTACATTTTTGAAGTTATAGTAGCAATGCCAATCGCTAACCGCGAAGGAAAACATCGTGGGGAAACCCGAGTGTCTGAGCTATTCACATACCTCAGCACCTTGAAATCCCCAATCCGCGTTGGGCACATGCGGTGATTAAGCAAATACTCTCCCTGACAGAAGGCATGTACCCTACAGTGGGACGTATATAGGCTGCTTATGTAAGAAATAGCAAGTCAGTTGTCAGATGTAAAGGCACTTAGTAAAGTGGCTAATTTTTGCTCCCAAATAATTAAGTTCTAGCACAGATGATCACTTGGCGCGCCACGCGTCCACTTCACATAGATTAAGGAACATGAAGTATTCGGCAAACGATTTTGTTAAGTATGGTTTATACGAAGTATAGTGCGTTCGCGCCAGTTCTGCAGACAAGCCACCGCTGGCTTGGCCCGTTTTGTTTAGATGAAGCTAGTCAGCCTGCATTTTGTCGCAGAAATTCTAAACAAAAATAAAAAATAAATGCACATGGCTCGCGCGGGGGTTGAGGGGTTAGCGGGCGGAGGTCACTGGCTTGAAAAATAGACGGGCCCTCCATTCTCGCCAGCACTGGCTTGGCACGAAGAACTGTTTATACAAGATCAATACCAAGCCAGTGCTGGCTGCCAGCGATGGCTTCGTATAAACAAGGCTACGCTTTTTTTGCTGTCAAAGTTTGGGTCGTGACAATAGGCCACTATATTATAGTGTATCATTACCCGTCCGCGGTGGAGCCCAAAAGGAGGGTAATATGTTTTTTCGGTAATATGGGCTTGTATGTAAGTATGCCCGATTCTATGTTCAGATTTTGACAAATAATATCTCAATCGATTCGTTGTGTTTGTGCGAGTATCATAGGCTAATGAAATCAGCATAAATCCAACAAAAATAACATCACTAAAAAGACAAAAATAAAAAAAAACTGAAATAAAAAATAACCAACAACCCGACTGCTGAGCATTAACTGCTATATAAGCGGGACCCAAATTCAACAATTTAACTCCATACGACGTATCTAGGTTGGTCCCGCCTGCTTAGTAGTTAATGCTCAGCAGTCGGGTTGAGATATTTTTATTTCAGTTTTTGTTTATTTACACGTATACCATTATTTACACAGTTTTATGTGTAATTTTAACTTAACTATAACTTTTACTTTTATGAACTCTAGTGAGATCCTATATTTGTTAATTTCACACGAGTAAATTATTTTGATTGGATTTACCCTACATTGGTTACATTGGTGCTCGCGACCAACCCGTTAGATGTATAACCATGAGTATTATGCTATTTCGATTTTTATTATTATTTTTAATTCTTTATTGCACAAAGACAGTGTACAAAAGGTGGACTTAATGCTGATGGCATTTTCTACCAGTGAACCTGCAGGAGGTACAGGTACAGGTACAGATTTAAATGTATTGTTATTGGTCGGTATATACCAATATTTGGATTCATTATTCTTTTATAATGATAATATAATACATGTAACGCTTTCGAAAGCAGCTTTAAGTGTATAGATTTATTTAATTTTATTTTAGTAATTTATGCGTGTATTTTTAAGTTTTTCACAAGCCTTTACTGGATGTTTTTTTTTGTTGTGAAGTTTCCAATCGTCACACGAACACTTCTCTGATGTATTTGAAATATTTTTTAATACATATTTTGTTTGTAGTGATAAATCAACTCAATTCAATAATGGACCCGTGGCGTACAATACTATGTAATCATCTGTGTCTGAACCTAACTTATGAATAATGCTTCAGGTTGAAGCTTCTTGTAATTTTAGCATCTCTCTCGCTTGCATATTTTAATTATTGTAAAAAATTTTGCCCTTATAGGTAGTTGTATTTATATTATTAATTTAAGGCCAGATTTTAGACATGTATAGCACGTATTCATATTTTGATAGTGAAGAAAATTTACGATAAAAATTATGACCTGAATAACTTAAACAGGCCTTGGTTTTGTAAAGTGATGCCCGAATCCCGGGTGGGAAAAAATACTTTTTTTATAAAAAAAAAATAAAAAAAAAGTTTAATCGTTAGGTGTTTGCACAGGCGGGTCGTCCGCCGCCACCACCGCTTTTTCTGTCCACAATCGGCGCGCGCGCTTCATAGGCCATCAAACCTTTTCGAATAAAAATTATGTAACACATTTTTAGGAACTAGCATTACTCTTGGAGCCGGGCGTCATATACCAAAACCACAACTTGTATATGAAAATTTAGAAGTCTAAAAAAGTCAGTGATACTATTCTCTGTTGCCGTCTTAGAACATTTGTCATAAGTATCAACTCATTCTTTTAAAATCATAAAAAAAAATTCATTATCATAAAAACAAATAAATTAGAATGTGAGAGCGAGACGGATGCTAGAAGTAAAAGCAGCCTTAGGCATAATTTCAGGCCGTGGGGTGAAAATTTGAATCGAATTCGAAAGTGTAGGTACATTGTATAGTACAAGTATACAATGCGGTCTCGCTCTAGGAAGTTGATCAGAGAGGGACAGAACGACACGTGCAGCAGCCTACAAGCTCGGATGTTAGTGAAGAAGCTGGTTTTCACGATAACGTGCATAAAACGTCACACAACGTTACCATGACAACATCTCCCAGGGATCAATACAGTCGGGGCTCAAAGCTAAGGTTCTGTCATTAGGACTGAATGCAGAAATTAGGGCTTCTTTTGTGTCAAATAAACTCCAGGACCAGATTCGCGTTTTAAGCGTTCACTTACGTACACTAATAATAAATATTCTGTTTCAATAACCTAATCTGCAGCCTTATGTATTTAATAAAAAGTGTGATATATTACATTAACTTTATGAACACGAGAAAATACCTACGAAGACGGGATGATGCAGAAAAGCGCTGATATTCTTGGGACTACTGACATCAACATAGTATTTTTCGGTGCATTAAGGTCTTTAAATTTATCAGGATTTTTCTGTAACACCCGTCGAGTTGAACACGAAAATACGCGAGCAAATTTTGCAATGTCGTTTGACAATTCGCATTGAAATACAAGATTACTAAAATTCCATCGCACATTTTCACCTGATTATTAGTTAGTTTACATAATTAATAACTACGTGTATTGCTCGGTTTAGAATGCAGTTCTTATAGTTATCATTCATAATTTTAAAATTAAAAAAAACTTAGAAACCGAAACGTAATCAAGATACTAACACAGTTCATATTTTCTTATCTTATGACACGGTTTATCATGAAGGTTATTTCTCAATCGGCCATACTGACAAAGAAATTATGAACGGAATTAATCGAAATAGAACTATTAAAAACCTACAAGCTTACTTATAGATATTAGTGACAGCAAAATACGCAGTTTCACATCTTACAGAGAAAATATTGCGTTATTTTGCTGCTTAGGATAATGCAATACGTTATAAGTAAGCCTCTACGTGCGTTACATTTTATCAACTAAGAATCGTTTTGACTAGTGATATTACTCATCTTTGCTTTGAAAATTATAGTTGTAACCCAACTTGAACGTTTGTCGAGTCTGAAGTTGCACAAACTACTTATGAGCACAATAATATTATTATTGAATAACGTTTAAATAGTTTGGATGTAACATGTAAAATTAATCACATTTTTAATAAGGATTGAGTATCGGTTAACAATCTTCTCTCAAATTGATAAAATATAACTATATCGTCTAAAAACTGAGGTGAAACTAAATGCACTTGAAATTACGAAATAATATTCTTTCTTTTTTTCACAATATATTATTTTTATAATAGGTTTTTTTTTCAAATACTAATATCACAACTATCACTATTAAGTTTCTAAAATTTGTTTTAGAAATTGATAATATTTTCTAGGTAACTCGAATTTAAATTATAATTTCGGCTCAACGACAGTGATGCAATGTTTATACACAAAAACACGCGACAGGCAGACACATTTTTTGTTACCATATTTTACAATAATTCAGTAACAAAATTCATATCGCCCTACACTATTGAAGTAAAAATAAATACCAAATGAAATATACATTTTTCATCTAAATATAATAATTATTATGATATTGCTCAGTAATTGAGTTAATTTATTAATAGGTAGATATAGAGCTCTGTGTATTTTTCGCTTTCAAATATTGAGTTATTTTATAATAGACTAGATTGCCATAGGTGACGGTAAGCTGCATATTTGTCTCTAGCCAGGCTTCGCGGTGGACATAAAGACATCAGCAACAAAGCATCGCCCTGTTCTTAGAACCAATAAATTAACAATCCAAACATGATTCAATATTTTTTTATTCCAAAGGTCTAAAGCCTTCGAAATATAACAAGGCATATCTCAGAAAATTTAGACATTTCATAAATTACGAACACTTTCACAACGAAAACAAATAAAACACCTTAAAACATAGCGAATTGAGCATAAATTAAATTAACGATAAATTTATCTTATTATTTCTCTACTCAAGCAAGTACCCGATGGTAAATTGCAGCTTACATTTTTATAGCTTTTTTTTTTAAATAAACATACACGTTTTTTCTCGAGGTAAACGACAGAAACTATTCTATTAGATTGACAATTACTTGCAAAGATCTTCCCAAACACGATGTTACGCTACCCACCATTCCTTACACTTTTGAGGCACAACCGGATCAAAACTAACACTATTCTAGGAAGAAAGAGATAGCATTACAGCATTGACATAGCTCCATCTCTTTCTTCGTCCAGTTTCAAGTCACCACTTTCATAAGTCCTCCATTGGTTCCATCGACGGTCGCACCTTCGCAAACATATCACACTGATGTCTAACTATCAAATAACAACATGATACTGGCTACGTCCCACACAGTACAGAACATCTTGGACTGTATTATAAATATCACGTACATACAAACGCGGTCACAATATCTGTGCATCTGACTCGATAACGTAACATTGACGCTCTGATACGGGGTGCAAAATAATAAACCAAATTATCAAGACGCGTATGGCAGTCCTACCTCCTACTGTTTCTTATCTATAATCTCCTGGTTCACTGCGTAAGATGTTATCAAATCCTACCCTATTTTCTCGCGTTAGGCGCAGTGGAGTTGCCAGCTGTACGCGGCGGCGTCCTGAGGGATTGATCGCCGATGTAATCTACAGCATGGGTCACGCGTTATGTGGCGCTAAAATGCCCGAATTTGACAATAATGTACTGAAAGTCGCTACTTATGACGTTTAAAACGCGCGACTAGCGTCGTCGTACTATCCATGCTGGTCAAATCAAATCAAATGATTCACATTCTAGCGCTGTGGCTACTTTTAAGGTCTTAGCAACTGCAGTGGGACCAGCCAATCACACTTTACTTCCTCGTCTAGCTAACAATCTGCTTTTATACTCGCCAATGTAATTTAAAGGTCCTTTCAAATGTATCTTGTACTAGCTCAACGCTTTTTCTCTCAAGGTCACATCAACTGCAGTGGGACCAGCTAGTTCTGTCCTACCTCCGTCAGTCCAGCCAACTCCAATGTTCTACCTTCTTCAAGCTACGTGTAAAAGATGTTATCAAATCCTGCCCTACCTCCCGCCAGCTTGACCGTGTCCAGGTTCAATCAAAAATTTCCTCTTCCAGCTCTGTTTTTCTTGTCTGTAGCGGGACCAGCCAGTTCTATCCTACCCACGTTTCAGCTTCACACCCCTCCTGGCTAACAGTGTAAGATGTTATCAAATCCTAGCCTACCTCTCCCCGTTAGGCGGCCTGCAGTTGCTAGCTGGGCGCGGAGACACCCGCCAGGTTGAGAAGCGCTTCGGCGGTGCGACGCTCCTCACAGCTCGAGTAAGAGTGCTCGTCTCGAGTGCACCGCGATATCACGAGGTGGGCCGCCGGCGGCAACTGAGGGGGGGGAGTTTCGGTTACTACAAAGATTTGTGGTAAAATAAACATTTCAAGGAGCCGAGTGGACTTTGTGAGACACTGAAATAAAAAAATTACTGACAACCTGACTGCTGAGCATTAACTACTGAGCAGGGGGGGGGGAACCCCAACTTAAACAATGTGACTCCTTACGATGTATCTAGGTTGGTCCCGCCTGCTTAGTAGTTAATGCTCAGCAGTCAGGTCGGCACCCCTGCCCCCGCCCGGGGATGCGAATGGCGAGAGACCGCGAAAGATGGCGTGATGGGGAAAAGGCCTATACCCAGCAGTGGGTAGGGGCGGGCTGATGATGATGATGATGAGAGATTTTTTAAATTGTTGCTACATTTATGGCGATTTTATATAGCCTGTGACACTCGCGCAAACACGACGAATCTTTTGAGATATTTACTACGAGGGCGTTCAATATATTCTCGGTATAGACATGAAAGAATAAGGAGAAAGTTCTGAACATAATTTATTTTTCAATGTAGTCACCCATCACCTCCAATACACTTATTTGAGCTGACAACTTTAGTAACAATACCCTCTAAAAATATTTTTCTTCACTAGACCACTTTTCAATAGTAGATAATGAAGGAGCAGAATCTTGGTAAACAGCCACCATTTCTTCGTAACATTTTGAGGCTTTCCTAGTTTTGTAAGGAATTTTATCACTGCGCGATGCTCGATTTTTTCAATATTGTCGTATCAGTCATCGTAGTTGCCTTGTCGTAGCAATATCGTGAATACAAATGGTGACAGTTAAATAAAATTTCATATTTATACCTTCAAAGAGTGTCTTTTACTAATGAGATAATTTAATTACCCTTATCACCCTGATACCGAGAATACATTGAATAGCCCTCGTAGATGTTAGAGACACGGCTAGGGAATCACCTGGTCTAGGTCAGCCGAGCCGAGCCAAGCCGTCCCGTGGCGCGTCTCCGGCCAGCCAGCACAGTCCTTGCTACAGCAGGGAAGCCTGTACCGCTTCCAGGACTCACCTGGTCGGGCACAGCCCAGCCGAACTTCACGGCCAGCACGGTGGCAGCGGCTAAGTACTCGTCGGCGCCGTGGTCATCTGCCAACCGACAGACCTTGCTACTGCGGGGACGCTTGTGCCGTTGCTAGGCAGTTGCCAGGACTCACCTGGTCCAGCACAGCCGAGCCGTACTTCATGGCCAGCACGGTGGCGGCGGCCAAGTACTCGTCGGCGCCCGGCGCGTCCCGGGGCGCGTCCCCGGCCAGCCGGCGCGCCAGGAAGGGGAACAGTTGCGGGTCCGGGGTGTTTTTGGGAGAGGGCGCCTCGGCCGGCGCCGTCGGGATGGGCTGCCGCCCGAACGCCTGAGGGCGAAACGGGAGACGGTGCTGTTACTCGTATGTTTTGGTTGGTTTCATGTAGATTGAGCCTTCTTTGTGTGGTTGACCTGCACTAGTACTAATCTAAGCTGATATTATGAAGAGGAACGTTTGTATATTAGTTACATGTTAGATCAGCAATAAGTCGTTTGATCGGTCAACAATTATATTAGTCAGCAGAATAAATGAGCGGCAACATGTGGTCGCAAATAAATAAAAAATATGGCCATAAATAAATTAACTTCGACCAACTTAAAAATTCATTTGGTCAGCAGAATTACGTTGCTGGCAAACAAATCAATTTGATCAACAATTTCAAAGCTGATAAATTTTTGAATTTTCAGCTGATTATTAGGGTTTTTCTGCGTATCTAAGCGAGAGTTTATGCATGTATGATGTTTTATTATCTTTTAGTGAATCTGTAACGTATAATATTAGGTGTAGTAACTCACCTGTAACAATGTGGAGCGATGTTGAGGGTCGACGGTCCACAGGGAGCCTTTTCCTAAGCCTGGCGCAGTTGCAACCTGATAGAAGAGAATGATTCTGTTAGTATAGTTTTCTAACTAAGCACTACACCATGTTAACTTCATTGCTACTTCATCAAAACAATAGTTTTATTTTTAGATTTGTAATTCAGAGTTGTTTCCACTGGTGTTCGTATTAATCAGTAGACAAAGTCCTCATATAAGAGCAGTGACAAGTTGTATTTCCGTCACTATTAGCGCTGCCTAGGCCGCTAAGACGAGAGAAGAAGCTAAAACCAACCGAATCAAATCACTATTGCAGGGAAAATTCTCTCGTGTGAAATTCAAGCAAAACTCTCATATTAAAATTTTGAAGTCAGTACAAACAGAACAAATATCTCTTAGTATATAATCTGTTCACACTCGTATTTCACTAGTCAGCTGTTGCGGAAGGTAGCGTCATAGTCTATCAACGTTGTGGCCAATCTCACAGCGCCCTCGACGGACACTTAGGGAAGTAATTTTGACTATTGAATTTATTCGAAAATTGTAACCGCCGTAGACGCTTTTTTTTTTGTTTATTTATTCACACGTTATAAAAACAAAATTTTTAACATTTAATAGTACCAAACTGTTTATACAGTTTGTTGATACATTGCTCGTAATGTGGCTATTGCTATAATTTTTTTTGTTCTCTAATAAGGTAGTTCAAATATTCATTTTCAATATTTACACCGACCACCTGAGAACTGATCCACCACAGAAAAGTATTAGACGAGACCGGTTTGGCAACAATATTGGGATCATAATAACATTATAATCTTATGAGACAACACAGAGTGTTAGTGAGGCACACATCACACGTGTTTATTGTGCAGTTAAAGGCCCATAGGGCAGTGGTGTATACTGCATATCTGCGAGCCTGCTCGCAAGTAATCTTACTAAATGTGTTAATTATTTCATAAAGTTTTGTGCTGTGCACCTAAAGTGATACAATAAAACGCAACGCAAAAGAACAAATCGTACTCACACCCACCTTGTGGAAGCACTTGTTCAACGACAAATTATGCCTCACACTGTTCTTCCAGCCCTGCGGAGCGTGCTTGAAATACGGAAAATGGCTGACTATCCACGCGTAGATCTCCTTCACCGGGAGAGCCCTGGCAGGGGCGGCTTCTATGGCCATGAAGATGAGGCAGGAGAAGGAGTAGGGGGGTTTGGTGTGTTGGGAGGCGGGGGGAGGGGAGGGGGGCGCCTTGCAGGGTGTCCGCGGAGGGGAGGGCACGCGGGCCGCGGGGGGAGGCGTCGTCGACGGCTCTGTCTGTTGGCGACAAAATAAATCTGTATTAATAAATCTATCCGAAATTTTGTGAGCTCCTAGCTCTTAGGTCTGGCTTGACAAAAAACTATCGATTCGATTCTTTTTCGAACGCAGCATTCCACACTTGCCCAATCAAATTCACGCACAATTGGTTAGAATAGAACTGAGATTTCAACACCATAGTTGGGCCATTTGGGGCCAGTTGGGCCAAGGCTGTGAGACTTCTCCAGCTAACCTCATATCTAACCAGAAAGCCATTTCAGGCCTCCTGAAGGGATCCTGGTTTCCCAATAATGGTAGTCGGTCCATTTTCACGTTCTCATTTCACGCCTCGTAGCCTCCGCTTCATCGTCCATAAGCAAACCTTGAGACTGCCGATTCTGAAAAAAATAACGGAACTTATTATAACATAACTCACCTTGACAATAACTTGGCTGGCGATTACTTTGCCCTCTTGCACCTCGTCACCCTTCGTTAGATTGATTCCTGAAACAGATTGAAAGAATGTATTCAGACTTGTCCTATGTAACTTATAGCCAAATTCAGGCTTTTCTTAAAAATGTAAATATTAAACTATGTTAAAAAAAATACCTTAAATACTTTGACTGTCTCGTTGGTTTAGCGCGGTATCACGTCTGAGTAGCATGCCCGAAGTCGTGGGTTGGATTCCCACGGGGGGGCGACGTACATTTATAAAATGGCCTCAATCTGGGTGGATTTCCATGTTTATGATGTCCTTGCCTGGTTACCATAGCACAGGGTATCCCCGTTGCTGTGTCAAGGTTATTATTGTTATAGTCACCTCTGAGCAAATTCCGGTCCTGGAGCCAGCTGAGGCTGGTCAGGTCGTCATCGTGGTCCGGAGGAGGGAGGTTGCCAGCGTTTCCGCCGCACGCCACTCTGTTGAAAACAACACGGAGATGGTATCATTGATTGAAACTATGACGACCTCCAACATGGTCATCAGCCATTTGACGCCCACTGCAAGACATAGGCCTCCTTCGTGGTTTTCATAACCATGAGGGGTTTTGCCATAATCGCCACGCTTGGCAGCGTGAAAGTTGGAATCACAGGAAGACGCTGCTGCCCGTCTCCTGGTAACTGATTTCCTTAGTCGCCTTCTACGACATCCACGGAAGGAAATGGAGTCAGTCAATCAACATGGTCAATCAATCAGCCCGAATTCGTCCACTGCTGGACAAAGACCTCCCCCAAGGCAAGCCACTTCCTTCTGTCCTGGGCCATACTCATCCAGCCACTGCCAGCAATGCGCCCCCTTTCATCACGTTACGTCAATCGTCGCTCTTCCGTCCAACATGTGGCGGGCGACAAGCACCGAACGTAAAGGCATCGAATAATAGTACATTACTTCAGAGGGAAGAGAGTGACAGTTCCATACCGAGATTATGGCATTTGCGCCACGAGCTTGCGAGGGGCGCAAACCATTTGAGTTATGGAACTGTACTTTATCCTGAGGTATGTATAGTGCTTTTTATTACACCTACGAGGAAAATTATAGACATAAATGCATAGAAATGTTTATATTTAGTTAAAAGTACAATTATTAAAAGTGCAGCTATTATAAGATGTTAAATTTTGTCCGGGTATCTTGATATTTTGAGACATGCAGCCACTTCTTCCGTGATTCCGCGCGTTTTATATACAAAAATAATTTCATTTTTAATTTTCTGTATGCACCAAGGAGGTTGGTAACTGGAAAAAAAAACTGTATGTGGCCAGTAACAATTTACTTGAAATTTAATTAGTAGACAGTTAAAGTCTCTTTGCAGTATGACTGCTGACAAATTTAAAAAAAAAACCGGGTATGTAATGGAATTTCATACATACTTCCCACCCTTGGGTCGGAAGGATTTTCATACAAACTTCCATACCTTGGGATGAAAGGATTTGAAGGGCGGGATAAAGGCGTTTCTTCCCTCTAATTGGTATAATTAGTATGTATTTTCAGAGCAGGTGTGATAAAAACTTTTTTTAGCCTAAACGGCTATCCACATTACAACCTCCCGGCAACGTGCAACGACACCAACTAAAGTAAAATTTTAAATAGCTAGTGCAAAAAGCCCGGCCGACGGATACGTCACGGGAGAGCTTTTTTTTTTAATTACGCGCACCAAATGCTGAGCGATTCAGTTCGGATTCCGTCAGGATTTGGTGGGCATGATTAGGCCCCTGAAGGCTCGCTTTCCACTCGATAGTACGAGTAATTAAAGAATAAGGTGTCATCCTCTATTTTAGTCGAGATTCGAAGGCATACACAAAAATGTGGATGAAGCAGCTTTATGAGGGGTAGGTAAAGACCAGAGTTTGCCAATTCCACGATCCTAAAAAACCGGCCAAGTGCGTGTCGGATCACGCGCAGTGTAGAGTTCCGTAGGAAGAGGGGTTTTTTTATCTGCTTTACAGAAGTAACAACTTCACCAAAGTAATTTTCAATGGTTTATACATTGGTCGCCCATTACTCGTCAACTTGTAAAGCCTACTTAGCCGTAAAAGTTTTCCTTATAAGTTCATTATATTTGCTACTGTCCTGCTACTGGCCCATTTTTTCAAGTTTCTTCATTCAAGCGTTAAGCTGGGGGACGGGGGGACGAGACGGAATTTTTGTCAGAGTAGGGCACCCTGACAAAAATTTGCGCTTTAAAGATTTGAACAAAAATTTGGGCAAACGGAACCATAAATTGAAAAATGGTCATCCTACACCCACAATATTTTTAAACAATGAATCCAACTATACCCCGTACTATGGTGTAGGCGAGGAAAAAAATGCATGTCTAATTTAGGCGAAGGAACACTAAAAATTTTTTTTTTCGATATCTTATTCTACCGTTTTGTCGGCGTAATAAATATGTATATCTATGATAAAATGTTAGCTCTCGCTCTCTCTCTCTCTCTCTCTCTCTCTCTCTCTCTCTCTCTCTCTCTCTCTCTCTCTCTCTTTCTACGCGTTTTCTTTCACCGTTAGCTTGAAAGAAATAAAAATTAATTAAACAAAGAATAAACATAATAATGCAGCCTATGAACGTCCCACCGTAGGGCGCAGGGCTTTTTTCGCAGAGAAGAGAGAGTATGGGTGTAATCACCACGCGTGCTCACCGCGGATTGACAATTTCAAGCGCTGAGGTATGTGAACATCTCAGGCACTCAGTTTTCCTCGCGATATTTTCCTACACGATTAGCGAGTGGTATTGCTACAATATGTTTTATTAATGTTTTTCCTACTTTTGTAAGAAGTGTTATTTTGGCTTTTAAAGTTATTGGTGGCTATCACGGAATCATATCATATAGGCTTTGATGTATAAGTTTAAGATGATTTGAGAAAAGATGGTTCAGAGTGGAGTTTTTTTTTCCCGCAGCCTTTTTCTCCACTACAAATACGGCCCGAAGGCAGCGGCTAACATAGTAACATAGTACATTGACATTCAGAAAATAGAATGTAAATTCTTTACGTTGAAATAAATTATTGATTTCTGATTGATATTACAAACTCATTGCTACATCCGAACCTAAGACCTTTCGAATTTGAGTAAGCGGTGGTATCGCGGTCAACAGAACCCTTGGAAGAACAAATAATGATCATCTCTATAAAGGAGGCGATCAGTTCCACCATTTCGTTGCCTATTCCTTCCGGTAAGTCACCGTACACTTCATTCTAAAGATGTGATACGTAACTACGTATGTAGAACAAAGCAAATTCTATTTAGCAACTAACTAATCAATGCATCATGATTCCATGAGTCAGTATTGACCGATGTTTACAAGTAACCTAAGAACTCATCAAGGAGCAAAAAAGCGGTGGTAGCCTAGTGGGTAGAACAGAGACCTACGACTTTGTTTTCTACGTTATGTACATTTGTGATACCACTCGCTATCGGTGAACGAAAACATCGTGAGGAAACCTAAGTGTATGAGCTATTCACATACCTCAGCGCTTGAAATCGCCGCTACAATCTTGAAAATCCGCGGTGGGCACGCGTGGTGATCAAGCCCATACTCTCTCTCTGAGAGAAGGCCTGTGCCCTACAGTGAGACGTATATAGGCTGATAATGATAAGGAGGCAATAATTTAGTGTATTATTGTTTGCCAACTGTTATATTATAAGGATTTCTAGTATTTGCAAAATGTAATGCAGTTGTGTTCAATTTTTCTTCTATAGCCTTAATTGCGTTTCACTGCTAGACAAAGGCCTCCATCTTAGCTTTCCGCTAGTACTTAGTCCCCTTCCTCACCGGGACGCCATGGCCACGTCGCCAGCTACGTGTCCAAACAATTAGTATTGACATGTATGGCACCTCACTCACTTGGCGACGGTTTGGCAACGTCGCCAATTTGGAAGCGTGGCCACGACGGCGGATCACTTGGGTGGAGACTGGATACTTGGCAGCCTGGCGGCGTCGCCAACAACATGTATACGAGCAAGTTGCGTCTCACTCACTCGGTAGCCAACGGTCCGCCAAGCAAGACGTTCGTTCGACTGACTGACGGGCCTGGCCACTCCAATGGCTACTCCATTTGGCATCCGAAAGAAGCCAGAGGTAGCCATGGCTGCGTAGCCGGCGACGTGGCCATGGCGTCCCGGTGAGGGAAGGCACTTATTCGTGGCCAGCTCCTGCCAAAGTCGTGAGGTCGTCCCGCCATCTCCGCTTTGTTCGGCCACGTTTGTGATATCCGTCGCGTGGAACCTTTCAGTGACATTTTCTGCCCACCTGTCTAGGGCGATACAGTTTACGAGGCCCGCCTAATTATATTCAGCTTAGCGGTTGCAGCTACAACATCGACAATTTTGAAGAGCAGTGTTCTGTTTTTTCTATAATCCGATGAATCATGATCATCATCAACCCATAGCAGTCCACTGCAGGACATGGGTCTCTCTCCGTATGGGAGGTTTTGCCGTAATCTCCACACTTGGCAGGCGGATTGGAGATCGCAGTGTTTGGTGGTCTGGTATCACAGGTCAACGCTGCTGCCCGTTCCCTGGTTTCCGTTTTTTAGTCGCCTCTTACGACACCCACGGGAAGGTAATGGGGTGGCTCATTCTAGGCCGGAGCCACACCGGCGCTTCGATGAATATGAAGTATCAATATAGAAAACAACACAATACAACTATCTAAAAGTGATAAATTGTGAACTTCGTACGTCTCGAGAAGGATTGTAAGAAAAGCTGGTTACACTGGTTGCTATCTCGAGTCGACGTAACAATATGTGTCAACAAATAGACACATAGACTACGAACACATAAAAATCAGCATCAACAGGCCTAGTAACCTACACTCGACAGATAACGACACAATGCGGTGTTATCACTTTGCAAGCGTAGCTGGGTTAGTTCCACCACTATCAGCTGCTATTTCAAGCCATTTTGGCATTGATTGATTGTTACAAATCCGCTACGTGGTTTCTGTCAATTTTTCCAACTTTTGTTATACTTTTGCGTTGTTGCCACTTACAGTAGAACTGACAGCAGATAAGTGGCAGGTTCCTGAGTGGACAAGACACACAGCCAAATGCAATTCAATACAATTCCCAAGGAGACATCTGTGTCTAGAAGTGGACAAATAGTTGCTATGCCATAAGGCACAGTTACGGGTAGACACAACCGTCACAAGTTTTGAAAAGGCCAAAGACATCGATGTTCTAAGACGGACAGAGAGATTGTCCTGTGTTGAAATTTGTGGTCACGACTACCTGATTATTGACAGAGGCCACGTGCCGCGCTGAGGCGGCGCGAGAGCGGCAGGGAGGCCTGTTCGCTGATCTATGGTTCACTAACATTCCACTCGCTTACTTCAAGGACGAACTTACCTTGCATACGCGCTTAGTTAGCCATCGCTAACGAACATTCAGCGTCGAAGACCTATTTTTCGCTTAGCGAAAAAATAAACGAATAGGCACAGCTGACGGCCAGCCTCTAATAATGGAGATGCTCTGGAAGAAGAAACGAAGAGAGCCCTGAACTCAGAAGTTCAGGTTTTCTTTGATGCATCCACAGCACAGCGGCGTATTGACGTCAATGTGTATTCATTGCGCGGTTCACTAACAGAACACTTGCGCACTTCAAAGATTTTGCACCCGCTTAGTTAGCTGTCGCTTACGAATAGTCAGTGTCGAAGACCTATTTTTCGCTTAGCGAAAAAATTTACGAACAAGCACAGCTGACGGCCAGCCTGCAATAAAAGAAGAAGTAAATAAACCCCAGATCTCGGATAATTTCAGGTTCTCTTTGAGGCATCCACAGCATAGCGGGATGTCGGTTACGTAAAGTACTCACTGCGCGACCCCCGCGTCGTGCATATCGTCGTCGCTCGCGTCCAGGTCGTCGAAGTTGTCGATGACGCGGCCGGAGACCTCGAGGCGGCGCAGCGAGCGCCCGCTGGAGGCCACGTGCCGCGCGATCTGCCGGATGAGCCGGCGCGAGAGCGGCAGGGAGGCGCGCGCGCCGCGAGCGGGGGAGCCGCCGCGCTCGCCACGCATCGGCGCCATCTGGGGGCGGGAGGAGAACGGAATCAGTAGGGTAGTACGGCGGCGCTAGTCGCGCGTTTAAAATGTCAAAACTCGCGTATTTCTAGTACATTAAGTGTCAAATTCTGACATTTAAGCGTCACAAAACGCGTGACTTGTGCCATTGCACAGTCATGCTGATCAGCTAGTCATTAGATCAGCCAACAAGTATAAATCAATTTTGATCAGCAGCCCGATGGTCGGACGATGTGATCAAGGCGGTAGAGGGCCTGTAAATGCGTATGGTGAGACCGTGAAGACGGCGTGTTGAGGAAAAGATATCCAACAGCGATGGACTGATGGGGAGAAGAATAAATAAGTGGCCTCAGTCTGGAGGTTTCTTCATGTGTGGTTGTTACTACGTACAAGCTGTTCACTTATTAGTAATACAAATTGGGGTTTCGAACGTATCTTTTTCATATGTGGGGAGGAAATAAAGCTTATTTTTACCCGACTGCGGAGGAGATGAAGGTGGGTAATGTGTTCAGCTCATATGTATGTATGTATGTAAATATGTCGTACTTGAGCGAGTGTCGTAGGCTTAATGAAATCAGCCTAAATGCAAAAAATTAAAATAAAACACTAAAATGTCAGATTATGGCAAAACCTCTCATGGTTATGGTACCACGAAGGAGGCCTATGTCCTGCAGTGGACGTCAAATGGCTGATGATGATGACTAAAATGTCAAAATAAAAAAAAATGAAATAAAAAAATAACCAGCAACCCAACTGGTGAGCATTAACTACTAAGCAGGCGGGACCCAAACTCAACAATTTAACTGGGTTTGGTACCAAGGTTGGTCCCACCCATACAAAATGTGCTCAGCAGTTGGGTTGTTGGTTTTTGTTTCAGTTTTTTACCTTACATGAGGTACTGAGGGGTCAAAAAGTAGTTACTTAAAAAGTTTTAACGCAATAAATTAACCCAGCACGTTATAGGATGGGAAGGATTGCACTAAGTTTCCCAAGTTGGAACCAGCGTAAAGATAAAGAGACTGCAGTCAACCTTTGTCTTCAGAATTACATATTAACATGACCTAGTTTACCTGACGGGGAGCGTTACATCATACCCAAGTAGGTATATAGCTACACATTAGTTGTGATTATGGTCTGTGTTAATTACTAAACCGTTCTTTGGCTAACTGCAATAAATGACTGTACCAAGTTTTAGTTAATAGGGAGACTACCAACTAAACTGTTTTAAGCGTTTCCGAAGGCTGCAAACGGGAGTGTTAATATGCCTACCAAGTCTGTTCTGATTGTATGTGCGTCTGACCAATAAGGTAACTAAAGGGAGTTGAAATTGTCACAGTATATGCGTTATTACAGCGGATTGCCCGCCTAGTGAGTAAGATAACTGTACATGGGTAGTTGGGTAGGCAGTAGGCACTAAAGTAAAGTTGTCTAAAGCAATGGAGTTTGGCTATGAACCAACAGGGTTGGCTCAGAGAAACTGCCTAATTTTCGATGGCGGCTTTTACAGAACGAGAATCTGGCGTTTTCGGTTTCAATGTGTTTTTGGTGCAGTCTTCTGCCAACGTTCTTGTCTACTGCACTTAGATAGATGGATAGAAATAACATTCTTTCTTGTACACATCAGGAATTACATCAGGTTATTCATTCATTTATGTAGGTGGCCACTTTGCAACCAAAATTTTTTTTTTGTCGTTTAATATGTTTGTGTTATATCTAGACTTAGTTTTATTATCTTGTTAGATTTACTATTGGGCTAAAATGGTCACTAAGTAAATTATTATATAAAAAAGTGATCTGCTGTGCGAATAACCACATACAGTGCCTAGGTAGAGCAAAACCTTATGTATTTACTTCGACGTCAATGATTTACGACTACGAGAACGCATGCGGTGACGTCAATCGAAACAAAATGTAATTAAATTAAACAGAGCTATGAAAATGAGTGTGTTAGGCTGAAACCAGGCGTAAAGAGGTTATTTAAATGTATTTTAAGATCGAGGTTGCCACTATAACTTATGATAATTTCACAGATAGTAACTACAATGAAGTCGTCTACAAAAGTGCTGTTTCACTTTAATTTTTCCTCTCCTAACTTTAAAATAAATGGTTGGGGCCGATCCCGTATCATTGTGCTGTCGGCAGCACATCAACATTAAGGGCGACTTTTCTACAAAAATACTAAGGTTGACCTGCTGTCGACTATACTGTATGTAAACTAATGAATGAAGGCCCTGCCCCTATTTAGTACGCCTATTAAATCGTCTACACCGGTGTATAGTATCGTTATACTTGAGAAAACATACAGATCCGAGTATTAGTCGTTCCTCATAATTTCCTTGCAATCCTTTTAATTTTAATGGGGAAATTCCATACCAGTCACGCACGCCGGTGTAAAAGTGTTAATTCAATGACATTTAAATCTATGTTTAATTAAATTTTTAATGGTAATTGTAATGTGTATTGTAATCAATTTATTAGCTCTATATTTAAACAATTTTAATTTGCCTTTGATATGGAACATTTTTATTATTATAATTAATTTTTCTGTAAATAATTATTATTTGTGTCCTGTCGTTAGTTATTTTGTGTGTGATTAATTTTGAATTATCTATTAATTAGTTTGTGTTCTTTCTAGCGTAATCGTAATGGCGCATATGTAATATCCATAATTTTAAAGTTATTAAAAGGGACGGGCTGAAAACCAGCGCCGAGACTACGCTTCCAGTCTCGGCAATAAAGCTTAGCCCATTCCTTTTTACCACATTTGTGTATGAAACAATAACTATTATTTATTATTTTTGTGTGGTAAATAAAATATTTTCACTTTCACTTTCACTATTGCTATCGAATAGCGGTGGTAGCGGAGCGGTTCTCACATACGGGAGGTCGTGGGTTCGAATCCAGGCATGTACCAATGACTTTGTTTTCTAAGTTACGTACATTTGTGAAGTTGTAGTAGCTATACCACTCGCTAACTGTGAAGGAAACAATCGTGAGGAAACCTTAGTGTCTGAGGTATTTACATATCTTAGCACGTGCTTCGCACAATGGCCCAACTATGAGGCTAAGTGGGGAAATCTCAGGTCGAACTAGAACATCACTATCGAAATTGACCACAGTGCTCCGTGGCCCTTACCAGACCTTCCGCCCGCTCGATATATTGCCTGTCTTTTCTAGTACATAACTAGTGAGTTCACAATGCAAAGTTAAAACACGCTAAGATAGGCGTGTCGAATTAATGTCAAGAATAATAGCAAGCATGTTGCTAACTGTTCTTTGTAGGTACGTGGGTACATAACATTGGAAACTTGTTTTATCAATAAAGTCGAAAGAAAACTCAACGGCTTTGTGTTTAGCGTACAAATAAACGAGGTGACCTTCGAGGTAATTTATGGAATTTCAATGGTGTTAGTTTTGAGACCATGTACCGTTTACCGACGCTTCTCTGTTTTGATGACACAGAAACGGTAATACATAATTTGTCAACAATTAGGTTTTTGTCAGCAATGTGCCCGGGATTTCAGAGCGAGCGTCTGATGTATGTGAACACTTCGGATACTCAGGTTTCCTCACAATTTTTTCCATCACTTTACAAAATCACAAATAAAAAAAAAACTTTAGTTTTACATCAGAGTAATTTTTTTGGGAGCAGTGATGTGCAGATATCTCGTTCGCATGGGATTCGGATAGTGTATCCCATTGGGTTCGAAATGCGAAAATGAAATCCAAAATTGTTCAGCTGATATTACGCGATTCGAATCGTCTAACTCTCAAATTAGTATGGAATTTGACAGTTAGAAGATTGGAATCGCTCAGGATTTGGTGCGCATAATTGGGTATTTGACAAAATATCAAACGAGTTACTTTTAAAACGGAATTTTGTATGAAAATACTTGCTTCATCATCAACCCATTATGTCCCCACCGAGGGGCACGGGTCTCTTCCCTGAGGAAGGTATAGGCCATACTCCACCACGGGGGCCAAGTCCGGATTGGTGGAGGCTTGTAGACTAGTGGCTCGTCTACTGTCAGAAGTTGTCAAGCCGCCCTAAGGCCTCTGACTTGGCTTAACGACTGCCATCTATCGACGGCAGCCGGCACCAACAGCTTAACGTGCCTTGCGAAGCACGGAACCGCTCGGAAAAATGCCACTAGCGTTAGGCATAGACGGCGACCCATCCATGCACTGAACGCGCCCAGTGTTGCTTAACCTTCGTGATCGTTTAAGATCACTCAGGCAGCCGGGGCTACGAGCGATTCACATTTCAGAGCACTCTTTTTATGTTTAATCTATTTAAAAATTGTATCTAATAACTATAAATTGACTAAAAGAGATACATTTTCCGAGATATTTTGTATTTTTTGTTTTAATCGAGCATATGAAATAATTTATTGTTGATCGTGTCAAATGCCGTATTAGGACCCAGGGGCGTAGGTACATATGATTACGCGGCCAAACACCGAATTACATAGTGATATTCTGTTTATTTAAACACAAGCCTTGCCAAACAAGTCAAACCAGTGGTATTGTTGTTAATAACGTAATCATAAATCTGACAGTAGGTTTTTAGGGTTCCGTAGTCGAAGGTTGCTAATTTTTTCTAGGTTTTCCTACTTTTGAAGTTTAGTCACTACAGTTATATATTAACGGGTCTAATCGCGATTATTTATTAGTTAAAATTTTGAATTTTAGTGACTAGTTCAAAAAGTTGTTGATTGCGCTCATGGGATGTTGTAAGGTAGATAATCGTACCAAGTAATGTAGTACTTATGACAAAAGATGGTTCAGAACTCAAACTCAGACGAGAAAGCAGCGGCTAACATGGTACAATGATATTCAACAAACAGAATGTATTTTTTTGCGTTTAAAATATATTTTTTTTTATTTCTGACCCAATTAAAACTGAGTTAATTATTATTATGCCTAGAACGTTCTGTCGGGCGGACCTATAATTTCATGGTCAGGTTAGGAAAGATTCGGCACTGGGTGCCAAACGGACCCATATCAATATGTCTAGCATGTCCTATATGTGTGCCACTGCAGGACACAGGCCTTCTCTTAGGTGTAGTCCTACAAAGTATATAACAAAGAACAAAAACCAGTCAACTGCAAGTCAAACTCCCGCTAAAGGCCCCGAACTGAATCAAATAAAACACATTTTTCAACATACGTTAAGTATATTATATTTATTGTCACACGGAACCCTCGGTGTGAGTCATCTCTCCCTAGGCCGGTTGTTTTGTTTACTCTATTAATTGTTTTCTTGTTACATCACGCATACCTCCATCCCTAATGCCTGTTTGGTGCCGATGGGTTCTTCACGTTACTCTTAAAACTCAAATTGCCCGTAAAAGTAACGGCTACCGTTATAGTTACTGAAATAACACAAAATCTGAAAATTGTTTCTTCAGCATCGTTAGATTAAACCACTTCTGACAATTTACAACTATTAATCTTTTTTAGAACATTGGCGCAACTAGGGAATGCGATCCCGGCATTCCGGGATTTCGCATACATTTTGTGAGACTTATCTCGGTCGCAAATTTTGCGGGATCCCGCTGGACTGGCGGGATTACAGAGAAGGGTAGATCGTACGTGTTACTCTGCGCGCGGCGGCGTGTGCTTGTCTATTTGATAATAATTGTGATATTTAACTGACTGCGGCAATTTTTTTTCCTGATGTTTACGTTACGTGATTATGTCAATTGTCAAATTATATTCCGGATGTTTATGTTGTTATGCCAATTTATGTCTTAATCTTTGTCTAAAAGTATTAATAAACCATTTCTAATGTACCAAAGCTTATTTAAGTTTGGTTACATTTAAAACCGTGAAACCGAGGTATATTAGTAAAGTTCTTTATTACGATTGATTTCAGAGGACTAAGTCCACTCTGCTGAATCCCGCAAATACCTGGATCCAGCGGTACTATGGCGGTTCAGTCCCGCAAACACCTGGATTGAAATTATCTCGCGGAATTGCATTGCCTAGGCGCAACCTATTTGTAGAATGCGTAAAAATAAAATTTGGAGAATTTTGAATTGTTGCTAATAGTGTTTTAATTTTCTTTATACTGAAGTACAGATTTACGATCTGATTTATACAAACACGATTCCTTAAAATACCAGATAAACGTCGAATAAAATAGTATATGTTTTTTTTTTCACAAGGAAAAGGCGTAACCACAGATTAAATAAACTGCCTCTGAAGAGTTCTTTAGAGGAAACGTGTTTTTAAAAATGAGGCCGTTACATGTTTTACGTAACACTGTCCTACTGCAGGGCACATGCCTTCTATCAGAAGCGACAGAGTAAGGCATAGTCACCGGGTGAGTGACTTTGTTATCGCAGAGTTTTAAAATAAATTATTCGCCAAACTGCATGGCAGTTTGTTGGCGAATTAATCGCACTCTTTTAACATTTTTAAAAAAATAGTATTAGGTAACAATAAACTAAATTTTAAAGTTTTAAAGTACAGTCGACAGCGGATCCCCCCATACATGCTTACTCTGTATTCGGTCATATTACCAGTGACTATGGACTTCACTGAATGTCGTTAATGTGACTTCCGACACTCAAGACTTTCTCACGGCGTTTTTCTTTCACCAAAAACGCCTGCATGCAATAACTACCGGTACAAATCAACAAATAAAAAAAGAAATACGTAATAGGTAAGTAGGTATTTTTTGTGGTGTAAAAGCAAGGCTGATTTTTTTTCGCCAAGAATGTTTACATCATAGGACTACAGTAATCCTATCTGAAAAGTACGGTTTCTGAACGGCATAAGATTTTTCTTTGTAGACTTTCTTTGCCGACTGTACCGCGAGACGCCAGGTCAGTCGACCAATATGCCACGCGTTATCAGAGTCATATTGAACAAATGTGACACTATCGGGGCGAAGCGATTGCGTGAGCACCAGTCACCTATCATTCGCGCTATCTTGGTACCTACCACACGGCCTTGAAATACGCGTATACGAATAGTGTCTGCTTCAATTTCATCTTGCGGTCGAGTACACAAAAATTGTCTATGCAGAGTGAAATAATTCGAGTGTTTTTAGGGTTCAGTACCTCAAAAGGAAACCCGTACCCTTATAGGACCTTTTTGTTGTCCGGCCGTGCGTCTGTCTGTATTGAAGAGTTGAAATTAAAACCTTATATTGAAGTGTTCAAGTTAAAACCTAATTATACTCAGTTCTAGTACCTTGAAGTTGTGAAGAAATCAATCTTGTAAGTTACCGTAAAAAAATACGGCCGTTTAAATATCGCAAAAGCGTATATTTCGACACTCAAGGGAATCAAAATTGGTACTTGGTACTACAAAACTGCGGGTACTTTCCGTTGACCTAGAACTATGAAATTTGGCAAGTAATAACGTCTTACGCTACAAGTAAAGGGACCAACCTGAAATCTATAAATTTGTCATTGAATCATAAAAAATTGTGTTCAAAGTTCGGGAAAAGCTCGGAAAAACTGCGAGACTCGATTCCTGAACTATTTATAAATGTTAGTACCTACAAATTCGTACGGAACCCTCGGTGGGCGAGCCAGGCTCGAACTTGTCTGGTTTTTTTCGATCGGTCTGGTCTCATTTGTCCTTTTAAAGCCTATGGGTACAACCAATTTTGACTTAAAAAAATTTATGAACTTTCAAGTAGGTACTTTTATTCTTTTTGTTGCACTAACCTGTGAAGACAATTTAAAAAACCTCAGAAATTAAGATTACCTTATAAACAATCGCAATTAGGCTCAATAAATGTATAAGTAAAGTGCCATTTGGTGGCAACTGACAAGGATTGAGTCAGCTGACGATTTCATTTTATGTTTACCTCAATTAAACCACAGAGGAAAAAAGGAAATTAAACTGACACAGACTGTAGAGATATGGGCAAAAATTCATCATCATCATCAGCCACTCGACGCCCACTGCAGGACACAGGCCTCCTTCATGGTTTTCCTAACCACGCTTGGGGAAGGAAGACGCTGCTGCCCGTCACCTGGTAATGTATTTCCCTAGTCGCCTTCTACGACATCCACGGAAGGAAATGGTTTCACATAATTTCAAACATAAGCGACCTTGGGCCTCATTATGCGCACCAAATCCTGAGCGATTCCAATCGTCTAACTGTCAAATTCCATACTAATTTGACAGTTAGACGATTGGAATTGCTCAGGATTTGGTGCACCTTATCTTATAAAAACACGATTCCTCTAGAGCACTCTTCAGAGGTAGTTTATTTAATCTGTGGTTACGTCTTTCCCTAGTAAAATCTCCACCACAGACATTTTAATCGGCGTTTATCGAGTGTATTAAGCAATCGTGTTTTTATAAATAAAACTCAAGGAGTATGTTTCAATTTGATGATAACAATAATGGCTTATGATAAGAGGCTCTGAATATCTGTAAGAATTGTGCCTTTGATAAGTTTTAATTTTTACTAGTTTAGTGTTATTCACAGCCCCCCAGCCAGCTTAGGGCTTACCCCCGGTTTCTCATACACTATCATGTTAATCTACTGTTAACAGATGTCAATTGTTTTTTTGGGTATGCACTTTGGTCAACTGACAACTGCCAGCAATAGATAAGATTGTTTGTGTACGAGAAATGGGCCTAATCTCTCTGCTCACAACTGGAACTCAATAGACCTCACATCTATTCTCAGTGATTCCGCGACGACTCAGCACAATCAATTTCTTTCTGCAATTGAGAATACATTAATCCAGCATGAGTGGATAGATTAAATACCAAGCAAAATGTTATTAAGGATGGTTTTACGTCGAGCGTGCTGTCTCGCTCGCTTAATTTACTTAACATTTTTAGTTATTGTAATAAAATGAAAATTGTGGTCTGTGGGTTTGATACATAATGAAATTACAGACATTGGAAATACATTATTGTTTCCCTATACGTAGTTTTTAATAAAGAAAAGTTGTTTCCAAAATTAATAATTTATTTCTCAATCAAAAACTAGGTGCAGGATAAGAAAAATATTTCATGTCTGCAATTTTATTATCTATAAAACCCTCAGACCACATGTATCAAAAGTATACTAATTTTACTACAATCACTTAAAATGTTATATATTGTGTAAGCGAGACAGCATGCCGACGTAACAACAGCCTCAACACCACCAATAATGCACATGAAAGTCATTTCTCCAGTATCTAGTAATAAAACCATATCTGAAAAAAAAGTTTCAAGTTCTTAATTATCTTTTTTAATTCTCATACAATCTCAAAGCTTACATAAGCAGCCTATATACGTCTCACTGTAGGGCACAGGCCTCTCAGGGAGAGAGTATGGGCTTAATCACCACGCGTGCCCACCGCGAGTTGGCGATTTCAAGCGCTGAGGTATGTGAATAACTCAGACACTCAGGTTTCCTCACAATGTTTTTCTTCACCCTTAGCGAGTGGTATTGCTACTATAACTTCAGAATGTACATAACTTAGAAAACCAAGTCATAGGTACATGCCCGCACTGGGGATCGAACCTGGGTCTCTCGCTTCAGAGTCTGATGTTCTAACCACTAGGCTACCACCGCTGTTCCCACTAGGCTACCAATTTGAATGAAAATAAAAATGTAACTTTTACTTATGGGAAGTGGTTACAATATTGTGGATAGCTACTGAAAAAATGGTTGCCAGATTTGCATTATTTTAATAACACTTGCAGAAAGTATCGAGTGCTTGGCACCAAGGTAAGTTCTCTTAAGAGACAACTTCTAATCAAGTAGTTTCCGATGCAAAAACAGTATGATTAAAGGCAGATTTAAAAGCCATTGTCCTAGCATTTTTTCTGTTCACAGACCAGAATACATTAGGAAGTCCGTAGTATGTAGGTCACATAAAAGGTCTGAGCTATTTATGGACTGTCTTACACAATTATGTAAAAATCTAATAAGAAAACCTAGCAAATTTCAATAAGACAATATAGTGACTATAATGCTATGTATAACCTAAGCTTTATAAGCAGTCAAGGTCATTATGTAATTTATTGTCTTCAATCAACACTGGCATTGAAGGCTATATCATAGCCTGTTTATTCTTAACAGCAATACTCACAGTATACAAACAGGAGCACCCAAACAATAATTGATCACAGGCCAAAGTTCAAACACAGCCTAAACTTCTTCAAAACAGATTTTCCTGTTTTTATGTTATGCTTTTGACTCCTTAGCAACCACACCACACATCATGAGGGGTCAGGTGTTGTTATATGATGTAACTGTTTCCATGCACGTTCGGTGAACAATTATTGGGTCAGTAGGTACGGCGTGGCGTCAACAACTGGTTGCTAAGATACTATGAACCAGGGGCTGGCGCCACGGAGCGCCCCGGCGTCGAAACTGCGACGTGGAAGCGTGCGTGCGACGCACGTGCTGCACGATGACGCGCGACAGATTTAGGGCCGTTACATAAGTGCAGGGACGGCGCTAAGCGGCTCAGAGGACGCAGATTCACACGCGGAATGCCCGTTCCAAATTTAGACGAGAACGCGACGTGGTCCTGGCCGCGCAACACTTTTAGAACCGCATGTGTAAACGATACTGCAACCCACGTTGCGAGTCGCGACGCTGGATGACGCCACGTGAGAGTCTACGCGCGTAGAATAGGATCCAGGGTCCGATATCCATATCAAAATGCGTAATTGAAGAAGTCTTCCGCTGCGACGCGACTTTATTCAATTAGGATGAATGCATGTCAGAAGGAACTGTTAAGGGATTCAATGCTATGACAGTGTGATAGACTTACCGTGCGTCTGATAGGTTTCGGACAGGCACTAAATATAAATAAATAACAAAATTTTATTTCGCGTCTTCCGTGCTCGCGCAATCAACACCCAATCAAACCATAGACCCATAGACTAAAGGAGCGACCTACATAAACATATGATTTTTGATAACAATATCCTTTTTGTTTTCAAGAATTTTCATTTATGTGTATTTCAGGTACATAGTTTTATGCTTTTAGTTATTATTACGTCAGATTTTTATTTTCCAGCCGTGAAAAACTTTTACAAAACTTTACTTTGATAGGGTAGAAATTAGTACCTACCTATTATTGATGGTAGCACCAGATGGTCTTTGGTTTTAACTTTTTAAAAACAAACATCAATGCGGCCATGATTCAGCTAATGATAAGCCAAATTTTTCGTTATTATGGCCTTAATTCTCCTTGGTTACATGTGTTGATTTTCGCAATTCAATTGAAAAGGGCAATATTTTCTTATTGCATAATTAGATTTTTGTTCCTAGAGACAAAACTAGGTATAGGTATTTCAAAAACCTTTTTGGCGATTCACGTTGCCAGTTTTGGCTGTATGCAAATCATATCCAATGTAATCGACGTCACCAATCAAAAAGAAAAATAACAGTGGTTATATTCTCTTTGACTTAAACTTGACGTGGACGAAAGCAGCTGGCCCGTTTTTCTGAATAATTTACAAAGGATTTCAGTGATTGTAAAGCTCTAAAAGAAGCAAATCCTACTATAATTTAAAGCTGAATGTTGTATCCATAAGACAACATGGCTTTTAACCACGTAAGTAGCATACTTTCACATAGAAACATGCTTTAGCGTTGACAACCTAGTTCGCTGAATAGTCGATAGCCCTAGTTTTTCTCGAATTTACATCAACTTTCCTTCTTGTCCCTGCAGAGAATGTTCGGGACGCTTAGCGTGCTATTGTTGCCATTTCTTTTAAGTCATTCCGCCGAGGGTGCGTCTGTAATTTCCATCGATTTGGGCACGGAATGGATGAAAGTCGGCATCGTGTCGCCTGGAGTACCGATGGAGATAGTGCTGAACAAGGAATCGAAGCGGAAGACCCCGGCGGTGGTTGCCTTCAGGGATGACGTGAGGACCTTCGGAGAAGATGCTGTAACTGTTGGCGTTAGATTCCCAAAGAATAGCTACAAATACTTCCTAGATCTTCTTGGAAAGTCTTACGATCATCCACTGGTGCAAGCCTACAGGTAAGTCTCCTCTTGAGAAAAAAATGTGAAAGTTATAAACAGTTTGATGAAATTCTGATTTGCTATGAATATGTTATCGATGATTGATTTTCCAATTTCAACTAATAAGTTTTCTAGTCACGTTTTTAAAAGGTGACTTGATAGGATCAGGTCAATGAACTTTATTTTAATTCCTTCTCTTGATTGAGTTTTTTTTTATTAACTACCTAGTATTATTTCTTTTTAAAAGTATGTTTGCACATAAGAATGTTCCAAGAACACATTTCTATTTCTTGTTAAAATTACACTTATTTCTTGAAAAATTAAAATACATATCATCAATTATGAAATTACATGATAAAAGCCACATAAAACATTCTTAGTAAGTTTCATAACATAAGCATTGTTACAAGTGCCCAGCTATAAGCTATTACTTATAAAAAAAAAATGTGGTCCAGGAGTTTGCTTCACAATACAAAAATATGTTGCAATTTTATATCTACTACAAATATTGTGTCACAGTGTTTGTTATCGAACTCCTCCAAAACAGCTTCACCGATTTTTATGAATTTTTTTGTGTATATTTAAGTAGTAGGTCTGAGATTCGGTCATAAGCTAATTAACTCCTGAACTGCCCTCGTGGAATGAAACATATAGGAGGCCCATACTAAGTTGGACACAGATCTGTGTCGCAGCAGACAAGTGGTTAATATGGCAAAACAATGTTTGCTGAGTCAGCTATTAGGTATGATAAGTGTCTTGTACATATTAAATGGTCTCTTGAACTCTGGTGACTATATCTAAAAAGCACGTAAGCATATCCATACAGTTGGGATGAATTGGCTATTGACATGTACAATTGAATTGAATTGAATTGAATTGAATTGATTTATTCAGAAAAGTTTAACAATTTACTTATCCTATTTTAGCATAGTTGGAGAGAATGTAATTTTATTTAACTAATGATAGGATTAGAACGATGATGTCTGTACTAGTTATAAAACTGTATGACAGACAGCAACGCCTTCCTTCTGCGAAAGTTAGCTATTTTATTACATTGCTGTTTGAGTATTTACTGATGTATGCTAGTTACAAGCTACCACAGATGACAATGTATGAGTGGTACAGTGTGTGTGTGTGTGCGTGTGCGAGTGAGTGTGTGTTGTGTGTTTGTTGTGTGTGTGTGTGTGTGTGTTGGTGTGTGTGTGTGTGTGTGTGTGTGTGTGTGTGTGTGTGTGTGTGTGTGTGTGTGTGTGTGTGTGTGTTTTTATTTGTTAATTTGACTAAACTAAAGCCCTAACTTATGAAAAAATATCCATGCGGTCGGGATGAATTGGCTATTGACATGTACAATTTGTTAATTTGACTAAACTAAAGCCCTAAGAATTCTAAGTCACATCCTGGGTCCCCGGCCAATGAAACACGAAATATGTCTATGGTAAGTCAAAGTTATTTGTTTAAATATGTTGCGCAAATTATACCATCTTATGTGGCTACTCTCACACATTACAATGTGAAAGAATGCTTAGGTGAAGTGACCATACAGATCCTAACTTTAGGTTGAGTAGGCTTCCCAGAACCTTTTCCACCGTTCCTTTGTTGGAATAATTGCTTCTCTGTAAACATCAATATGAAAAGAGTGGCAGGGTTCTTTATATAGTATTCTTTCAATACACAATGCTTAACTTACCCCCGGTTTCTCGTACACTAACAAGCTGTTAACAGCGGTCAGTGGTTTTTTTTGTATGCACTTTGGTCAATTGACAGCTGTTAACAGTAGATTAACAGCGTGTTAGTGTACGAGAAACTGGGGGTTTGTATTACATAGCCCTGATTGTGTTCCTATTTCCAATGCTGGGCAAATGTTAATGTTTAATTTATCTCCTTCAATTTGAGGCCCTGGGAATTATGCACTTAGCCACATAGTTGGGCAGATGTATGTAACAGTGCTGAGGCATACATGTGAATCATGTCAGACAGACGTTTTCCTGAAGGAAACATAGTACTATGAATTAGCAAATATGAGTGTGTAACTTTGTAAAAAAAGCTGTTGCCACAAGAACAAAAGAACCCAGGATGTTTCAAATGTGAGACAAGTGTTCTACCAATGTGCTGCCACAGCAATAATGACTTTTCTTGTTAATGAATATTTTTAATAAAAGTCACATAGGTAGACGCTAATATGCACCCTTAGTTTTTTTTTCCTTTTTCTGTACCACAGGGAGAGATTTCCGTATTATGAGATTGTGAAGTCTGAACGTGGCACTCCAGAGTTCGTTCATGACGAGAAGACCCGGTTCTCGCCTGAGGAGCTGGTGGCCCAGTTGCTGGCCAAGGCTAAGGACTTTGCCGAGATCAGCCATGGAGAAAAAGGTAGATAGATGGATAAATAATTTATTTGTACTTAGAGACACACACACATAAAACATTAAGTAGGTACATACACATGAAAAAGTTGATTACATACAATAGACAAACATGAAAAACATGCTTTTGATCGAGTTTAAGGCTTTGATACAAACATTTACTGTAGCCATGTCTGAAAAAAGTAGTAAGGTAAAAGACGGGAAGGGTTATGATTTTAGCAGTCTAATATATTTATTATGTTTCATAAGCAACCTATAAAAGTCCCACTAGTCCCCAAGTCCCAGAGTATGGGCTTAATCACCACGCGTGCCCACCGCGGTTTGGCGATTTCAAGCGCTGAGGTATGTGAATAGCTCAGACACCTAGATTTCCTCACGAATTATTATTGTGTTTACATATCGTCTAAAGTACTCATACGATTTGTATGGATGATTTTGATCAAACAATTTTTTATTATGGTCCAGGTGACATAGACTACTTTTTAGGGTTCCGTACCTCAAAAGGAAAAAACGGAACCCTTATAGGATCACTTTGTTGTCCGTCTGTCCGTCCGTCCGTCCGTCTGTCAAGACCCTTTTTCTCAGGAACGCATGGAGGTATGAAGCTGAAATTTATATCAATTACTCAGGTCTACTGTCCCTTGAAGCTGTGAAAAAATCAAACTTCTAAGCCAACGCAATCAAAAGATACAGCCGTTTATGCCGCAAATTTTCGACACTTGCAAGGGAATCAAAACCTACAGGGTGCTTCCCGTGAACTCAGAATCTTGAAATTTGGTACGAAGCAACGTCTTATAGCATAGATAAAGGAAAAATTACGAAAACCATAAATTTTTAGTTACATCACATAATATATATTTTTTTAATAATTTTAAACTTACTACCCATTTCCTCATAAACGCGTAGAGGTATTAAATTGAAATTCATACCAAATACTCAGGTCTATAATACCTTTAAGCTGTAACAAAATCTAACTTCTATGTCAACGCAATCAAAAGAAACAGCAATTTAAGCTGCATATTTTGAAACTCGCAAGTACTCGCAAGGGAATCAAAACCTAAAGGGTACTTCCAGTCGACCTAGAATCTTGAAATTTGGCATGAAGCAACGTTTTATAGCACACATAAAGGAAAAATTCCGAAAACCTTAAATTTTTAGTTACATTACAAAATATATATTTTTTAATAAATATAAACTTATTACTTTTTTCCTCATGTTTTGCAATAAAAATACCATAGTTATGACTCGATTGTCGTAATGAACGAACTTTGTAAACCTTGCAGGTTTGTACGGAACCCTCGGTGCGCGAGTCCGACTCGCACTTGGCCGGTTTTTTTTATGAACAAAGACAATCTGACGGTTGTTACGCCCAAAAAAGTGGGGTCTCTAATTTTTTTTATTTTATTTAAGTTTTAGTTCGAAGATGGAACATTCTTTAGTGTACAGAAATTACATACAAGTGACACTATTCCCTAAAACATTCCTCACAGACAATTTAGCGTTTATCGAGTGTTTTAAGGAATCCGGTTTTTGTAAATAATACCGTAAGAGTTCATGATTATTTAACATTAAAAATTGTTACATTCTTTTTGTTGCACTAACCTGTGCTGAGGACAATTTTAAAAACCTTTTTGTAGACGTTAAAAATTCCACCCATGCCGGGACTTGAACCCGCGACTTCTGGCTAACTGTGCCAGCGCTCTCCCAACTGAGCTAATAAGTAAGTGCAGGCATCAGTGAAATTTCAAGGCTCTTTACAAACTTCTCTGCATTACGTACAGGTAGCGACATCTGGCCGAAACAATTTACATCACTTGCAGCCCCGAAATTAAAAATTTTTCACAGGCCAACAGATCACGGAGTGCGTGATCACAGTCCCCGGGTACTTCAACCAGGCCGAGCGGCGCGCGCTGCGGGACGCGGCGGCGCTGGCTGGCCTCAATGTGCTGCAGTTGATCAATGACTACACCGGTATCGCTATCAACTACGGCATCTTCAGGCGGAAGGTAGGCGAAACGCGCTGCTGTAGTTAGTAAAATTGTCGATCTATCTAATCAGCCCATAAACAGAGCCCACTGTTGGGAGTAGGGCTCTTCTCTTTCACGCCGACCCATCCGGTCTGCTAGTCTCGACCGATGTTTCCCAGATGCTGTCACAATGTCGAAGGCCCACAGGGCGTGTGGTCTGCCCACAGATCGTCGACCCGTTCTTGGCTACCATTCAGTGACTACTTTAGTCCACCGGCCGTCTTCCTGCCTAACCAAATGCCCAAAACTCTCCACTATAGCTTTATGATTCGTCTGCCTACATCTTTGACTTTGGATTTTAGCCGAATATCGACGTTTTGCTCACGATCAAAGAGTATTTTTATTTTATTAGCCGATTTTGTGCTCCAATGCTGGGAAAAGGTCTCTTTTTTCCTCTGTACCTTGCTGTGCCCTGTAAAATAGTGTATATTTTTGATAAATGTGTGCTGAGGATTGTTCAAGCAAGCACAATTGTAGTCAATCCTTCGTTATTCATGTATACGTAAGTTTTTCGTTGACCAGAATGCTCAACTGCATGTTTTCTTTTAACTATAAGTATTTCTTTAACCTGCTTTGTTATCTAATCCAACTCTATAAAAATCTGCAAGTCTTCCAAAGAGTAATAAATAAAGTAGAATTTGTTTTTATTGATAACGTTAGTGAATGTTAAAGAAGGTGGATGTCATGACGTACCAGTCTGGCAAAGAACAGGCCAGTTCGTTTAAATACAGGAAGAGACCAGTTCCTTGACGTACAAGAATACCTATGTGCAAGAGCGTCTCTTAACCCCGTAACGGGCAGAGCACCTATATTTTTTTCATTTATTTTGGACTTTATATCAAAGCTGATGGAAAAGTCATGATTGAATTTTAAGGTCGCAACTAAGGGCGCTTATACACGGGCGGCACGTTGCGAACGACAGTGCCAACTGCAGCCGTCGACAGGTATCGACACATATCGACGGCAACCGTCGACGGGCCGACACGGAGTTTCGACGCTGACATGTCGGCAACTTCTGTCGACGCGTCGACGGCTGCCGTCGACGTGTGTCGATGGCTGCAGTTGGCATTGTGGCATGTTGGCATGGCGCCCGTGTATAAGCGCCCTTACTATTATGTCACTGTCCGGTAAAGGGTTACTAAAATACATGTAAAAACTGGGTGGTTTGAAAGCTGCAGTTATGTAATTAGTAATTAAAAATGGCATCTATTTAGACTATTACTTAAGTATGGACGTGAATAAAAAAATTGTTGAGAAATCCTGTTTCGAGTTGAGAAATCTCGTTTAAAAAAATGCGCGAACAATTAGTACCGCCTCTCCGTCTGTCAGAACCATAGCCCGCTGACCCGCGGCACGCACGCACCGCTCTGGATGGCTACTAATGGTTCTAATAGACTCGAGTTTGTGCCTAATGGTTCTAATAGATATTTTTGTAAAGTTCGTTTAAAAAAAAAACATACTAGCATATTCGATGGTTATTGTCAGATACGTTCATTTTGCTATGTCATTCAAACCACCCAAAATTAATGCAGTATACAATGATGTCTTTTCGTCCCCAGGAAATCAACGACACCGCTTGGCACGCTCTCTTCTTCGACATGGGTGCCATGAGCACCAAGGCGGCGCTCGTCGAGTACCGAACGGTCAAGGTCAAGGAGCACGGCTACGTGGAGACTGTTCCGCAGCTGCAGGTCTTGGGCGTCGGATTTGACAGGTGGGTTGACCTTCGCGAAGGTCATGGTCGGATACCGTACAGTTAAGAAGCACTGTTTCGTGGGGACTGTACCGTAGCTGCAGGTCTTTGCCGTCGGATTTGACAGGTGGGTTGACCTTCGTGAAGGTCATGGTCGGATACCGTACAGTTAAGAACCACATTTTCGTGGGGACTGTACCGCAGCTGCAGGTCTTGGGCGTCGGATTTGACAGATGGGTTGACCTTGCAAAGGTTATGATTGAGTACCGCACTGTCAAGGTTAGGTGGAGCTGGCTGTCTCACTCACACAATTGAACATTTTTTTAATATCGTAATAATATGAGCAAGCTTTTGATAAATGTGGTCTGAGGGTTTGATGGGTAATTAAATTGCGGATATTCAAGGCATATTTTTCTTATCCTGTACAAAGTTTTTCATTGACCAAATTTGATTCCAAAATTTATAATTCAGGAAACAATTTTTTTTTCTTAAAAACTATACCGGATAACAAAAATATATTTAAAAGGAGAATGATCAAAAACAGTCTATGTTGCGCTCAAAATGTTTCTTTTGAAAAATGATTTCGTAGTTCTATTTGATAAATTAAAAGAATCAGGGGTTTAAAAGTAATAATTAAAAATATCTGTATTGATTGTATAACTAAAAACTTCATTCAGTCAATACAGATTACAAACACATATTATATTATTGCAAAAATCGCAAATCGTGTACATACATAAAATGCGAAAGTGCAAACTGCAAACGGGGAGTTTTTGACGGGAATTCAAACGAGCGGTTTTATTACGCTTTTAGTTTTGCAAATTGATTCCATGGATTTTATACTGTTTAATTAGCGTAGTTTATTATTACTGACTAGGGGCCAATGCCAACCGAAAATAACATCAAACCACCAAAGTTGTCATAACCTCAAAATATGGGCTCAAAATTAAGATTTCTCGAAACTCCCATCTAATGTTTTCATAATATTTTTCCTGCATAATCCAGAGCTAATTTGTCATAGTTTACCGTTGGTTTCATCAATGCGCAAGAAGACGCAAAAATAGACTAACTCCTATAGTAAATTGATCATTCTCCTTTAAAATATTTTAAGTTGAAAACTCTAAGAAAATAATAAATGTGGAGTTTCGTTGTTAGCTTCTTCTCCACATAATCTATTAATTGTGAAACTAACAACTTAGACGTTCATTAAGTAAACATACAGAATGTTAAGAATATCATGAATAAAAATATTTGAATTGAATTGAAGTTACTGCACAAGTTATTGCACAAAATACAAAATTTAGCATTTAAAAAACATGATTGAGTACAGCGTGGCCAAGATCAAGAGGCTGTTCTATAGTCGCAACTTGTCGCGTCACATTTGTCGGATTTGTTAGTTGCTCGACCAGGTTGAGGTCAAAATTAAGTACCGCACGGTCACTCTCGAGAACCACGGTTTTAAGACCTTCTGTCATCAGCAAAAAATTATAGGTACAATTCTTACAATAACACTGACGTTAGCCAATTAATATTAAGACCTATTAATTGCAAATATTACTCTAAAAGCTGTATATCCATTCTGTTGGTGTTCCTTAATAAATAATAAAAAAATGTATGAGACAGCGATTAATTTGATTGATTGACATACATACATAAACTCACGCCTGTATCCCAGAGGGGTAGGCAGAGACCAAGGACTGCAACTTGCCACAATCATGACAGATCATTATCGCTTCCGCAACATTCATTGGTCGTTGCATGCGCGCACGCCGGTTTCGGGTACTTTTTATCTCGACCTTTGCTAATAGATCCCCTATTTGGTCGAAGTATGATTTGATTGATCGACGACCACTTAAAAATGTGACTACTCTTTCCCAGGACCCTGGGCGGCCTGGAAATGACTCTCCGTCTCCGCGAGCACCTGATCAAGGGCTGGGAGAGCGGCGGCGGCGGCGACGTCAGGGCTTCGCCCCGCGCCATGGAGAAGCTCCTTCGGGAGGCGGAGCGCCTTAAGGTGGTGCTCTCCGCCAATACCGAGCACGTGGCGCAGATCGAGAGTCTGCTGGACGATAAGGACTTCCGACTGATGGTGAGTCGCGTTACATCAGTATCATCAGCGGTGAAATATCACCAGTGAGAGGGTGGATGGCGCTAGAAAACCTCTATAGAAATAGAATCTGTGTGCGGCGCTAGAATGCCTTTAGAGAGAATCTGTAAAGAGGATGGCGCCAGAATGCCTCTAGAGTCTGTCTATGGCGATAGAATGTCACTGGAGAGAGAGAGAAAGTCTGCCTAGAGTGCTACAAAAAGAACCTCAAAAGGAAAAAAACCGGCCAAGTGCGAGTCGGAATCGCGCACGAAGGGTTCCGTACCACCATCTATACAACATTTGAATATTTCAAGCGTCTACCTGTTGCCGTTATTAATATCGATAAAAAAAAAACATGTTCGTTGTCGTCATACACTACAAGTACAGGGAAAAATCTGAAAACTATACATTTGTAATTAAATCATAAAAAAGTTAGTCTTTGAAGTTCGGGATAAGCTCGGAAAAACTGTGAGACCAAAAATTTGTACGGAACCGTCGGTGGGCGAGTTCGATGTGCGTTTTTTTTTATCTATAGAAGATCTTTTGACATTCTAAATTGAGCATATTTAATTGCCGCAGGTAACCCGAGCCGAATTCGAGGAGCTGTGCGCGGACCTATGGCCCCGCGTCGCCGGCGTAGTCCAGAGGGCTTTAGCCACCGCCGGGGGCGCCGGCGCGGGCGCCCGGCTCATCCTCGGCGGCGGGGGCGCCAGGGCGCCTGCCGTGCAGCTGGCTTTGAGGACCGCCACCGGCCATGAGCCGAGTCGGTCCATCAATGCCGACGAAGCCGCTTGTCTTGGAGCTGTCTATAGGTAAGATTAGCAATTAGGGCGCCAGTCTTGATTCTTATAATGATACTAATTAGTACTATTTTTTCGAACTAAAACTTTCGTAAGCGTAAGCGAAGTAACTTACTTAAATAGTAAGTGAAGTGATTCCGGAATTAAACTAAGACTATGCTTGTAAATAACTAGGCAAAAAATTCGAATACCCAATGATACCATTGCTAGATGACGATCTTTGTCGCTAGCTGTCGGTAAGCCACTAGGGAGCCATATACCATACCTTGAAGGTGGGGGCGCGAGGGCGCCAGCCGGGCTTTGACCGCCACTGGCCATGAGCCGAGTTGGTCCATCAACGCCGACGAAGCTGCTTGTCTTGGAGCTGTCTATAGGTAAAATGAGCCATTAACATTAGAGATTGAAAGTCTATAAGTAGTCCACTTTGCATAGTAGGTCCAATACTAGAATACTATGTTGCCAAATATCAACGCAATCTTAAAAAAACGAAAGCTACATGACATGATCATGATATCTGTTGCTGGCTTGTATTTAGGAAAACTAGTGACTAAAAAAATATAATATTACAAAGCCGAGATAAAAACAGACAGTCAGCTGGAGCTGTTTTTAAGTAAGTTTAGCCATTATCTAGGGCGCCAGTCCTGATGGGCTGGTCTATCAACGCCTACGAGGCGGTTTGTCTTGGCTATAGGTAAGATTCTATTAATTGTCTAGATAATTGTCATTTCCACTATTTAGACTTGCAAAAGTTAACACATCCTTTATGGGGCACTGTATAAGGTTCTACAACAAAATTCCTCAAGATATATTAGAGTTACCTCCAACGCGATTTAAAAAATGTGTTAAGCACATTCTGTGCAAAAAGGCTTACTATAACATCAAGGATTACTTAGAAGACAAAGATGTTTGGCATTAAACAGTAGATTAATATTATTTAAAGGACGATTGTGACTAGTGTTCAACACATTCATGACTAATATTTTAAGTTGAAAACTCTGTTAATTAAGTTAAAACGTGTTTTGAAAAGAATAAATGTGGAGTTTCTTTGTTAGTTTCTTCTCCACATAATCCATTAATTGTGAAACTAACAACTTTGACGTTCATTAAGTAAACATTCTGTTTTTACAATGAATAAAAATATTTGAATTTGAATTTGAATTTGAATTCAATCAATCAGCCCGTATTCGTCCTGTGCTGGACATAGGCCTCCCCCAAGGCACGCCACTTCCCTCTATGCTCATCCATCCTCATCCAACCACTGCTAAGGAACGGCTGCGTAGGTAGGATTACCCATTGGTATTTGGTATTGGTGGTGATTTTGGTTTCTGAAACTCGTGCTACTGGTGAGCCTTTTTTTCGTGTTTGGAAGTTTTCATCTATTCCTGTCACCCCAACTCCTCCAGGAATGCCGGCAGCTTTCTAATGTCGTAAGATTACCCATTAGGGCGCCAGTTTTTAATCCTCGACAGTGGGGGCGCCAGGGCGACTGCCGGGCTGGTCCATAAATTCTGACGTGGCGGTTTGTCCAGGCGCTTTCTGTATTTATTATTGCCACAAACAAACATGCTTACATGATAAGCAGTCTATATACGTCCCACTGTAGGGTACAGGCCGTCTCTCAGAAAGAGAGTAAGGGCTTAATCACCACGCGTGCCCACCGCGGATTGGCGATTTCAAGCGCTGAGGTATGTGAATAGCTCAGACACCCAGGTTTCCTCACGATGTTTTCCTTTACCGTTAGCGAGTGGTATTGATACTATAACTTCACAAATGTACATAACTTAGGAAACAAAGTCATAGGTACATGCCCGCACTGTGGATTGAACCTGGGTCTCCCGCTTCCGAGTCCAATGTTCGGTTAGGTTAGGTTAGGTACATTTGTGAAGTATAGTAGCAATATCACTCGCTAACTGTGAAGGAGGAGGCAATCTGAGTGTCTGAGCTATTCACAAACCTCAGCGTTTGAAATCGCCAATCCGCGGTGGGCACGCGTGGTAATTTAAGCCCACGCTCTCCGCGTAATCATTTTGGTAAATAAATAATTTTGTATTTGGTTACGAACGACCTGGTTACGGTGGCGGGGAGTCGCTGGACGCGGGCGGCACAAGACCGAGAGGCTTTGAAAACCATGAGCGAGGCCTATGTCCTGTAATGGGCGTCAAATTGCTGATGATGAAATGTACAATACGGCGGACTTAATATGTGTAATTCATTGACATAAACACCTGTTGCAGGGCGGCCTCCCTGGCGACTGGCTACAAGGTGGCTTCCCTGAACGTGCGAGACGCCGTGATCCTCCCCATCCAGGTCGTCTTCACGAGGACTGTGGACGGCAACGAGAAATTGGTGAGGATTTGTCAAAACACTTATCTGCTTACCCTTCTGACCCGTAAAGGTAAAAACCGGCCACGTGCGTTTCGGGCCACGCGCAGTGTAGGGTTCCGTAGAAAGGGGGAGTTTTATCTGCTTTATAGAACTCACAACTTCATTAAAGTAATTTTCAGTGGATTTTGTACGATGTTTTCCTTTAATCAGTTGGTGGGCGTTAACTTGTAAAGCCTACTTAGCCGTGACAGTTTTCCTTTAAATTTTATTAAATGTTCTACTGCCCTGATTTTTTGCACGTTTCTACAATCAACCGTTTAGCCAGGGGAAGGGGGGGGGAGGAGGAGGAGGAGGGGGGGGGGGGGGGGGGTTCGCCCTACTCGGACGAAAATTTGCGCTTTGAAGCTTAATATTTCGCAAACGGAAACCGATATCGAAAATGGCCTATGGGTATAGGCGAGAAAAAATTGCATCCCTAATTTAGATGTAAGGGAGGTATACCCTAAAAAATGATTTTAACCCTTAAACAGGCCCCGAAGAACCGCTGCAAGAAATAAAGTGGTGTAAATGGATTTAGGCTTTGAGTAGCGCCCTGTATGATTCCTTATCAAAAAATTTTTTTGAAAAAGCCTGAAAAGCCTGAAAAAAAAATGTGGGAAAACATAATCCCATTGCCTGGGTAGAGACTAAAATTTATGTGATATCTGCTATTTGTTTATCTCTAAGCGGTTGCAGCCTCTGTTGAAAAAATAATAATGGTGCTCATTTCTAGATGATATTTGAATAGATTTTGCAATAGAATCCCAATTTTAGTATAATTTGTGTAAAACAAATCTAAATCATGGGTAGTTTTCAGTAAAAATTTTAATATTTTAAAAATCACAATGTCGGGTGAAAAGGCTAGTATATAAAAGTTGATAAATTTGAACAGGCAATGGTTAAATAGCTCCCACAAATTAGTTCGACTCAACAGGCTATGGTCACATGTTCCCCACATTGTTATTTGCCTTATTTTAGACAATTTAGCAAGAAATCAACTAGAAATAATGTAAATCTTGATAGAAAAATTAAAAATCTCTAATATATAAAAAAATTGCACGACTTACCTTTCTTTGTTTCGGCATAATCTAAATAAAACTTGGACAGTCACACAAAAACACTGTTGTACCGGACACTCAAAACTCAAATGGCTGTCAAGTGTACCATTCGTTCGTATACACAGAGCTTGCTAATCGGAACCACAGAGTACATATTTATGATTAAATTTTGACAGATTGTGGGCTTTTCTTTGCCAAAACCTGGCTACGGCATCGAAAAATCTATGTGGGAAGCATACGTCCGCGGCCTGCTTAAGGGTTAAAGAAATGATTTTATTCTTTACATTTTGCCGACGTGATTAATATGTATGTCTATGCCAACTTTCTAGTACTAATCGTCTCTGAGCTAGGCCGCGGATAAACAGACAGACGGACGGACGGACATGGTGAAATTGTAAGGGTTCCTGGCGACTACGGAACCCTAAAAAATACTCCAATTATTCTAAAACTCCAAAAAAATTAAGAAAACTTATTGGATCTAGGTTTTCTAAACCCTGGAAAATAACACTGGATACGCAATGTTCTCATGAAAGCTCAGGCCCTCTCTCAGAGAGAATGAGAACTTAATCATGCGCCCACGCGGGAAATTTCAACCGCTGAGGTGTAAGTGCCCCTCAGGCATTCAGGTTTCCTCGCGATGTCACGTTATTTATTTATTCAGATTGGAGAATCATCCGCTTACAATTCATACTAGTTGATTAAAAATATTTAACTACGAGCTAAAAAAGATTCTCGCCTATAGATACAACTTAACCAAAATATGTATGCACTTCATGCTTCGTTAAACACATAAGTTACACTAACTACGAGTTTGGACAATAAAATAGAAAAGATGATTTTACAATACACCCTATAATTATATTTGAGCATCTATCATCCACCGGCAAAGAATGGCGTACTAATTGAACGTCTTAGTGTGTGGACCCCTGTATTGACCCCGGTTCCATTAAATTTGCAGTTATTTACTGCTACTGTAGTATGTAATTGTTGTGCCTTTTTTCTTGTGATATGTTAATTTGCCCCAGTAAATGTATTTTTTTATATTTTGTTTACAGCAGGAGGTAAGTTCTTCAAACATGTTTTGATTTATTTTCGTTTAAAACTACAGCGCACGAACGTTCCAATCATACAGAAGGTTCAAGATGAATGGCTAACAGAAAATTCCGGACAGTCTCAAATGATTTCCCTGAAACAAAAAATAAGAGCTTTCGTTTGAGCGTCGCTTCTGGTCTACAAAGAAACCCTTGTCGAAGCTAGCAAAATAATAAAATTGTATCTTGACGTTCAATAAATTGTATCTTATCCATACAAGTAAAAATTGAACGCCGTTCGTTACAAAGCGGATTATTTGGGAGCGGCTGGACTGATCTAGCTAGCTATATTTATTTATAAATTTCCTAATATTCCGGAATCATGTTTTGTTAGAAAGAAACATTAGTATAGTTGCCTGAAAAAATTGAAAATTCGAGAAACACTGAATATGATTTTTTTCTAGGGGGTTTGCCAAAATGATGACAAACAAATTTATTGAAATTTAGACGCTACAGCGTCTGCCAGGTCAGCTAGTATTTAGTAAAATGTTTAAGTTATATTTTGTCTCGTTTAGTAAAGCCTAAATCTATTCACAGATCAGGAGGACCCTCTTCGGTCCGATGAACCCCTACCCGCAAAAGAAGGTAATCACATTCAACAAACACACAGACGATTTCACCTTCAACGTCAACTACGCCGAACTCGACCACTTACCCTCCGCGGAACTCCAAAATATCGGCTCCTTCAACCTCACCCAGGTCGTCCTAACTGGCGTCAGTTCTGCCCTAAACAAACACCAAGGCGACAATGTTGAACACAAAGGTATTAAAGCACATTTCAATATGGATGACTCCGGTATCCTTAACTTGGCCAACGTTGAGTTTGTAGCTGAAAAAACTGTTACGGAGGACGAAAACGATTCCACTCTTTCCAAGTTAGGTAGCACGATTAGCAAGCTGTTCGGTTCGGACACAGAAGAAGAGAAAAAGATAGAAGATAAGCAGGAGAAGCCAGAGGAAGCGCAAGCAGATAAGAATGAGACCAAGACGAATGAAACCACAGGAAATGATAAGCAGAACGTAACAGACAGCGAGACTAAGCCTAAACCGAAAATAGTCACTGTGAAAGAACCAATCAAATCTCAGGAAGAAGTCCTAAGCTTGCAACCTCTAAGTCCAGATCAATTTAAAACGTCAAAGACCAAAATTACAGACTTGAACAACATTGACAAGAAACGTGCACAAAGAGAATCCGCTTTGAACAGCCTAGAAGCTTTCGCCGTCGATACTCAGATGAAATTAGACATGGAAGAGTTCGCTGAATGTGCGACACCGGAACTCATTGAGGAAGTGAAGAAAATGTGTTCAGAGGTTTCAGAATGGCTGTACGAAGATGGTTACGATGCTGAAACTGAAGTCTTCGAAGAGAAACTGGCTGCAATTAAAGAGAAAACCAATCCAATCTTCTACAGAAACTGGGAGCACAGGGAACGCCCCGACGCTGTAAAAGCCATGAGAAACATGCTCAACAGTTCCAATGAGTTTCTTAAAATGGCGCAGAACTTCACCAAGGAAGTAAACAGTGACAAGGATATCTTCACTGATGTGGAAGTGTCCGTTTTGGATAAGAAGATCGAAGAAACCGAAACATGGCTCAACAAAACAATCAAAGAGCAAAACGCGCTGAAGAAGCATGAAGATATTATACTCACAGTTGATAGTATAAGAGAGAAAATGGCCGCCCTGGACAGGGAAGTCAAATACCTGATAAACAAGATGAAGATTTGGCGGCCGAAGAAGCCAGCCAAGAAGGAAACTCATAATAAAACGGAGGAGGTGGTTATTGAGAACACAGAAGAGAAACCAATAGAGGAAGAACCCCAAGAGACACAAGAAACCGAGCAAGAGGCGGACCAAGAGAAATTGGAAGAATCCACTGAGCCACCGCTTCAGTTAGGCGACGGCGCCGAAGATAAGCATTCCGAGTTATAATAGGAATTATTTAAATTCAAGAATAACTTATTTATTAGACTAATTTATGGTTTTATGTTTCCTCATCCATCTCCGTGTACGTTCGGCTTTCGTTCGTGCTTTTAACCCTGTAGATCTATTACAAAACGTTTACAAAAGTATTTAATTTACTGGAATTGTTACTGCACAACAACATGAATTTCACAGCGATCTACGGTCGCATATATAAGAGCGCCCGTGGTTGTTCGATATTGAATTGTAGGAAAAGAATAGCAGTGTACAGGGTGTCCCAAGATAGAATCATGTTTTTTCCGTAATAGGCATGGGTGTTCTAAATTGCAAAACTATGCATTTTGTTATGTCTCAATACGCTGTATGGTCCAAATTCATGATTTTAGCAATTTTTTTTTAATTTATTTTTTTGTATTAAGTTAATATTTGTTCCATCAATGCAAAAGCGACACAGCTCTCAAGCGTTACAAGATGTAATATGTAGGTACGTATTTAGATTGCCTACTAAATGCTTAACTGTACTGAAAAGTCTTGATACTTGTGTTTTTTTTTAATCAAAACTCATTCAACTCCTGGTGAAGTTGTGTCAAAAGTTTTATTATACGGGGTTATCTCAAAAATGTGCATTTACTGAAACACCCCATTTAGAGTTAGCAACAACAACAACTTTCAACGACAGCAGCTTACAATAACATCAACTACAACAACAACAATTACAACAACAACTAACTGTATCAACAAACACAACTTTTATTCTATGAGTTTTATATTTTTCGAAATATCAAAGTTTACATAATTTTAATAAAATTCGCTCCTTACGCGCCTTTACCGATGTCACAACTTCCGGTAATTCATTTTTCTATGTAGAAGGACGTCCATTTTATTCAACTCGTATGGTTTTAAGCATTATCTATTAAATATCTCCAGTACCAAGCGGAACAACCATAAAAATATTAAAAACATGGAAAATGAAACGAAAAAAAATCTTTACTTGTAGAATAAAAGTTGTTTTGTTTGCGTGTTACAGTATTTTCAGCGCACTTTTTAAGTAACCATGTATATGCGGTACCAAGTATTTAGTGTGTTACTATGAAAGATGTATAATTTATTTACTGTCACCCAATTCTTCTCAGTATCAAATTTCCAACAAACTACGCTGACAATGGAATGTTATGTATGAAATTACAAAACTACAAATATATATAATTACGTAATGTGATAAGTAAATGGGTACTAATTGTGATGAAGTGTGTATGTGTTACATGTCTCAAAGGGTTAGGTTTGTTCCCCAGTTGCGAAAGTTAAATGTGAAGAAAATATAAAAAATAAAAATTATACAATGAATGAACATATCGGTGTTTGATTTATGCTGATACAGTGATAATTGTTTCGTCGTGATCATACCCTTTAGTACGAGTATTTCTTGTAACTCGCGATCAGTGATAGCTAAGAACATAACTAGCTCAAAAAAAGTACTCCACGTTCAATTGAGGGAAGGCGGGCGGGGCTTGTCAATTGTGTTACCGATCGGAGCGAGTTCAGTGTTGCCCGGCAAAATATCTATGCACCTGCCACCGTCACACCGCCATCTTGCGAGGTGCCTACCAAGATATATCGACGGGTTATAAATCAATAGTCCTCGTTTGTGCTCTTTTCATTGGCGGACTAATCGAGAGGAATGCGGCCGTTTTTGAGTGTGAATTTTGTAGGAACAAATATGTACGTCTATGGTTTTTTATTCGTAGCTCCCGATGCTCATACATAGTTACTCAATGTCGGAAGAACTTGCACAAAAAATGTTTTAATATAATCAGAGAGGCCATGTTAAAAGATAAATAAATATGGTTATTTTTTTTTGTCTACATCTAATACTTTTCATATTGTGACCTGTCGAAAAGTCATTCTAGTCGCGTGGTTCTAAATTTAAATTCTACAAAACTAAATACAAAAATTCTAAATTTAAATTAGAAGTATGTATACATGTAAGTATTATAGAAGTATAATTTGTAGTCGCTGCCCAGTTTCATGACCAGGAAATATGTTATATTTTGGGCACCGACTACAAATTATAATTTAAAGGTATTCTTTTACATTATTTGTATCTTTTTAGTGGTGTTGTGTTTTGAAGTCGTTTTTTTTTTGTAAATAATACTGTTTGGAAGTTGCATTTATTTAATCACCACCTAGACAAGAATTAAAAAGATATTGGTCGCAAAAACATTCAGTATCCAGCTCGAAGGACCAAAATATTTAATCTCTCTCATTCATGCAACGTAAACTCTTCGTTCTTTTGTTTGCGCTACGATATCTGCTTGTAATTGTACCTAATTATTTCTGATGGACCTATCTTAGCTTATGCGGAGATGAGCTGAGAAGTGTCTTAGCAAAAAGCCTCTTTAGAAATCTCTTTATTGTCTAGACAGGTACCTAGAAACCATTATCCGCAACTCGTTTGAAAAGGACTTTTTCTTTTTAAAATCCCGAAGGAAGCCCGACCATCGGCGCCGTCGCAGCCTTGGCGCTTTTCTTTGAGCGAGCGCGAGAGGAATACCACTTTGGTAAAAGTTCGAAAGGGACAGAGACAAAGCACTCGATCCGAGCGCGCACGGACTAAAACGATCCAGTTCGCCTCAAGCCGGTCGCTTGGCAACGCGTGTCGTTCCGAATTCGAAATATAACTTTGACAGTGATGTGAAATAAAGTTGACTTTTGCTTCTTTTTAGAGCGGTAAAACAAACAGCCAGTGTGACAAATATGCGCGAGCAGTGTTTGTGTTCGTGAAATGTTGGATATCGCCGGCGGACTTATGAGTGAGAGGTAAGAATAACTCGGGAATGCAACCCGTCCTCCCGGCCCTCTGGGAGGAATTTAAGGTGCATGTACTTTCCTTTCAACGCCACCTTGCGTCCAGCGACCTCTCGCGCGGCCCTACGAAGGCCTAAAATCGATTTTGTGCTTCGATTCTTGGTTCTGTGTACTCTACGGATACGCCACAATCTCCGGTGTTTGTCGCAACTTGTTATTGAACGACCGAACGACATATTTGGGCACGAAACGATGTCCATTAATCACTTGAGAGAAGTCGCAGAGACTATTGATTGACTTGTTAAGAGCGGATGAAAACAAGCAGATTAGCTTCTTAACTACCAGTTACTAAAAGATAAGAAGATGCGTACGTGATTTTGAACACATCAACTTGTGAATAAAGCAAGTTTTGTATTATTTAAAAATAATGTCAGTATCAGTTTACATTTTATGATAGGTGTCACGCATAAATTCTAAGAAAAAAACGCGCCACAAAAACAGCGCTGCATCAGCCAGTGTAGATTGTAAGATCAAAAATTTTAATTACTTAGGTACAAATGCTACTTACGACGGCATAAAATAACTTCATGTAGATGCAGTTGACAGCAAGTCAACCTTTACACGCATGCACTCTCCTCAGTTGCGGTTTAGGTGACTTCGCAACAAAAATATAAAGGTTGATGTCTTGTTGACTGTCCCTTCATCATCAGCCATTTGACGCCCACTGCAGGACATAAGTAGGCCCCCTTCATGCTTTTCATAATCATGAGGGGTTTTGCTATTATCGCCACGCTTGGCAGGCGGGTTGGCGATCGCAGCATGCGGTTGGAATCTCAGGAAGACGCTGCTGCCCGTCTCCTGGTAATTAATTTCCTTAGTCGCCTTCTACGACATCCACGGAAGGAAATGGAGTGACGCTATTCTTAATCCGGCGCCACACGGAATATTCTCAATCCGGTGCCACACTGACTACCTATACCTACTAATTACAAAAACTAACTTGAACTCGGCAGGTGGATTATGTTGTGAAGCAGATTTGCTCATTGGCAGAAGACGCGGGATGTGACTTAGAATTCTTTGTACTGTAGTTAAGACAAATTAACAAAATTAAAATTTGATCTTACGTGTCCATAGCAAGCTCATCGCGACTGCGCGGATTTTTGTTTCAGTTATCTGCCGAGCATTATAACAAATTTTATTGGATCTCTCATCTGTAAATCACAATTTAATTCTACAAATTTTTTATTACCTTAATTAAAAGAATGGATAAATAAAGTTACGGACATTTTCTACATTTTTGTTATTCCGTAGGTACCTACGTAGTTTTTGATAAAGAAGATTGGGAACTAAAATTACGAAATGTAACCTCCATATTTCTCTGTCGAAAACTAACTTGTGAAAGTGAAAATAATGTCCGTAATTAAATTTTCTAGTCTTGGCTAGACCAGATTTGACAAAAGTCTAATATATATTTAACGACAATAAAAATGTTAGGATGTGCGAGGGGACTTGAGGGGAGGAAAAAGTGATGTAGTTACAAACTTCATTCGATCGATGTCCTGCACAGTACAAGTGCACGAAATTATGAATCAATTCACATGACTTGACGTTGAATTATCATCAAGGACATAAAAAAACACAAACCGACAACCCGGCAATACAACAAGATGGAGACAAACAGAAGGTAGTCTTCTAAAACCGACATCGAGATGCTAAAATGGTAAGAGTCATGTTTTGGTCCTTCGTACCGGAGACTTATACTTACCTCCGGCACATACCTAACTTGTCGAAACCAAATTAATTTGACGCGCATGTACGTATTCAGAGTCTCAACGTTGGGGGATGCGATGTGACTTAGAATTCTACGGGTCTTAGTAAAATTAACGGATCGCAAAATTATCCCGACTGCATTTTTTGTTCAAGTTATCTGCCGGGCATTATACCTTTTTAGGTATTGCAGATTGACTGTCAGTTCCCTCTCTAGTCATTTGAAATTGTTCCCCAACAGTTTCTTCGTTTCCACGTTTCTTGCTCTCCAGAAATGCAGTGCAACCCCGAGTAGAAAGAATAAAATCATGTAGGTACAGCGACATGTAGGTACACCGTTTGCGGGCATCGCTAGCCAGTGCCAGACGTGTTTGTGTTTCGCTATTTGAATTTTGTTTTTATTTTCGTTTTGTTTCTAATTCGCTTTTTACGTTGTGTTTGGAGCCGTCTCGGATCCTCCTGCTCTCACTTGGGTGGTGTCCCATAAGACCCCGCGGCCATCTTGCCCTAGCGGTTCTGCGTGGATTTCTCGCTCTTGCGCACCGGCGGCCTCCCCTGAGTAACTAGAACCAGCGCTGCTTGATCTCCGGAGGGTGAGCCAATCACAGCTAGGGGCCCGGATTTGCACTTGATTGTTGGGGATCGAATTGGGGCCTCCTGCTTGCGAGTCTGTTGTTGTGCCTCCTGCACTACCAGAGATAGCAACGTCGTAGCAAATTTCACCTATATTATCAGCAAAACGCCTGTTAATTTGGAATAGCAAATAGATCTACATTGTAAGGTTCCGACTGTTGCTAACCAACGTCCAAAAGGCTTGTACGACAACCACCATCATGCAGTGCCTTGGCTGTCGGGGAAATATGTCCGGGGATTCTGCTGAACGGGTAACATGTAAAGAGTGCAAAGGGAACTACCATTACCAATGTCTAAATATTACATCAGCGTACTTTAGAGAACACTCGCGACATTTGAAAGTTAATTGGATTGGTCCCTGTTGCGATAAAGTCACCAAACGCGGACGTAATGACAATACCCCCGTGCGCAAGCCTCAAGAAGAATCGCCTGACAAGAGTCTAATCATGTGTGAATCTGCAACTACCAGCACGGCGGCGGCTAAGGTGCAGCGTTCTCCTGATATATCCAATGAGAACGTCACCATTCGGCGAGGGGGTTCCTCGAAGAGAAACATCGACTTGTCATACACGGAGGATACATATTGCATGGATGGCTTGCGGACTGTTGTGCGGGAGGAGTTGGAACAAGTCATGAGTAGCCGCTTGCCAGCTATGATTAGTCGACTTTTCACAGAGCTGATAACACCAATGCACGGCTATATTAAGCGAATTGAGGACAGGGTGGAACTTTTGGAAAACAAAGTAAGTGTTTTGGGAAAAATTGATAAGCCAACCAAAACACAGGACATGGATCGTGCAAAAACTCAACAACACCAAAGGAAAGCTACACCATCGACACAGTTTGTGCAATCGCAAGACTCTATCATGGCGCGCGCTGCTGAATTACCAGCATCCACCCGATCGACGGAGGTCTTCTCTACTGAAAATGCCCCTCCTAATCAAACACTAGAGGCTGAATGGACGCAGGTTGTGAAAAGGAGACGCCGTCGCAGCTCCCCTAGTGGCGTGACCCGCGGAGCGGCCGCGCCAGGCGCTACCAAACTCGAAGCGGCGGAGAGGCGGCGATACCTGCATCTGTATTATCTGAAAGTCGGGACGACGGAAGAACAGGTACGCGATCACCTCAACTCAATATGTGGAGATGTTTCATGTGTTGTTGTGCCTCTTAAAGCTAGAGGCAACTACACAAGTTTTAAGTTAGATGTCCCTTCAAAGCAAGCGGATGCTATTATGTTGCCTCAAAACTGGGCGGAAGATATCTGTATAAGGCCCTGGTCTCAGAGACCAAATGATCGGTCCTTTCGTCACCAGACTGCGAGGAGTGAAGAAAAATAGCCATATCAAAGAGATAGAGTTGTATTATCAGAACGTCAGAGGGCTTCGAAGCAAAACCATGGCGTTCTGTAATAATGTCTCCGCACTCTGCTCCAGTGACGTTATAGCTCTCACCGAGACGTTCTTGAATGCATCAGTGGCCGACGCAGAGCTATTTCCTCGCGGGTATACTGTACTGCGGAAGGACCGCGCCGGTGGCGTTGGCTGGGGAGGAGTCTTGCTGGCTGCGAGAGATACCTACTCGGTCCATATGGTGACGGATGTCGACGGTCTGACGGCAAACATGGAGGTATTGATTGCTATTGTAACGTGGAAAAATGTTAAATTTTTGATATGTGTGGCTTATCTCCCGCCTAGTTATAGTGATGGACAATATCTTGATGTTTTAACATGTTTAGAGAACGTTATTTGTAAATATTCCTCTTTAGAAATTGTAATTGTAGGCGACTTTAATTTGAATTCTTGCAGCGTTAATGTGAAACAACAATTTGATTGTTTTTTAGAGTTTTGCAAAATGCAACAACACAATTATGTACTCAATACCCATGGCGGCATGTTGGACCTAGTCTTAACAAATATTCGATCTGATAGGGTTCTTGTAACGGAAGAGGTGGAACCGCTGGTGCCGGCCGATGCATACCACCCACCGCTTGAAGTGACTCTACTCCTGCCGCGCGGCACGCCTGTCATTAGTAGTATACCTGCGGGTGTGGAGCCAGGGGTTACTTCTCGCTGTTATGCCCCAAACTGGAATTTCCGAAAGGCAGATTTCAGCGGCCTCTATTCCAGTATATCTAATATAGATTGGACGCATTTACTGAAGCAACAGGATATAAATTTTGCAACAGATTTGTTATATTCAACACTTAATCAGGTAATTAGCAACTATGTCCCCATAAAAACAAATAATTTCACCCAGCACCGGCGTTATCCACAGTGGTTTACGCCAGAAATTATATCTAAAATTAAAATTAAGCACTTTCATCACCGTAAATATAAAGAAAAAGGTTTGGAATTTAATCGCGAAGTTTATAGATACTACAGAAGCCTTATAAAGGAATTAGTGCATGCGGCGTACTGCAAGTATACTCAATCAGTCGAAAACAACATCCGTGGAGACCCTACGCAATTTTGGAAGCATGTGAAAGACAGACGTAAAGATTGGCGCCAAAGTACTGAGTACATGTCCAATGGTAAAACGGTGGAGGGCGAGGAGGCGGCTGCAGCGTTTGCAGACTACTTCAGCTCTGTGTTTCTTAGCGAAGTACCACTGCTGGACCCTGCCGAGGCGGAGCGATGTGCGGGCGGCACGGGCCAGGAGTTGTCCTTACAGATGGACCCCGTAAATGCGGCTGACGTACGCAGAGCGGTCCGTCGTTTGAAAGCGAGCTCTGCGGCTGGCCCCGATGCCATACCTGCCTTTTTAGTTAAAGACTGCCTGTATGCATTAGAAGAGCCATTGCTTCACCTTTACAATCTCTCCCTGCAGTGTAGTCGCTACCCCGATAGATGGAAGTTATCTAGAGTGACGCCGGTACCCAAGGATGGTTCATCAGCAGACGTTAGTACCTTTAGGCCCATAGCCGTATTAGCAGTTTTTGGTAAAGTTTTCGAGTCTATACTTAACTATCACATAACTCGCCAAATTATTACTAGACTTGATGATGCACAACACGGGTTTCGGGTGGGTCGGTCTACAACTACAAATCACGTTAGCTTTGTCGACTACTCAACAGCCCAGATGGATACGGGCAAACAAGTTGATGCGGTATTCTTGGACTTTCGGCGAGCTTTCGATATGGTAGACAATGACATTTTGTTGATGAAACTTTCATGTTTTGGTGCCACTCCAAGATTGCTGAATTTTTTTGCTAATTACTTTAAGGATAGAAAGCAGTACGTAAAGCTTCAGCACTATCAATCTGATGAATATTACACCAGATCGGGAGTAAGTCAAGGCAGCACGCTCGGCCCAACTCTATTTCTGCTGATGATCAATGATTTGCCTAAGGTCCTCAATGTTGCCCAATGCTTAATGTTTGCTGACGATTTAAAAATTTTTAGAGCCGTTCATGTAGAGGCAGACTGTCTGGCTCTGCAGGGTGATATTGAGAGGGTTGAACAGTGGAGTCAGTCGAATCGCCTCGAATTCAATGTCACTAAGTGTAGAGTCATAACTTTCACTAGGTCGCGCAAACCAATTACGGCAACGTACGCACTGAGTGGTCTAGTGTTGCAAAGAGTGACTAGCATAAGGGATCTGGGGTTGTTGCTGGACTCAGAGCTTAATTTCCGTGAACATGTAATACACATTTGTAAAAACGCTAATAAAGTATTGGGTTTCATTATGAGAACCGCTGCACAGTTTCGAGATATAAGAGTGGCCATAATGTTGTACAATGCGTTCGTTCGCAGCAAATTAGAGTATAGTGCCCTTACCTGGGATCCACGGGAGGCTAAATACATATCAATGATTGAAAGGGTGCAAAAGAAGTTTGCTAGATATATATACAAACGAATGTATGGGAGCTATCCATTCCTGTACCCGTCTATGTTTGTGTATGGTATGGTTGGGCTCGACACTTTGGAGCTGAGGAGGAAACTGCAACTCGCTGTACATTATTGTCTGCTGATGCGAAATGCTATTTATAATCCCGATGTACTGTGCAATATAAGGTTATTTGTCCCCGACAAATACGTGCGTGCGGGGCGGCGCAGGCACCAGCTGTTCGCGGAGCTCTCGCTGCGCACGCGCTGCGCTAACAATGCGCCCACGGCCAGGGCCCTCGCCCTGCTCAACGAGTTTGTTACCGAGGTCCAACATGTTGACATCTTTGTTGACTCCATGTTTAGTATTGCTGTACATTTAAGATTACACTTATGTAATTAGTATAATGTACCTGTAATAGTTATAGTAACTGTAAGAGCGTTTTGGGCAACTGTAAGTTCTTATAGTATAATAAATAAATAAATAAATAAATAAATAAATAAATAAATAAATAAATAAATATCATTTCGATGTTAAAACGTAACTGCAAAGTGGGTTACTCGGGGTTGCAAGTGATGTAAATTGACGGCAAAATAACTCCCGGCATGGGTGGATTTTTTAGCATCTAAATAGTTTTTTAAAAGCACGGGTTAGTGCAACAAAAAGAATGTAGTTACCTACCTACTTCGTTCCCAAGTTTTGGCTCTCCTTAAATTCAATTGAAGACGCCGTATCGATTCGTCAAAACAAAGCACATGCCCTATAGCTTGTACTCGACAGCTTTGAACTACAAATAACACTTCTACGCCTTCTTTGTTTGTGATCCCAAAGTGCTGAATCAAAAGGCGCTCGACCAGTTTTCTTTGTTAGCACGTGCATTGCAGATCTCTCAGAGATCGCAAAAAATAACCTGCCCCTTTCATGCCGAAGTGGGTTTCAAAGGTAAGCGTTCACCGCTCCGCCACGGACGGATTCGAGAAAATATTCGTGTACGGATCGAATCGAACGGATTATTTTCTGATAGTGCGTCCACTGTATCCGTAAACGGGTTTCCGATCATCATCATGATCATCCATTTTAACGTCCATTGCAGGACATGAGTCTCCTTCGTGATTTTCATAACCATGAGGGGTTTTGCCATAATCGCCACGCTTGGCAGGAGGGTTGGCGATCGCAGTACGCGGTCGGAATCTCAGGAAGACGCTGCTGCCCGTCTCCTCGAAATTGATTTCCTTAGTCGCCTTCTACGACATCCACGGAAGGAAATGGAGTGACGGATAAAGAGACTAACCCCCGGTCTCTCGTACACTAACAAGGTGTTAATCTACTGTTAACAGCTGTCAGTGGTTTTTTTGTATGCACTTTGATCAATTGACCGATGTTAACAGTAGATTAACAGCGTGTAAGTGTACGAGAAACTGGGGGTAAATCGTACAGACATGACGAGTGTAGAATGCATTTTTCCAATTAGTTTAAAAAAAAGGAATCCAATTAGTTTAGAAAGTTAACTGCTTCGGAAATTAGAAAGTTAAGTAACAGCTTCGGAAAATCCTTTCTAGTGTTTACACGCTCTATTGTAACCCTGTAGTTACCGCAGGCATCAACAGAAAATCAGCGCTGAGGGCTCGCACCCTTTTTACAGCGGTTAGTCAGCTGTCTTTTCTGGTAATGGAGACAAACTACAAGCTATACTCCGTTCCGCGAGTCGAACTCCTAGGGAACAAAATACTCGCATCTCATTGGCCAACGCGCGCGGCCAAAGATCAGCGATACAATAAGTGAAGACGTAGCGTAGGTTGGTGGCTATTAAAGGTCACGCGCATTAACCAATTAGCGCACATGACGATTTTCTTTGGGAGCTCGTTTCGTGGAATGGAGCTTATACATTATCCTCTGCTTTTTGTCTTTTCCGTGACATTCGCTCTTCCTATTAATTCTTTTTGTTTTTTATTTCTAATTGTATTTTTGGTTTATGTTTTCTTGTGATGTTTCGTGTTGTTACAATAAATGTTCATGTTTGTGATATTCTTGCGTGGTTACCAAGAACAGGGTATCCTAGTTTGGGATCAGGGGCCTAATGGAGAACTTGCACCAAAGCATGTTTTAATATAATCGGAGATGTTAAAAGATTAATAAACGTGGTATTTTTTTTCTCTGCGACTATATTTTTCATAATATAACTTATACAAATGTCACGTGGTACAAAAACGCGCTACACAAATCGGGCTCAAACTATGAGGACACAATTTGCACGTAACGCCTAGTGAAGTGTTCAATAATATTTGCGCTATCGTAAAAAATGATTTTATGCATTTACACTTTATAACAAAACGTTTAGAATTCAATGAAAAAAACTAAATCTAATAAGTTTTTTTATTAATATCGTAACTTTATCTTTCGCTTTTTTGTGATCCCAAAAACCCTGGAAAAAATATTTGAACGATTATTATATTCTTTTTGTTGCACTAACCCGTGCTGAGAACAATTTTAAAAACCTGTTTTTAAAGACCTGGCACGGTGAGCCAGAGGTCGCGGGTTCAAGTCCCGGCATGGGTGGAATTTTTAGCCTCTAAATAGGTTTTTAATATTTGAATTTTTTTGTTTTCCACGGTATAAAAGCAATGCCACTTCAATCTACGTTTAACGCAAGTTCCTCGTTATGCGCACCAAAATAAATTCTGTCGGAATGCTGACGTTCTTGTATTTTGTTTGTATTCACTTCGTGTTTGTATTGAAATAAATGTCTTATGTGTTTTTCTTGCTTGTAGTAATAGGGCCGCCAATTGTACTGCGATTTATTGAATTTCTGTTAATGTAATCTTTATGAACAATAAAGAATATTCTATCTATTTATATTTCTTCTTTTTCTTGTAAAATTAGTATGAAATTTGACAGTTACACGATCGGAATCGCTGAGGATTTGGTAATACTTATAGCTAGGAGCTGAACAAGTGATTGTGTTGTGTGCAAGTTATTATTATTATTGACGTGGATCAGTGGATGCATCCGTTTGAATTTCATCCGATCCCCTGGATGCGTCCGATGCGGACCTGTGGACGCTTACCTTAAAATGCAATGTTTTACAAGGCGAGCGCATGTAGACCTGTTTCTTGTCTATTTCTTGTGTTTCCGAATGCATTGAATAGCTACCACCTGGCTACACTGGTTGGGTACTTTCGGCTACGGCTTTAAGTTCGCGTTTAGTTCGAACGTTATGTTCATTCAGCTGGATTACCAGATTACCGAAAATATAATAACGTCGCCATAATTATTTCAATATTAGTGCAAGCAATTAACTGATTTAGATAAGATAAAGATAAAACATTTTATTTGCTAAAGCATGGTAAATACATTAAAGTAGCTGGTGAAGTAAATGAAAAGAACATGCATGCTCTACCAGTTAAGGTGTGCAAATATTAGACTGAGAATAATGTAAATAACAAATTTAGAATCTTAGAATGAATATTAAACACTAACTATCAGTAGGTACCTATATAACTGAAAGTTAGCATAATTTACTCAAGTCGCACTGAATTAACTTGATTTTATTTTACTTTTTTTTTAGTTTTTTTTTTAGTCTTGAGTAAGTTCAAAATAGCCATCTTGTTTTTAAGATTTCGATTTATATTTAAGTTTACAAAATGTAATTTCCAAAACAACTAATTTAACTGGTTCCTTAAGATACAGGCCTAGCCTAGTTTAAGGACCCCTAGAAACAATACACCTAAACTCCAAGTGATGCACAGTTTAATAAATAAAATAATGTACACCTTACTGCATACGTATACCTTTAGTGCAATAAACAATTTTTTACTTTTTACTTACTTTACTTGTTATTTATGTTGTTTTACAGTCTTTATTTATAATAACACGATTCCTTAAAACACTCCTCGGAATAAGTTTAAGGTAGGTACTTAACCACAGATTATTGAAACTGCCTCTGAGGAGTTTTTTTGGAGGAATCGTGTTATTATAAATAAGAACTTTAGTTTTTATGTACCTGCCTTAATTAAACCTTTTGTTCCGCGACAGGAATTCCGATTTAATAATAATAGTCTTAGGGACTATCGATGTATATGACGTCACAAATTATCGAACTATTGTTTGTGACGTAATATACCGAGTGACACCTACCTACGTCATCAAACACATGGTTTATACATCTCAGTTAAACCGTTTCGCCTCCGCATGGTCGTTAAGAACTTTTACACCGACACCTTCCAGTCTATCGCCATCTACCACAAATCCTAAGCGGAAGTTACACAAGGAGAGTTTCTCTCACGCGAGCGGCGAATAATCGTATGCGATTATCCCATGGCAAAACTCGCCATTCGATTCTCGCCTGCGGTTGTTTACATTTTGACAAAAACTCGTATTAATCAAGCTATTCTCGAATGCGAGTATCACAGGCGAGACCCACTTCTCTGAATCATTGTGTTTGATGACGCAGGTGTCACTGGGTAGGTAGGTATATGACGTCACAAAAATAATTAGATACTAAAAACTGTCGGTTTTTTTGATTTGTAATAAGTTTCAATTCACCTAATAAACTTCAGACTGCAGTAGTGAACCACAAATAAAGACTTACTCGTATAAATAAATGAAAATGACATTCCGGTCGCCAGAATAAATGCATTGAATGACACTTTTATTGGTCCGGCCGCGATGACATTGAGAAGAAATAAAAAACGGCAATCTCTGGAGTTATTATACTTCTCAGAGGGACACTAAAGTGCAGGATTTTCTTCCGCTACATTGTTAAGGTGACACTAAGGTAGGTAATTAATAAAAATGCATACTAATATTGGTGGTGGCGGCTGCGACAAAAGGGCAGAGGACCGAAAAACATGTTTAAAATAATACCTAATCTTATATAATGTCATCTAATAATATTGTAAATTGACGTTTTTTTTAAATTGATCCTTTTTTAGTTTGGGTATAAAAAAGTCCACCAAAATATTTTTTCTTAAGAGCTGTATAAAATAAATCTAAATAAATAAAAAAATACATAAGGGCTTCCCAAATAAATAATTGCTTCCCAAAATTGATAAATCCTTCCCAGTTTTATTTAATAAATCACACCGAAATTGTGTGATTTTTTTAATTATAAATGCTTCCGAAAGCAAAAATACATACAAAATGAAGGTGCAAATTAGGTGTTTTTTTTTTGTTATAAATAAAATTTGGTGAGAACTTATTCGATTTGATAGGGATTTGTATTTTTGGTAGTAAACTTAATTTTTATTTTTAGCGGATTCTGATTTTTTTTAATACAATATGTACACCCGGTAGGCGTTTAATACAAACCTTTTGGTGTTCAGTCCTACGCAGTTTTGACAGTTTTTGTAAGTATCATATATATCTACCTACTCGGACGAGAAAACCTTGCTCCTTACCTCCGTAAAAGATGAAATATAAACACCAATGCACGCTCGGTGTCAGATTATGTGTTTGCATGAAAACTGTTATCGCCGCGCGTACAGGGAGGAGTTTTTTGAAGGGCGTCTCTGGTAAGCTCAATATATCTTCAGGGATCTTACCGTACCTACTTAGAACCGTATGCAATGCCCGCTAAAGGATATTGTATTAACCTTTGCCATGGATGTATTAATCATAAAAGATGTATTGTTTATACATCCATTATGATTTTGTATATCCTTGTTTGATTAGATAACATAACATAAACTCTCGCATGTATCCCGGACGGGTAGACAGAGACCAGGGTCTGCCATTTGCCACGATCCTGACAGATCTCCTTCCCTTCATTAACATTCATTAGTCGTTACATGCACACACGCCGGTTTCGGGTACTTTTTATCTTGCCCTTTGCTGATACATCCCCTATTTGGTTTTATTACATACATATTGTAAATGCGTTACTGTACACACCCGTTATTATGAGTCATTAGAATAGAGTTTTATAGAAACCTATGTACCTAACTTATCATCATCATAGTTTCATTATACTTATAAACATCGTTTTCCAAAGGAACCGTACCTGGAAAATCAACGACCTCAGTAAGAGGTATGTGGATTAGGCCCATAGCGAGAAAGCATGTGCTCAGCAGTGGGACGTATAACCGTTCTTTACGCCACACCCTGTATAGGTACCTATATTAACAGGCTTAGGACAACCCGACATCGACAACACGACCACTCGGTTGGACCCAAATTAGGTCCCCCTGTGTTATTGTGAACGTTGACTTCCATAGTGACTAGGACTATGGAGGTCAGTGGCTGTAGAGTTATGAAAAACCAAGCAATGTAAGATAAGATAAGATAAGAATATTGTTTATTGTAGGTACACACCAGGAAACAATTACAGAAACAATAGTTACAAAAGTAGAGGTACAAATGGCGGCCTTATTCCTTATAGGTACTGTACCAATTTGTAACATAGAAGAACGCTTAGAAAATTTTAATACAAGTTTTGTTGTCAGAATATATTCAGAATACAGAATACTATGAAAACTTCTTAGGCACCCCAATCTCGTCACAAGTTTGTTTTTTATATTATGGGTACTTATTTTTTTGTAAACACATGGTTCATGGGTTTCGAAGATCACTGACGTGAGATCTTTTTGAATGAAATTTGTGATCCGATAAAATTGGATGCCTAACTCTTGAAGTGTCTGTGTATATTGTAAACTTTGATAACCTTTGGTTCTCATTAACAAATTCACACTTTAAACATATTATTATGATAATAACCTACTTGTTGTAGGTATACCTACATGAACTGACCCCTGTATCCCTGAGGGCTAGGTACAGACCATGGTTTGCCATTTGCCACGCACGGTCCTGCCGAACTTGGTTTCATTAGTTGCCACATGCACGCTTACCGTAGGCGGGACCAACTGGGGACCAAACTAAATTCCTTGTACTTATGCTAAACTAGGATACCCTGCGGTTTGGGAACCAAGGCAAGGATATCACAAGCATGGAATTTATAGGTACACCCAGACTGAGGCCATTTGTACAATTCAAGTACGATGGACCCCAGTGGGAATAGAACCCTTTGTTTGATATTCAAGTGTATTACCGATAGGCCCACGATGCTTCTCCTTAGCCTTTCTTTACTTTCTTCTCTTCCATGAAGTTTTAAAAAAAAAAAATTACGCAGAAAGCAGTCCCAACATTTTTCTTCGCCTACACTCGACAGTTCTTGACTCCTTTAGATGCTATCTAACGGTGCAAACCTTCTTACACAATTTTTGTTATTTTCCGTCATTCTGTCTATCATCTTAAACTCAAAATTTAAAATTACGTCACCCATTCTAGATTTCTTTCGGATTTTTCATTTCATTTCACCCTTTGACTACAGATTATCTCTGACAATTATCTACTTATGAATTGTTTATTTTCCTATTTTTATATGGTTTTGATTTAAGTTTTCTGTTTACCATGACTTATCTACAGTTTTCCGAAATACAATCAATGCAAATAAACTTTATTTCTCCATCCACAAATTAGGTACAATAAAACATAACATAACATAAACTCACGCCTGTATCCCAGAGGGGTAGGCAGAGACCAGGGACTGCCACTTGCTACGATCCTGACAGATCACTTTCGCTTCCTCAACATTCATTAGTCGTTGCATGCGCGCACGCCGGTTTCGGGTAGTTTTTAGGTAGGTACAATAGAGGTAAAATATGGCACAATGGAAGTAATTTGTGGAAAGACTGGGTCCTAAACTAGATCAGAGATCTGTACCTACCTTAGGATGCCAGGCCTCCCAAAAACTAGGACAACAAGTATGAAACATTGAAGTTCTACATTATATTATCGTATGATTTACATCAAGAACCCTTCAGCTATACCGAACCCCGCCTTAACTATTCCCAAAACTTTCTCGTTTATCACCTGTTCTGTTAAGTCTAGCTTAGCCTAGATTTTTGGTCAAACAGGATTCAAATGAAAAGACCATGTGTTCATGACCGGATCAGAACCTGGGACCTCACGGCGTGCGGCAGAGTCCAATAAAACTTTGAAAATGCTTTAACAATTAAAGTGATGATTCCGCGGAGTGATGAGTGTTAAATTCTTTATTGCCGGCCTTGTCTGGTGTTTAGGTACCGAATTGAAAGGTACAGAAGACACATTAAGTAACTTGCCAATCCGCGGTGAGCACGCGTCGTGTGTAAGCCCACACTATCTATCTCTCTCTCTCTCTCTCTCTCTCTCTCTCTCTCTCTCTCTCTCTCTCTCTCTAAGAGTAGGCCTGTGCCCTACAGAGTAACTTACCTCTATATAGGTGCAACGCAACGCAAATGCCTGCCTCGTTGGTCTAGCGGTATCACGTCTGATTACCATGCCGGAGGTCGTGGGTTTCATTCCGACTTTGGGCCGCCGTACTCTTGTACAAATGGCGTCAGTCTGAGTGTATTTCCATGTTCGCGATGTCCTTGCCTGGTTACCATAGCACAGGGTATCCTAGAGACCAGGACAGATGATTGTGTTGTATGGAAGTTACTATTTAGTATTATTATTAACTTTTACTATGGGGAAAACTTTGTATTAGAAAAAAAATATCAGCAATTTCATAGGCCCCAAGAAATGGGGCGAGGCAGGGCGCGAACTCTAAGTACCTATATATAACGCTTTATGTCTTTTCCGCGTCCTCGCTTCACGTACCTTCTGTGTGGCCAGGGAAATACATTTCATTGCCGCAGGTGATGGATAATTTTTTCGCTATTTCAATCACTTTGAATCTAATTCAAGTCAAATTATAAACCTCGTAATTTGTAATCGAATTATTCTTAGAACATTCATATAATATATGCTGCAACGAGAGGATCTTCTGTGCGACTCTATATCGCGGTGAAGGCACCAACGCGATTCGCTTCACATTCTTCGAGATTTAACAGTGCAATCAATATCGAACGAGCATTCGTGAATAACATGCTAACTTTAACAAGTGATAGACCACATACCGACTTCACATAAAAGTTATTCCACCGAACGAAACGGCAAATTGAGCGTGGGATGCAAATAAAATCAACGAGCGAAATGGGATGTGATGGAGTCGCAATTGCGGGAACTTGAACTGGATTTGAGTTTATTGAAAAAAGTCGCTGAGTGCACCGGATAAACAAAGTCCTGGATAGTAACATACACTTTTCGAAATTGAAATTGAAAAATGTTTATCACACTTATAGATTAGTTGTGCATAATAATAACAAAATTAGAGACAGATATGTGATAGAATCGGCTAAGTGCGTGGTGGACCACGCGCAGTGTAGGGTTCCCTAGAAGTTTTTTACCTGCTTCACAGTACTAACAACTTCATAAAAGTATTTTTCAATGAAATTTGTACGAAATTTTTCTTTTATAAGTTGGTCGCCTATTACTTCTAAACTTGTAAACCCTACTTAGCCGTAATTAGTTTTCCTTTTATGTTCATTATGTATGTCTTACTGCCCAAAATTTTTGCACATTTCTGAAATCAACCGTTTAGCCGGGTGAGGTAGGGGGGTGGGGGTGGCTTTAAAGCTTAATATTTGACTAACGGATCCCTAAATCGATACAATGGCGTAGGCGAGAAAAATTGCATCCCTATTTAGCTGTAGGGATTAAAGGATCTAAAGGATTTTTTTGTTAAGATTGTATCCTGCCGTTCCTACATGCCTTTTAGCTTTCTAGTAAGTACTTATCGTCTCTGTGCAAAGCCGCGGACAGACAGACGGATGGACATGGCGAAACTATAAGGGTTGTTGACTACGGAACCCTAAAAAGGGTAGGGCTCACCTTAGTCCTGTGGGTGCATGCATCCAAATTGTTTTTAAATTTATCCAAATTCCATTTGATCGACGTCGCGGGCACTTCTAGTACAGAAATGAAGCACTTCCCAATTCTGGAAAGCAAATATTTGACTTCGTCGAACTATCATAGAGCTAAAACGCAGCATGTGAGTTTTGTGTCTAAACTTCATCGTTTTACTTCAAACGAAAGCTATGTTTCGAAGCAAATTATTCGTAAAACAGCGATGAACCTTTCCTAATGCATATATTTAGTAGACAAACGTAAAAGTAACTGAAAATTCAATCCAGAATGCAACCAATTCAAATTTAAATTGAATTTCATAGAAAGAAAGAAAGAAAGATGACATTTATTCGTTCTACATTGAAAGTCCAATAAATAGATTTACAAGTAGGAAGACTGCTACGCAATGTACATCGGATTGCAATAATGAACTATTAATTGCAGTTTTATGAAGCGCGGCTCACTCTTCGAATACCCTGTCAGTGAATAGCTTTACAAAATGTCTTTGATATAAGATCAATTACGCAACAAAAATTGTAAAGGGGCTCGAAATTTCGCCGATGCTTGCACTTGCCCATTAGCTCAGTTGGGAGAGCCCTGGCACGGTTAGCCAGAGGTCGCGGGTTCAAGTCTCGGCATGGGTGGAATTTTTAGCCTCTAAATAAATCAGTTTACTAATCTTATAGTTTACATAAGCAGCCTAATATACGTCCCACTGTAGGGCACAGGCCTTCTCTCAGGGAGAGAGTATGGGCTTAATCACCACGCGTGTTTAATTATAGTTTAATTTTTTTATTTAATTTTTGCAAAGAATCCACGGAACGGAAATTCTTAAATATTGCACTAGCATAAGTGGATCTTACAATTTACAATAAGTGGAGCTTATATAAATCCCAGTACGGTAACTTTGCTCATTGCTTCGCTTGCTCTGAGTTCGGGTTAATTTTACAACTTTGCTCTTTTGAAAAAACCACAATTGAAAACTTATCAATGATTTGAACAACTTATTACCCACTTCCCACCTAACGATCGTGCTGAAACATACAACGTGGCAATTTCCGCTTTCCCGTCGCGGTAGGTGGTCTATAGCAGCGATTCCTAAAGTCGGTTTCACCAAGGGTTCACAGAAAAGTCACTGGGGTCATCCGAATCATATTTTACACTAAATCGTTGGATAATTATTATTTTGGATATTTAGTTGATGGACTCAAAATTGCCAATCCGCGGTGAACACGCGTGGTGACTAAGCCCATACTCTCGCTCTGAGAGAAGGCCTGTCTGTGCCTTGCAGTGGGACGTTTATAGGCTGCATAAAAAAATATGATGGAACAATGGCGGGAAGGTACTGCCATACTTTTTCACATTCTTGAAGTGAAGTCTAATATGGGTTCTGTAAAATAAAACAGGTTTATAGAGGTAGAGGGAGGTTTTTAGCCTCTAAATAAGTTTTAAAAATTGTCATCAGCACGGATTAGTGCAAAAAAAAAGTATATAAGAGGTTTGTGTTCCATAGCCTGAAAGGTTTAGGAACCCCTGCTCTATTGCATAAGAGAGGATATCCCAATGGCAAAGTGTGGTAGCACGGGGACGGCTAGGAATCGAGTGCTTTTGAGAATACGCTCATGGTGGTCTTGGGTTGAGGTAGTTGACCGCGGATTTTTACCAATATAGTTGGAGGTTTTTACAGGGCGAAAGATTAGATGTTAACTTGGCACAGCTGATGTAGTCCATATCCAGCGCAAGTACTTAAGTTTTTTTTTTCTAAGATAGTTTTTTGCCAATACAGTCTTGCATAGGTACAGTATATTAATTTTTTATTTTTTATTTGAGAAAACAAACAGTTGTACAAAAAGTATCAGTGTAACTTATGAACAGTATTAGAGGTAATTATACGTACAACCAGCAGCGTTTTCAACAGTTTACATATTTATAGGTATACAAAAGGCACATGGTACACATTTTACTGTTTCAGTAATCACAAACAATTTTATTAAAATTGGTCACGGAAATAAATGTGAATTAAGGTAGTTGTTTGAAAGTGCGTGCAGTTAGCTTTATAAAAGGCATTAACTGCTAATAATAGTATGGCAAAGGCTGTATTATAAACCAAATTAGCTGATGCCTGCAGCTGTGCTTGCGAAGGTATTTGATAAAAATCCTATGCACGTTATAGACTGCGGGGAATTATAAATAGCCTGGTTTTGTTTTTGTATAGAGAACCGGGTGAGCTCTCTTGGGGTCGATGTGTCGTAGAATCGGTACCCGAGTCAAGATGAGTTGACGGGGTCGAGTTGTTCGCGTCGAGCTGTCCGGGTCGAATTATCCAGGTCGAGTTGTACGGGTCTATTTGTCCAGGTCGAGTCGTCCAGATCCAGATCTCCTAGTTGAGTTGTCCAAGTCAAGTTGTCTCGGGGTCGAATTCCTTTCCTACTCAATTTGATTACCTACTTACTGAGTACTGCAAAATATCGACCAATCGATGACCATGTAACATGACCTTCCCGGAACTGATGTGTGTGGTCTTTCTACAAGAACCATCGCCTGCAATGCAAGTGGCGCTTATATGGCCTTTATCCCCATAGTTTTAGGGCTCAGAACTGGTGAAAATTCTACAGTCTTCGGTACATAAGCTTGAATTAAAACAGGTGCAACTGACACCGTTACAAAAATGGGGTATTGGTGGCAGGTATTGTGTTTCAAAATAAACAATTGTGAGGTGTTGCCAAGTAGGATGTTTTAAAGTTTGTTTCATGTGATGTTTTAGATCTCCGTGTGAACTGTATGTTGCTAACTCTACCTGCCCAATAAGTAGATAAAGTTCTATACGTTGGGGGCTCTTATTGCCATCGTGTAAGAAATCCCTTAGTCTTGTCTTTAACACACTTTTATATAACTTCACGACAATCCGTTGAAATAATTTTGAGAATCATTTTGACAGTCAATCGCTGTAATAATTACTCGCTCTTGGCTGCATTAGTCTATCAAATATATGTAATACTAGCTGTTGCCCGCGACTACGTTCGCGTGGTAATTTTCATGAGTATTTTTCCAGGGTAAAAATAGCCTATGGTCTAATCCAGACTATAATATATCTCTGTGCAAAATTTCATCCGGATCCGTTCAGCCGTTTTTGCGTGAAAGAGTAACAAACATCCATCCTTACATAGAAACTTTCGCGTGCCAAATATTAGTAAGCATATAAGCAGCCTAAATAGGTACGAGTATCTACGTTCCACTGTAGGGCACTGGCTTTCTCTCAGAAAGGGAGTACGGCCTTAATCACCACGCGTACCTGCCGCCGATTGGCGATTTCAAGCGCTGAGGTATGTGAATAGCTCAGACACTCAGGTTTCCTAACGATGTTGTCCTTCTTGCTACTACAAACTTCACATATGTAAGTACATAACTTAGAAAACAAGTTCATAGGTACATGTCCGCACTGGGAATCGAACCTGGGTCTCTAGCTTCCGAGTCCAATGTTCGACCAACTAGGCTACCACTCTTTAAATAACTTTTTTATGTTTTATGCTCTCACTTATGTCACAGTCACATCTTTCAAAGTCACATTTTTATTGATAGCGCCTCTACTTTTTGATTGCGTTTATTAAATAGAACGCTTCATAATAGTCTATTCGGAGCGAGAAACTAATAAAATCTCTCCATAAAAATAATAAAGACAAAGACGTAAAAGTGATATCGCATACGGGCTCATTTTAATGGCTAGACCCATTTTAATGAAAACAGGCCTTTGTTTGTTCAGAGCCCTTTATGCGACTACTACAGATTTGAAACAATAGAATACCATACCTACTATGGGACCAACGATATCAAGTACACTAAACGCGTTTTGTAATTTTGACCTGTTTTATGACCTTAAAAAGAACAATTAAAAACCTTTGTTATGGTAGCGCGATCATTAGAATTCTACAGATTAAATCAAAGTCAAATCATAGTGACCGTAAACCACGTGATCGTCAAATATACGTGGAAGTTCATCCAGGGTCACTTTTGTGATCCACCAATTGTAATATCGTTGTCTACAAATAAATCTGCTTGGGTCACGTTTCATACAACTGCAATTTATAGTTTGTTATGAAAATTCGATGGATACGTGGCATAAATTTATAAACTGTCTAAATTAATGTCAAAATTCTGATGTCATCCGCCATACCAATTTTCAAGCGTGATCAATCAAATCAATTTTTTGTTAATTTAAAAAATGAACTATATCTTAATTATAATGTTTTTGTTGCACTAACCCGTGGTAAAGAGGTTTGAAATAAATAAAAATAGGTCTAAATAGGTTTTTAAAACTAATCTTAAGTCTAATCTCGGCCTAGGGAGAAGAGTTCTCAAAACGCTTAGCCTTCTTATAGATACTTTTCAATTTGCATTGTAGTACAATGGCAGAATCATGGTCGGAACACGTGACACGTTTTATTCATTGTGCGCGCGTAGACTTGAAGCGGCAATGAAATTAAATTGATGGTTTTATGTAAGTAATTATCATTGAAGAGTGGACAGTAATGGAAAGTTTACATTTTGGTTGCAAATTGAAGAAGAAGAAGAAGAAGAAGAAGAAGAAAGACATTTATTATACCAACAAGATACATCACAGAAACAAAATAAGCACATAAGTAACATAATATGCACAACACAGAAGGAAAACTAAATACACAACAGACAAAACGAATAAATAAAACAGGACTATAGATGTAGCCTGTGGTGTATCTACATTGCCACAAAAGGCAGCTGATTCAGCGTTGTGCTGAGGAAGTGATCCCTCAGCGCTGATTTTCAGTCAGTGCCTACGGTAACCCATAATTGTACTACGGAGTGCGTGCCGTGGTGCAGTTAAATAATTAAGTCAAATTCAATAACATACATACAATAAAGTAAAAAAATAAATAAAATATCGTCATAAAATACTTACATATATTATTAGTTTTAAATTAATATGTATGAAATATAAAGGAACACCATAAGAAATTAAATTCAATAAGTAAATATAAGTGAAAGAAATATAAGTGAAGGAGAAGAGAGGGGAGGATACACACCAAAATAAATAAAAAGTAAATACATACCCGACATTACGCAATGGTGGCCTATGATTTAGTTGATGCGATTACATAGTCGGTCATTTTACTAAATAGTAAAATTAGAAGTAAAAGTAAATCAGAGTCAGAAGCGGCGAAAAATCGGGCGGGATAGTCTCTGCTGTTCAAGCAAATATACCTTGAGCTTGCGCCCAAAGGCATACCTACTGGAAGCGTCACGGACTGGGGGAGGTATATCATTCCAGCACTTGGACGCCGCAAAACGGAAACTACCTCGAAAAGCCATCGTACGGTGCACAGGGATGATAATCCTATCCTTGTGAACTATGCGTTGTCTCGACGAAAACTCAAGTTTCCTGTATAGATAACAGGGTGTTTTCGTGCGCACTACTCCAAAAAGGAGTCGCCCATAAAGTAACTAATTAAAGTGCACACAAAGGTGGATGTACTGTCGACTGTACTATAAAATAACCCAGGCTCTGGGCCTCGATTCTGTGGAATACCAATTCGTACCATTGACGCCTACGGTTTAATATACGTGTGCGTAGACTTGAAGCGGCAATGACATGAAATAGGCGCGTTCCTGCAGTTGTCCATAATCTAGGCCCTGTTCTTCTGTTTCTAATTACGTTTGGTCCGTTTATGTCACTATTAAGGACGGGGTTTGTTTGAGACTACGCGAAGGCAGTAAAGTGACAACGAACGCCTTGTGGCGAAGCTTCTCAGGTTCCCACAGATGACGGGGTTTTATTGGCTTTTTGCTATGGTAACATGACATCTATTACATGAATAGATATCTAGATCGAGAAAGATTCCGATGAATACTTAGATTACGGAAGGAAAAAGTGCACATTGTATACGAATAAACGAATATTACTTACAATAGGTACTTACCTGCCTACTTTAAAATATTTCATCATCATCATCAGCCATTTGACGCCCACTGCAGGACGTAGGCCTCCCTCATGGTTTTCCTAACCATGAACGGTTTTGTCATAATCGCCACGCTTGGCAGGCGGGTTGGCGATCGCAGTATGCGGTTGGAATCTCGGGAAGACGCTGCGGCCCGTCTCCTGGTAAAGTATTTCCTTAGTCGACTTCTACAACATCCACGGAAGGAAATGGAGTGACGCTATTCTTAATCCGGCGCCACACGAAACTAAATTATTTATTTTTGTTCTTCTCTATTTCACTATCATTGGGAGATAGATTGGGAACTCGCGAGTCCTAATTAACAACTATTCTGAAGTGTTATCCGAACACATCGTGTTTACTGTTTAGCTGTTGAATTTTGTTGTGTGATTTTATGGTTTTGAGTATTGTGTCATCAAAGAAATATATCTTTCTTTCTTTATCTAAGTTCGTTATCAGAAGTATGACTTTAACGCCCGCCTGCTAAACTACAGTGTTTGTTTAGTAAATAGTTGTATTAGACGATATACCCGGAAAAATCTTCCTTTATTTCGATACATGCTCTTGTTCCACGAGCAATACAAAACAAATATTAAACTATTCGTAATTCGACAAAAGACCAAGTTGGAAGACGTGGGCATACATAACATACATAAGCAGCCTATATACGTCCCACTGTAGGGCACAGGGCTTCTCTCAAGGAGAGAGTAGACGTGGGCATGCGAATCATGAAACTAAAGTGGAGGTGGGCGAGAGTGGTGGCCAAGAACTGGCTGTCATTCGGTGGATTGGCCACTGACTAACAGCCCTATGGGTCGATGACATGAAATGGACGAGACTGGCAGATAATCGGATAGGTTGGCGTGATAGCGAAGAAGTCTCAACCTCAACAGTGGGCTGGATTGAACAGCTCGAAGGTTCCGTACCCAAAGGATAAGGGTATTATAAGACCCCGTTGTCCGTCCGTCCGTCCGTCTGTCACCAGGCTGTATCTCATGAACCGTGATAGTTAGACAGTTGAAATTTTCACAAATGATATATTTCTCATTTTCAACGATGAAAGACCTCAGCATAATGCTCGAAGACCTCAGTCGAGTTTCCCAAAGGGTGGGCCTTAAGATGAACATGGACAAAACGAAGGTCATGTCGAACGCCCGTGTTGTGCCCACCCCAATAACATTGGGGAACTTAGGACATACAGTCCAACTAGGCCGGTTCAACTTCGTGAAAGAGGTCAATCGTCGAATCCAACTCGGCTGAGCAGCATTCGGGAAACTTAGAAAAGTCTTTTCGTCTAATATACCTCAATCGCTCAAGACAAAATTATACAACCAGTGTGTGTTACCAGTGATGACTTATGGCACTGAAACGTGGTCTCTCACTATGGGCCTCATAAGGAGGCTCAAGGTCACGCAACGAGCTATGGCTATGCTCGGAATTTCTCTACGAGATCGAATCAGAAATGATGAGATCCGTAGACGAACGAAAGTCGTCGATATAACCCAGCGGATTAGTAAGTTGAAGTGGCAGTGGGCGGGGCACATAGCACGCAGAACTGATGGCCGATAGGGCCGAAAAGTTCTCGATTGGAGACCACATATCGGCAAGCGCAGCGTAGGACGACCAGCCACAAGATGGACAGATGACCTCATCCAAGTGGCAGGAAGACGCTGGATGCTAGCCGCTTCCACCCGGTCTTTTTGGAAATCCATGGAGGAGGCCTATGTTCAGCAGTGGACTTCTTGTGGCTGAATGATGATGATGACGATGTATTTCTGTTTCCGCTATAACAACTAATATATTATATAATAAACAGCAGATCCCATACAACAGACGTGATTTTTTTCCGTTTTTTTGCTCGATATTAATAACGCTTAAAATATACAAATACTGTATAGATAATGGTAAGAAACCCGGTTTTTTATTAATATATAACAGGAACAATAATTTGTTGACGCTAGAAGAAATACGAAAAGGGTTGGCGTGACAGGAAAGTGGCCTATGCGCTGCGGTCTCTATTAATGAGCTGAAAAAAATCATGAAATCAAAAAGTTATAAGTACCTTTTATCCAAAATCTTGTGATTTCCTAAGATTGAACACATTGCAGTAGCAGCTACAAAGAATAGATTGGAATAGAAGATGTTTATTTAACTTCGCGTAACGTGTAAGGAAAATCTGGATAGTACCTAAGGCACAATAGCCTTACGATTCTATTTATGTATAAAAACACGATTCCTTGAAACACTCCTTAGCGGCAGTATAAATAGTCTGTGGAAGGGAAAAACGTATCCACAGACTATTTAAACTGCCTTTGAGGAGTGTTTTAGATGAATCGTGTTTTATAGATAGCACTACACTACTAACTACAAAGCGATAAGAACGTCTATCGCCAATTTCAAACAGGCCTTTTGTTAAATTAAGTTATACTTCGGTATTTTTCTGCTAGGTTCATCTAGTTCCTAGCGGTCGTAGCCTAGTGGGTAGAACATTGGACTCGGAAGCGAGAGACCCAGGTTCGAGTCCCAGTGCGGGCCTGTACCTATGACTTTGTTTTCTAAGTTATGTACATTTGTGAAGTTATAGTAGCAATACCACTCGCTAACGGTGATGGAAAACATCGTGAGGAAACTTGAGTGTCTGAGCTATTCACATACCTCAGCGCTTCAAATCGTCAATCCACGATCTGCACGCGTACTCTCTGAGTGAAGGCCTGTGCCCTACAGTGGGACGTATTGTATAGGCTGCTTATGACTATGACATCTAGTTCCGCGTGCTGCTCCATCTTAAATTACCACATTGAATAATAAACACCTACATATGTCATGCCCATATCACTTGGTAGACCGTAATGATCCTTTTAGCACCGCTGATACTGTCTTCTAATATATTCAGCGCACACGATCAATCAAGGGCCATTTGATTGACGTGTCGGACAGTCTCCTTGGCCCAACTGTAAAACGTATTATGCTTCCTGCTGGATCGCGTTGGTATGCAGTTTGCGAATGGTACTCAAAGATACGGTATTCTCTTTCGTATGGTAGTCACTTGAAGCACATTCCAACAGCTGCTGGCTATTAATTCACATGCACAAACATACCTAGCTATGTTTACTATATAAAAGTAGGTGTTTTCAAGTTAAGTGTGTGTAGCTATGTAAGTCTTTTTGGCGTTAAATAAATGTGTTCCTTTCTTTTTCTTTTCTCTTTTTAATTATAAGCAGCAACTGATCTATTAGGTATGAGAAGATTTGAGAAAAGATGGTCAGAGTGGAGTTTTTTTTTCTACTAAATAGTATACGGCCCGAAGGCAGTGGCTAACATTGTTCACATTCAGCAAACAATTGAAATAACTTTCTGATTTCTGATTAAATCATGTGGAGAAGCAACAGACCTCTATCATTGGGAATCTGGAGACCCTGTGAGAGGCTAGCAAGATAGAAGAGCACTGTTGGTTTTCTGGAAAGGGTTAGGCTGGCTGGAGCAGTCTTACAGCCTTGCTAATACAGTGGCTCAAATATCGGGCTTAGTGCGGAAATCTTAGGTCCATAGTGTCTACGGTAATAATATGAAAGTAATAATACGCGTCTAGTCCAAGCGTTTAATCCGAACAAGAGTTTAACAAAAACTTTTGTTCTACGTTTTTTGCCCATATTCACACGTAGAAATAGCGGGGCATATATGTATTTGGGGGTACTTACATAATTTTATTATGTTGGCGTGACACGCCAAATAAAATTATGTAAACTCCGAAAATGTATGAGAATGCACTGAAAATGTACGCAATGTACGAAAATGTTGCAGCAGTAAATCGTTGTTTTCTATAGAAGAATGTCCATTCATTGTAGAACATATTATGATTTCAGGCATTTATCTATTAAAAAGGACCACTACAATGCCGGAAACCCAAAAAACTTTGAAACAACAGGAACAATTACATAATTTCTTGTATTAAACTTAGTAACTGAAATTAAAATAAGTGATACAATAAATAAGTGATTTTTAGTAAACTTTTTTTATTTGCCTTGAAGAATTAGAACCATGAAGAACTTTATTTGGCTGGAAGAAATTTCTTTTGAAATAAGTCCGCCTTTGTACAGCTACACTTACCTGTTATATAAGTTATTTTTTTAAAATTTTTGTGCAATAAAGCGTAACAAACAAACAAACAAATTAATTTTATTAAAATTGAAAGCTTATTCTTGAGCTCTTCTTATTCTCGATTGCTATACATTTTTAATTTCAGTGTGTCTTGGTACGACGTTTCATCCGTCAGCTTTAGTAACAATATTCATTGAAAACTGTATAAAATCCGTACCAAACAATTTGCAAACAAAGGAGTGAAATATTTTATTCTCAAACATAAATAAAGTTTATTGCTTAGAGCCCAAAGTATAATTTATCCTGGCCGGCGGCGCCAAGACGTGTTTAGAATAGGAATATTTTAGCTGTAATTTGGTTTGTTGGGTATTCAAGATTTCGCTCCATGATTTTTCCTTGAGTTTTGTGTAAAAATGAACTCATATTTTTGTTATTTCCTTTATTGTACAATAATGTGTTTACATACCATTGGTCTTCATATTGCCAATCCGCAGTGGGCACGCGTGATGATTGAGCCCATACTTTCACCCAAAGAGAAGGCCAGTGCCCTGCAGTGGTACTTTCACTGTGGACAAATTATATGAGGCGTAACAGAAACAGTTAACAATATTTTGTGGAAGTCTCGGGGTAATCTCGGAGTCAAATTACTATTTGACGCCTAAAATTTATCAGTATAAATTATATCACGAACATTTAAAAAATATATATTTATTCTTTCGATTGTGTTATGTGTGTGACTTAATTTTGCACGCACGCACGCACGCACACGCACGCAAGCACGTACGTACGCACGCACAAACACACACACACACACACACACACACACACACACACACACACACACACACACACACACACACACACACACACACATACATACACACGCATAAGCACTCAAACACACACACACGCATTTTCATATCTATCTTTTGTTTATTATACTATTTGCTTTCGAAAAATATATATTACATTATGCAGCTTTTATCTCTATATTATCTAGAATAGGTATTAAAGTGGTAGATGTTTACTAAAACCGCCATACTCTCAATAAGCTTTTTATTATTATAATTATACCGGGATTAGAAGATACACGTTAATGCTCAGCAAGCCTAAGCACTATTAAGCACATACCTTTCCGTCTAAAATATGCAAAAAATTAAGTAATCCGAGACCGTAACAGCTTTGCATACGATTGAGGCTAGATATATACATAAAACTACATAATTTTGGAACTGATGTCATTCCTAAATGCCACATGATCTTCACGTCCATATTCAAAGCCTAATTCGTGAACGATATAGCATAAAACAGGCCATTTGTCAGTCTGTATTGCTATCGAAACTAATCTGTTTGTTCAGTTTTGGAAACATAGTAAACTACCTAACGACCTAATTTAGTATTGGTTTATATTTCGGGCACTCAGGTTTCCTCACGATGTTTTCCTTCACGGTTAGCGAATTTATAAATGTACGTCACTTACAAAAGTAAGTCATTGTTACGCGTTCTATTTCTGGTAAGTAGGTAAGTGAATCAGTTTGGTTCGGACAACCAGCTAAAGGAAAACTCATCGGAATCATCTACGCCGACTTTTTAGCAGTTGATTTTAACTTTTAAACATTGTATTTTTAAATACTAAGTATTTGTTCATTCCCAGACTCGTTTCGATCTAGGTCCAGGTTCGATTCCCAGTGCGGGCATGTACCTATGACTTTGTTCTCTTGGACATTTGTGAAGTTATAATACCACTGTGAAGGTCCACACCAACAGTGAAGGAAAACATCGTGAGGAAACCGCCAATCTCTTCTGAGAGAAGGCCTGTGCCCTACAGTGGGACGTAAAAAGGCTGTTTATAATGACGATTTGTTCATTTCGTTTAGAATGTAATTAAATATTGAGTATAGTATTTTATATGTATGTAGGTAGATGCTGGTCTCGGTACTTACACCACTAAGTTTTCGAGAAACATAGTCAACAATTTTTTTTAAAACTTCCAAATACTATTTTTGGTGAATTCAGAATTAGTAATTAAAAATCGCATCTATATAGGCTATTCATTTTAACTACACACGTATATAGAAAAAAAAGTTGACAGATCGTGCTGCGAGTTATTAAAATCTTGTTTAAAAAAATGCGCAACATATTAGTACCGCCTCTCCTTCTAACAGAACAACGACCCGCGGACCCGCGGCACGCACGCACCGCTCTGGCTGGCTACTAATGGTTCTAATAGATTCGAGTTTGTGTCGAGATATTTTTGAAAAGTGCGTTCAGAAAAAACTAACTAGCATATTCGATAGCTATTGTCAGGCACGTTCATTTTGTTATGTCTTTCAAACCAACCAAAATTAATGGTGTATATAATTATGTAGCTCCCTGTATCAAGATATATAATGTGTTAACAAGGGTTTTAGTTTAAACTCCATTGTTTTGCATTCGCGCACGTGTTCACCTCACTTTCGAACTGTTTCTATTTTTAACTCCCGCTTGCAAGCACGTGGGTTGCTAAAAATACACTGAGAAATCAACAAGGTGGTCGTCCGTCATATAAAGTGGCTGAGAACATATGTGTCCTATTTCCCTGATTCGTCTTCGTACGATGGCACTTTAACGGTAAAACAAAAGAATATAACTGGTGACAGAACGAAGACTGAACGTCAAAATTTGAGACGTAGTTTAGTGATAATTTATTTCCAAATGTCGAGCCGGATTACGGCAGATTGCTGACATTGGCTGGATGAAATAGCCACCAATACCAAATACCAATGGGTAATCCTACCTATGCAGCAGATACCTTAGCAGTGGCTGGATGAGGATGGTCGAGGACAGAGGGAAGTGGCGTGGGGGAGGCATATGGCCGGCAGTGGACGAATACGGGCTGATTGATTGATTGAGCCGGATAAGCTTTGTAAATACTCGTATATTCCAATTACAATAACACATATCGAGGTTTGTAATTGGTTTTTATTGTGAAAATTTGAAAAAGAAAAAAAAGGATTTTCAGAATTTTTAGAAGGAAAGTTTTTTTTTTCAATCTTCAATTATTTAACATTAAGAACTATTTTAGACGACAAATATGTCTGAACATTTGAATATTCTTGAAAACGTAAACCTTTCGCTCTGACAAAGAGTTTAGCACTAGCTGCCTTACCATTTCTTAGATATAAGAAATCACATGCTGTTATTTCTTTTTCTAAGAGTGCAACAAAGTGTTCCTTATTTATCTAACTGATTGATGTAATTTCCTTTCAGGCGCATCGCGATGGCTCCCATTATCGCCTTCCTAACGGTGGTTATAGCACCTGCAATTGCCGGTAAGTCTAAATTAGACAAAAACCTTACTTCTGTGGCAGAAGATTTTAAGTACAGCGTTTAGTGTCTACTCTTACCCATACTAAAGCGTATCATCATCATGATTCAGCCACAAAAAGTCCACTGATGGACATAGGCCTCCTCCATGGACTTCCAAAAAGACCGGTTGGAAGTGGCTCGCATCCAGCGTCTTCCTGCCACTTGGATGAGGTCATCTGTCCATCTTGTGGCTGGTCGTCCTACCAATAACAGACAATAACGGTTATTACTTTTCGTTCTGTTATTGTTGGTTTATGCTTAGATGAAGTAATTCGGTAACAAAAAAAAAAAAAAAAAATATTTACGATTTTTTTCAAATCTAGCGCCTTATATTTCATGGCAAAGGGAAAATTCTAACAAACATGGTTAAGAAGTGCCTAGGAATTATTTAAGTTATTTGCCAAAATGCTCGTTTGTTTATTGGCGTATTAATCGCACTCTAACAGCAATTTTTATAACTATAGCTAAGTAAAATAACACTTTTTGATTAAAGCCAAATGAAAGTCGTATAAATCGATAGAAGATCAAGCTTCAATTTTTTGTTGCCAAGTCACCTGTACCGTGGCGTAGTAAGGTGTATATCAAATGTGTGTTGCCAGTGATGACTCATGGATGTGAGACCTGGTCGCTGATTATGGACCTTATAAGAAGGCTCAATGTCGCTCAACGAGCAATGGCTCTCCTAGCATAGCTCTAGCTATGTTAGGAGTTTCACTGCGTGATCGAATCAGGAATGAGGAGATCTGCAGAAGAACCCGAGTTACTGATATAGCTCGAGGATTGCTCAGTTGAAGTGGCAGTGGGCGGGGCACATAGCTCGGAGAACTGATGGCCATTGGGGTGGAATAGTTCTGACCTGGCGACCGCGGACCGGACGACGCAGCGTGGGAAGGCCCCCCACCAGATGGTCTGACGACCTGGTTACGGTGGCGGGGAGTCGGGAAGCTTGGAAAACCATGAGGGAGGCCTATTTCCTGCAGTGGGCGTCAAATGGCTGATGATGTGATGTAGTTGAGTGCACTTATGTAAAGGTTGATGTTCTGTCGACTGTACTACGTAAAGCAATATGGTACAACGTAAACCACAAACTGTAATTGAAATATTTCAGGAAATGCGCATTTTAGGGATAAACACTTTGTGTGTCATGTAAATTAAAGTACAAGTTACAAAGATTGTATGCTAAGCTTACTGCCAAAGATTATTTAAATTCACTTTAAATGTGGGTTTTTGTCTTTCCATTCAAATGATTCAAAATAACTATCCATAGATTTTACTGTCAACAGGATAAGATATGGAGACAATACTATCAATAGCACATTAGTTGTCTTAGCGTGAGATCTATGCTTAGTACGATTAAGGTGACTTAGCAACGAAAGCTCGTAATGTTAAACACTTTACAAGCTATTGTTGCAAAGTTTTTATTATATTATTAATCATATTCTTTTTGTTGCACTAACCCGTGCTGAGGACAATTGCTCGGGGCTGCAAGTGATGTAAATTACTTCAGCCAGATGTCGCTGCCTGTACGTAATACAGAGAACTTTGTAAAGAGGTTCGAAATTTCGCCGATGCCTGCACTTGCCCATTAGCTCAGTTGGAAGAGCGCTGGCACGGTTAGCCAGAGATCGCTGTTTCAAGTCCCGGCATGGGTGGAATTTTCAGCCTCTAAATAGGTTTTTATATAATTAATGTTAAGATTTTTAGTAAACTCTTCTAAAAATCGATCAGCTGTCGACTGCTCGGAGGGCTCCAATTTTCTTAATAACGAAACCCGTCTTTTATATTTATTTCTTTCAACCCGAGATGGTAACAAGTAATCCGGTAGTTAACAAAAACTCACAAATACGGGAGAGGAGAGAACTTAATAACTGCTTAGTAGGAAACGCATACAATTGACACACGGAATGGCGTGTTAGCGTTAAAATTGTTCTGGCTGTTCGGAAGCTTTTGGGGTTCCCTTGGAGTCTTTCGACAGCCACTGTTAATATCTGTCCATACACATGGCAGTACAGGGTTATTTGTAAAATGCGCAAGCCCTGAGACATTCCAATTAGGTTTCGTGTGTGGCAGCAACTTTTGTTTTAGTGGCAACAGTTTTTTCTCAGATTTATATTTTTAGAAATATCACAGTTTGTATAATTTTCTTGAATTCGCGCTTCACGCGCTGTACCAATGTCGCACGCACGCAGTCTTCAGTAAATAATATTGTCCTACAAAAATTTAAACGGTCCCAAACGAAAATCAGTTTTGCTGGTGATGTGTTGTTCACAGCACACATCAGGAATGCATGCTGAGTTGGTTACCCTTTCTTGTGGCAACATGTCCTCATTTGTACGGTTACTTTGAATTTCTTTTGGACGCCCGCGACGACTACTGAGTTCGTTATATGGTATGTGAAACAAGAGTCTATGTAATTATGGATAAGAAAAGACCCCTTTTCAAGTCATCATCATCATCATCATCAGCCATTTGACGCCCACTGCAGAACATAGGGCTCCCTCATGGTTTTCTAACCATGAAGGGGTTTATCATAATCGCCACGCTTGGCAGGCGGGTTGGCGATCGCAGTATGCGGTTGAAATCTCAGGAAGACGCTGGTGCCCGTCTCCTGGTAGTTTATTTCCTTAGTCGCCTTCTACGACATCCATGGAAGGAAATGGAGTGACGCTACTCTTAATCCGGCGCCACACGGACTATCCGGCGCCTCACGGACTGCCTTTTGAAGTATCAATCACTAATAATTTGGCGGGAACATCATATTCTATCAAACAGTCCCACTCCAAAACAAAAAAACCGTAATATTTTCAGACTAATAAACAAGGCTACTTGAGCAGGTACAGTTAGTAAACATTAGACTCAAGGCTTCACTCAAACAGTTTTACATTTAACTGGTCTAATTGCGATTGTTTATTGGGTAAACTGATTAACATAGTTTTTTTTGCCAATAAGTTAAATTTAATTTCATAGGAGCCAAAAATACGAGTGATCTAGTTCAACAAAGAGCTAAATCTCGTCTCTACAAAAACTAAATGGTTGGCAGAGTTTATGGAACTAAAAGTATTTTTAAGGTCACATTTTTGTCTGTCTAAACAATCAAAGGTAAAAATTACGTACGGAACCACACTCCCACACTTCCACCGACCGTTCACGGACACAGGCGGGTCTGGATGTGTGAGTGACTACCTGCCGGCATCCGGCTAGCGCTCGGTACCCGAAATAGAGAAAAAAGTACGGCAGATAATGCTTTCAATTTAGCGCCTTGGCGAACTTAGCGCGCTAACCGTCACTTTAACTGGCAAGAAAGTTAGGGCGCAAATACGTATTTTTGAAAACTTAATCTTATTAAGTTAACTATTTACACAATACACATAAACATTAACATACGGGCACATATATTGCTTCCGGCCCCACACTAGGATACCCTGTTTCATGGGAACCAGAGACAAAGACATCACAAACATGTAAACATCCAAGACCTGGGGCGTTTTTTTGTCCCCAGCCGGGATTCGAACCCGGGACATCTCGAATGGTATGCAGGTGCACTACCGCTGCTCCACGAGGTCGTCAACAATGTTGTAATATAAGACTAAATAATCTGTTTTAAGGTTTTTACAGTTCTAATCAGGTGCCAACTTTAATACAATGTTTAAAATGTAATGTTGCGGAATGTCAATATTTATTGTCTTACCCAGAACTCTATCTAAACAGAGAATGGGATTTGGAAACATTTTTTCGATTAAAATTAATTACATTAATTCTTTTTAATATTTTTTTTTTTTTATGTCAGATTTCTTTTTAATTAATCAATAAAACAAACTGGTACATTCTCTGTCCATGGTTGTCTAGAATAAATAGCTTTTGACTAATGTAACTGCCAATTGTAGTTTGTTTAAATAATTATATTATCTATTTGGGAATGGCTACCACACTTTCATATCCGAACAAGCAAAATGTATTTTCAAACTAAAACTTTCGTAAGCACCACACAAAAGTAAGGATTAGGATTAAGGATAGGATCCAGGATTAAGTTAATAACGTAAAATGTAGATATACTCCATTCCACGAAACGATCTCCCAAAGAAAATCATCCATGCGCGCCCCTTGGTTAATGCACGTGACCTTCAATAGCTACTTCAATGCCGGACCGTCTTCGCTTATCTCTAGCCACGCGCAGATGCGAGTATTTGGTTCCCTAGAAGTTCGACTCGTGAAAAGGAGTATAGGAGACTGTACATTTACTACGTAACAAAATTTTGCTCACATACGGACCTATCGCGCCATCTTTCGAGTTCTCTCGCCATCCATATCTCTGACGACTTCAACATCGTGTTCCGAGCATCAGTATCGCTGTCCATTGAACGCCGTCCGGATCTCGACCCCTACTGCTGCTGCATGCTGCTTTGCTTCATTCGTTCGATTTGTTCACATCGAGTGCTGGACGCTTTGATTCCAGCGCCGGAAGCTCTAACAGAGGTGTTGGGCTTAAACACGGTTGCGCTAAGGTAGTTAACGGCGTGAGCGACATCGATCGGTGTTTCGGTGATTTGTAGGCGTGCTGTTTGCGCCGAGATTTCATGGAGGAATTGTTAGTTTTTCTAGGCCTATTGCCCATTGAAATCGGTGTCTTTTACGGGCCCTTTGATATCAATTAATAGCAGAAGATCAGCGGGAGTTTGCTTCCTAAAATTTACGTAGTAGAGTCTATGTTTACATGTCGGCACTTTGCTTTTTGCTGGCATATTCGTCGAACTTAGCCTTGGAGAGATTAAATAATGTTTTAGCCAACGTTGGAGAAATATATGGCATAATTTCGATAAGAAATGGATCGACAAACGCAGCAGCGACGGACAGCGATGTGCGTTTCTGTGACACCACATTGTATCAACAGTCAACACCCACATCTGCGACGGTGGCATGTTGTCGCGCAGAATATTTTTTCTACGTTAATACAGTAGGCAGTAGCTCGACCTTTATGCCTTCCACACGTTTGTAAAGCTGCCTAGCTATTGCTAGGTTCGTGCAGTCATCAGCACACCCACGTTTACATTCTACACATTTACGCTACGGCGATTTTCCAACAAAAATCTTTGCCTCGATTGTTTAGACGAAGCGCTCGTCTTTGCTAACATAGGTACTAAAGTTCAGCAATAGTGTTCTCCTTTTTTGAGACGTTTGACTTTGCAGCAAACGACTGAATGTTTCCTATCTATCGATTTATTTGAACTTGAACTAGAAATAAAGAGCTGCACACAACAATAGCACCTTTTCCGGAATCAGTTCTCGACTCTTAACTATTGTACCGGCTCAAAAATCGGGGCAGGGCAGTTCCAAAGCTCTCCGCGCCACCAAAACGATTATCCCGAGGAAAAGTACCGGGGTAAAATTATCATACGCATTCATGCAGCATTAGGCGGACGAACGAGAATGTGTAGCGTCCAATAACAATTTCCATTTGAAAAGGCGTTAAACCGTCAACTTGCCCGCGTGCTTAGTGCTGCCTTCTAGTGGCTGACGACCCGTCGGCCTTGTTTCGTTCGTCCCTTGCCTTGTGGCGTTAGTCACCCTGTTGATACGATCACTATATATGGGTAGTAACAAAATCCTACTACCGTAGATACATAGATATCTGAGATGTCTATGCATAGATACGATTGTGCATAGATATCTGAAGATGTCTATGCGATTATGGTTATTATTATTAGGCCGACTTTGACCGAAGAAATGGTTTTCTTAAATGTCACCTAACTCGCCATTTAAAACGAGTTTAGTATGAAAGTTTTTAGTTAAGTGCTGTTTGAGCCACATTTAAGAAAGTGGTGCAAGTCGGCTTTAGGTTGTAAAAAAATACATTCTAATATAAAAGGTTTTACTCACTGATACAGACAAATTTACCACGGAAAGAACTTGGAAATCGCTAAAATATAAGCTGTTTCATACCAATAGGTTCATTTATAAGAAAAAGTATACATTTAGTTCAATGGCGTCACAAAGCACAGCAGGTTTTATATGTTGACGAGAGAAATTCTTTTTATTAAAAATATTATTATTCGGTATAGTTATTTTAACCTGAAGTTGGTTTTAAAATATGGATAACCAGTGGAATCGCGAAACAATATCAGCTGTTGCATGCACTAGCCACAGGTGGTAAATAAATTATATGTTACTTTTCATCACAGCATTTTAAAGCCATCGTGTTCTCGATTATAATGAAGCGAAATAAATGTAGCTAATCGGCGTTTTCCTTAGCGAAAATCCTGATTGCATGCTTACTCCCCGTCGGAATCCTGACATTTGCGATAGCAATTAGGAAGTATGGAATTTGACAGTTAGATGATTGGAATCGTCCAGGATTTGATGCGCATAATTATAGGGAGTAGATCGTTACGTCCATAAGTAAAAAATCTATGGTCCAAAAGGTCCCCAACCTATCCTAATAAGGGTCCATGGTCCATGCCGTTGAAGAACAAATAATGTATCTCCCAAATACCACGGTCGGACAAATGGACGGACGTTTTCTATTATTATTAGGTCGATTTGTCGGCGTCCCTAATGGTACAGGTACCTGTCCGTGTATGATGATTTGGTGGCCCCTAATTATGGTATTTTTACAAGGACGTGAGACGACCAGATAAACCATTTGAAGACGTGACTTAAGTGGATGATTGTGTGAACAATTAATTCTGATGGGTTTAAAAAAATCCATTTGGAATGAAAGTCGGGGTGTTAATCTTCGTTAATTTGTGTATTTTCTTAATTCCTTCGTATAATTTGTGTAATAAGTATTCCGACTCGTATATCTTTTCGGTGTAAGAATCTTCGTGCTATGAACGAAAGTGATCCTTCTATATTTCTATAGTGTGAGTGAGAAACTCGGTTAATAATGCCTAGAATACAGAAGCCTAATATCTACAACAACAATCAATATATTCAAGCCAATATTTTATTGGATTTCACACAGAAATAGATGAGAGTTTTCATGACACTGCGATTTCATTGTTATTGGATTATTAATATTATTTATTTAGTTTCAAAAAAGTATACTGACGACATGATTGTACTCGTATTAATAACTATATATCACACAATTTATAACTGACAAGAACTCAATCTGCAGGTTTGCTGAAGGTCATTCGAATGGTGGCGTGGTGGCCAGGTCACCTATCTTCCTCTAAAATGGTTGAGACTGGTGATGGCTGACCCCTGCTTTATGCTTGTGAACGGGTGCTGTTCGTATGTCTGGCCGCAGCATTAATGTTTTTCCTACTTTTTAAGAAGTATTATTTTGGCTTTCAATTGATGTTGAACATTCATTGATGGCAATTACGGAATCATATGATATAGGCTTTTATGTATTAAGTTTGAGATGATTTGAGATAAGATGGTCAGAGCGGAGTTTTATTTCCGCTGCTTTTTTCTGCACTACAAAATACGGCCCGAAGGCAGCGGCTAACATAGTAACATAGTACATTGACATTCAGAAAACAGAATGTAAATTCTTGAAATAAATTATTCATTTCTGATTTCTAACACCACATTCAATCACTTCAGTTCTTTGGCGAATTTTCTTCTTTCGCATGTGAACCGCCACGGAGACTCCGAGCATTGCGGGTGCCAAAGCACGCTGAGGAACTTTGAATCGGTGGACTAGTGCCACCGTCAGTGTCCACGTATCAGCTTAGGGTATAACTGACTGAAGGCACTGGTCGAAGACTCTTGTCTTTAGGCTCCGAGGAAAAAACCAGCTGCAGTTTCCGGAATGCAGCCTAATCCAGTTGGATCCTTCTCGCGGCCGCTTTCTCGAAGTTGACTCTGCACAGTTACACCGTTAGGGTTGCCAACCTTACTATATATACATATATATAGTAGGTGAAACTACTTACTATATTTTGCGTAAAGCGGAACCCAGCCTTAATCTTTTTCTAAAGCTCGCTCTTCAAGTCCGTGAATCGCGCGGCACGACTGCCGCTATTTTTTACCATTATTTTGCCATTTACTATATTTTTAGAGGTAAAAATACTATATTTGTAAGAAAAAAAGTTGGCAACCCTAGTTACACCCTAATACTCGCAGTTATGCCCTAAGAAGCCACAATATGCCCAATGTAGTTAGCTAATAGAGCCCCTGTAGAGGCGTTAGCGGATCAACATTTATTGCAAAGTCGCCTGTGTTCCAACTGAGTAAAGTGCACATATATGTATAGGTTGATCAAGTGCTGTTGTCTAAACATAGCCCGTGATCGACTTAAAGTAATAGATTAGGATTGGAACATACTGTTGCTCACATCCTCACATCTTCATTGAACAAATTCTCAGACCTAAATTACTTCACCAGTGATTCACTCATCGAATGTTCTCAAAGCATCCAATTTTTTATACCGCCCAATCTACTCCTGCGCAAGGAGCGATCGATAATCTACCTTTTGATAACCAAGCGCCAGACGTTACCATTCCAAATAAATCTTTATTTCGGGGAACGTATGGTTGAGATTAACTTAGAGTTTGGGTGTAATATTTTTTTAAACTAATAACACGTTTTTTAAAAACTTGATATGCGTAGGCACGTTATTGTCAAGGACTAGTGTGTTTTTTTAAATCTTTTGATGATAACTTTTTGATGAATAATATTGACAATTTCGGCTTCAAAAGCTTCATTAGAGCGCCTATTAGTGAAGGATTGGAAAGAGGTTTTAAGCACCAATCTTGAAGAACATTTTTATTATATCCCTGGATGTTCCTCTCATCTTTTTGGAAGGGTGTAGCTCTTCTTACCATTGCTAACAACTTTACTATTTTCGTAGAAACTTTGTTATGTGGTCAAAATACGGTAGTTGACTCAAAATAATATTGGGATGAAATCGTGTGCCTTAAAAATGCGCATATAAATAAATTAAAAAAAAAAAAAACTCAACAGTTAATAATCGAGGTTCCGCGGGTCTCAAAAAATGTTGTTACATTTAGATTTCTCATTAATTTCTGAACTTTTTTAATAAAGATAAAATAGACACATAAAAACATGATGTTACGAGATAACTCGAATATAGCCAAATATTTATACATTGCTAGCTACCTTCAGTTTGCAATTATTGTAGAAAAGAGGAAAGGAGCTATTTGTCTAGCTAGATACCGCATATGTTCACTTATAGCTTACTACTGGATATAGATCGCTTTCATCTAATTAACACAACAGCTACGAAAAATAGCTACATTGAGCCGCAACTCCTCACCCCAAAAAGAGTCAGCCGTCCAAAAATTGCTCTAGGAAATTCAGGACACGAAAATCTGTCAAACGGTCCTAAAATAACTGGCTAATATTCTACGTATCAACGTGGAAATAACAGTGTAATTATTATATTGAAATACCTGCTTCATTAGTTGAAGGTATTTAGCTCAGATGGCTGATAAAACGGAGGCGTCCAAAAACGAAATGTCTGTCATGGTACTCCCAACGTGTTTCGAAAACGATCCGTCATGATTTCAAACCTTCCATCTCATTTTTTGTTGACAACTTAGGCCTTTTCTCGAGGGCACAGTCGAAGGCTTCGGCGCCCTTTAAAATTTTATCGTTGTTCTTTGAATGAACCTTGTTAGTATTTAAGGGTTCGCAGAGATAAATGGGGCCTCGTTTGAAACCTATTGTTCGCCTCCTTGGAATCGAGTTAGAAGGTTACATGTTGTAATTTCAGTTTATATACAATTTCAGCACATGCCTATGACTTGGATTTTATAAGTTACGAACATTATGTAAGTGTATTGTTGTTAAGTAAATTATATATCTTTCACACAACAAAATCCCAATCCTGGTCCCAAACTAGGATATCATGTGCTATGGTAACTAGGCAAGAACATCAAAGAAATGCACCCAGACTCAGACCATTTGTACAAATGTACGGCCAGTGTGTATCAATATTGAAATTGGCACCGGCAAGCCGACTCTCTAATCAACTTTCTTACTTGAATCAAGCAATTCCACAGTAAGGTTGTCAATTGTACGCCCATTGTACCTTTGTAAATGTTATTATGTGCACGTATCTGGCTTCTGAGAATAGGGATTTGCTCATGGAAAACGTCACTCTTCAGATTTCAAAAAGAGAACAGTGTGCACAGTTTGGATGTGTTATTATTTAATCCTAATCATGAGTTATATTCTTAGGGCCTGTTTCTAAATTGAGAATTTCGCTAAGTAAATAGTTAACCTGTAGTGCTGTCTCTTCGAATTTCTCAGAAAAGAGCGTGACAGAACGTTACTTAAGTATTCACGAGTTATACTGATCAGCTATTTCACAGTCAAAAACAATATACCTATGACAGCAGACAATTATCTTCAGTTTCATATCTGCATAATTTATGCCACAATCTAAATTGATCCAAGAGGATATCTATTTAGAACTGTACTGTACCTATTTGTTCCAGCACTACGTACACAAATAAGTCTCTGTTACCATTAATACGTCTAAAGAAACTCAATTATAAATTCCATTATATCAGTCGGCTTCTACGTACCTAAATAAAGTCACGCCTGTATCCTGGAGGGGTAGGCAGAGACTAGTGTTTACAACCTACCACGATCCTGACAAACCACTTTCGCTTCAACATTCATTTAGTTGCAGATTTAAATTCATCAATGAAATTCAACCTATGAAGTCTAAATTTACATTCAGACTAGTAACTACAGTGATCGAAATATTCACCTGTCCTTCAGTTCCAAATTACAAACGGAACGCTCCTATTTAACGCCATACTAAGGACATACTTAGCCTGACTTCCAGAATTTTCCATCCAGCCAATCTCAGCTTCATCCTCATTCCTATTAAGCTCGCATTTGGAATTCTATGGTATTTCCTTAAATATTTACATTTCTTCCATCTTTCAACAGATATCCAAATGTCGTTCACCAAATGGCCGGAGTCAGTGACGGCGCCTGTGGGCGACAAGGTGACCTTCGAGTGCACGGTGCGGGTCCCCGGTGAGCGCCTGGCCTGGCGGTGGCGCCCCGCCCCTGACGCCCCCTGGATCGAGGCCCAAGAGCACTACGAGAGTGACGGCGTCTCCACCAGGATCGCGATACAGGTCACTGAGAAGACCAGACCTGGGTTTTATCAGGTGAGTGAGATAGATATGCGATAGTATCGAAATAAAGAAAAATAATCCAAATCAATCCAATCTGACTCGCTGGACGGACGTTCTGAGGCAGATTGTTGGTAGCGGCTAGATGCGGATGGCTGAGGTCAGAAAGAAGTGCAGTACCTTGCGGGAGGCCCATGTCGAGCAGTGGATGATTTCGGGCTGTTTGATTGATTGATTGAATCCCTCAGTTCATAGTCAGCCACTGCTAGACTTAGGCCTGTCCCAAGGCACATCACGTCTTTCTGTTGTCGGCCATACTCATCGAGCCTCTATGAGTCAGATGGCCAATGAATGGAGCTGGTGGACGTTTGTGGATTCGTAGTCAGCTCCTATATTACGCGCATTTGGTGTCTAATTGTCAAATTCCTTACTAATTGCCATCGCAAATGTAATAATTCCGACAGGATTCGGTGCGCACAATTAGGCCTCAATGCAGGCGCACTAAATCCTGCCAAAATCCTGAAATTGCGGTAGCACTTAGTATGGAATTTGACAGTTAGACGATCGGAATCGTTCAGGATTTGGTGCGCGTAATATTGGAGCTGGTCCCCACTCGAAAACTGTTATCCCATCGGTTTTTCGGTGAATTCACATTATCCATGATAATAAACACAATTTTATACAGTCTGCTCTTAAATAATCTGGTCGTTCAGTTTTTTACACATAATGTCATCAGTTAACTCATGCTGAGAAATTATATCTTTCTACTTATTATAAGAATGTTAAGGCAGCCAATCACATCATCAGTCATGATTATGCACGACTGTAATACGTATTTATGCCAATATTTTTTTAGGCATTTGTAAATTTATGTACTCCTGAAACTGAAGTCTCTCTGTGTACTTTTCTTCTAAATTGTTAAAATGTTCTTCACAGTGCGTAGTATGGTACGGCGCCGTAGTCCTAGCCTCGGTGCCTGCACGTCTGACCATCGCACGCATAGTACCGAATGATAACAATGCGCAGAAGCGCGTCATTACAGCGCCCGTGAGGAACACCGTCGCGCTCCACTGCCATCCGCCGGTCTCTGACCCGCCTGCCCTCATCAGCTGGAGGAAGGATGACAAGGTAATGAAATAAGTAGTCTCAGCGACGAGACCGGCTCCGGCGAAGCATACGTTCTTCAATCCTTAATATACATTATCCTACTGTCCAGTTCTTACAGTCACTGCTAGATATTGGATTTGAATTCTCTTCTTCTGGTTCCTTGTGGTTCCATATATCCTATCGGAGGTCGGCTACTGTGACCCGTGATGTGGAAACCCGGAAAAAATCGATGGTGCCTATCTGAAACCACTCAGCCAAGTTTTGTAGCCAGTGGGTTCCACGATGGCCAGGTTTTCTGCGGCCTTGTATTTTTCAGGATCAATTGGAGGAGATCATTGATTTGATCGGATTTGCATTCATCATCATCAACCCATTATGTCCCCACCGAGGGGCACGGGTCTCTTCCCTGAGGAAGGTATAGGCCATACTCCACCACGGGGCCAAGTCCGGATTGGTGGAGGCTTGTAGACTAGTGGCTCGTCTACTGTCAGAAGTTGTCAAGCCGCCCTAAGGCCTCTGACTTGGTTTAACGACTGCCATCTATCAACGGCAGCCGGCACCAACAGCTTAACATGCCTTGCGAAGCACGGAACCGCTCGGAAAAATGCCACTAGCGTTAGGCATAGACGGCGACCCATCCATGCACTGAACGCGCCCTGTGTTGCTTAACCTTCGTGATCGTTTAAGATCACTCAGGCAGCCGGGGCTACGAGCGATTCAATCATGCATTACCGATTTGCATTGCCGGATTATACCTAATAGTCAGCCGCTACTGAGATTTTTTCTGTAGGGAATCCTATTAGTCCATTCTTTTGTAGGGTAAAGTTGATACTTCTACAGGATGGACAGATTTCCATAGCGCAAGTGTTGTAGTCACATCAAGAAATTCCTTCTACCACTTCTCATCTTTGTTTGGGTGAATATAAGTAGGTGATGGGTTTGCCATAACGTTACGATATGAGCAAACCTCTATCACTTCATCAACATAAATTTGTCACTGTTTTGGGCATTTTTTATCTTACCCTTTGCTAATACATAATTTTTTTATTTTGCCCTTTGCCTTTATTTGGTCTACATGATATGTTTCTATAGGGCGTCCTTTACTGGCATTTCGCAAACGTCAGGATTTTGACAGGATTTGTTGCTCAGGTCCCGACTTGAAAACTTTTTCATCCCATCGGCTATTGGTGCTTCGGTAAATATAAAGGATCAATAAAAAAAACATACAGTCTGGTCAGGTCGTTTAGTCTTAAGCCACGTTCTCTCCATACATACATGCATTTACTTCATCGAGAGTGGAGCGAATATCGTTATATGTATTAAAATATCTGATTTGACTCCAGGGCAAGCTCCGACAAATCGATACACCGTACGGCGTGTTAGTTCTCCACAACGTGACGACAGAGGACACGGGTTCCTACAGCTGTACGGCGACCAACGAGCTCAGCGGACAGGTCCTAGAACTGCCGGAGAAGGTACATCTGAGGGTGCAGCATGAGGGACATAATGACCCTAGGTAAGAGCATTCGCAGAGTTCCTATATTAATAAACAACGTTCACAGAACAAAATTGTGTCCTGGTGCCAAACTAGGATACCCTGTGATATGTTAACCAGAGAAGGAAAGGCAAAGACTATTTGTGTTGACTGATGATGGGGATAAGATGTTTTAAGTATCGCAGGATACACTTATTATTAAAGGATAGTTATTAAAGGTGAACCAGGAGACGGTGCTTTAGATTGCTGTATCCGGATCTGTTCCTATAATACGCACACCAAATTCTGAACAAATCCAACCGTCTAACTGTCAAATTAGTATGAAATTTGAGAGTTAGACGACTGGAATCGATCAAGATTTGGTGCGTATAATTAGGCCTCTGACCTCTAAATCTGAATAATTAAATGATGGGGTGTAGAACCGCCTTTTCGGCAGGATAGGATTATATTGTAGCTTCTTGACATGACAGTTTCTTATTTGATATTTTTTGTCCTATCAACTTGGGTCATTGCATCGTCGGCAGATAACAATATTTGTCGCAGTAATGTGTGGCGGAGGCTGATAGTAAGTGAAGACGGGGTCCACGATGTTACATGACGTGCTTGTTAAATGCCTGTTGCATCAACATAGCTGATGTTTCTAACCACCCCCACATTTGCAGGTTTCTCGAGTCCGAAGACTATGTGGGTTCGGTAGATCAGAATGGCGTATTGACTGCAGCTGTGAGACCAGGTGAACCCTTGCACCTGTGGTGCGGCATTGTGGGGACGCCACAGCCTGCAGTCACCTGGAGTCGGGATAACGGACCATTACCTGGAAGGGCGAAGTACGATGGCGTTCAGTTGACAATCTCACCTTTGAAGCCACATGATGAGGTGAGTATTGGGATTTTGAATTTTAGTGGCCTGTGTGAGAGAGAGTCTTCCGCCCTCGTAGGGATGGCACCCACAGTAGTTTTTTGGAGACAAAGCTTTCCATTGCTTTCCATTGTCAGTGACGATCGAGTTTTGAAGCAGCTTTCAGAAATATTTAGAAAATGGAGAGCGCGATTTCTGGTGAAGTTACACACCATTAGGTACAAATGGAACACCTTGACCATCCGGTGATGCCAATTGCAGGCCCTACTTTAAAAGTTTACTGTAAAATTTTTAGTTAACTTTTTTTGATGAATTTACTTCCATCATATATATCCCCTCTTCTAGTTGGAATGGGTGTGCGATTGAAGGACCGCGGCTTGGACTGTCGCTCTGGGGCACATCTCATGCAACGGATCTCCCTGGCTGCTCAACGTTGTAATGCAGCCATATTAATGTGCTTTATTGCACACTATATTGCATTCCGTGTGGCTCCATTTCCTCCCGTGGATGTCGTAGAAGTCGACTAAGGAAATAAATTACCAGGAGACGGGCAGCAGCGTCTTCCTGGGATTCCAACCGCTTACTGCGATCGCCAAACCGCCTGCCAAGCGTGGCGATTATGGCAAACCCCCTCCTGGTTATGAAAACCAAGAGGGAGGCCTATGTCCTACAGAGGGCGTCAAGGGGCTAATTATGACGGCCCGGAGTGACTAAAAATGTTGCTATTATCTTAACTTTTTATGCTATAAGTTACTTATGGTGGACTTTAATAATGTGACCTATTTAATATCTTGACGATGCCCATGGTGAATCTAAATGAGTCATGATGTTCTATGTGTATCTATTGACTCAACAAATACTTCACTGCTGCCTGGGTAGTACGACGACGATAGTCACGCGTGTTAAATGTCAAACATCGCAACTTTCCAGTACATTTACTGTCAAATTCTGACATTTTAGCGCCACAAAACGCGTGACTCGTGGCATCGTACTGCCCATGCTGGTTTAAATCCTTCCAATAATAACTTTCCTCTCTCCTCAGGGCGTTTACTCGTGCAAGGCGGGCTCCCTTCGCCGCTCCTGGCGCGTGCTGGCCCTGCAGCCGGCGCACTGGGCGGGCGGCGCGCGTAATGTGAACGGCTCGGAGGGCAGCGGCGCACGCGTCTCGTGCGGTAAGCCGGCCGGCCAGCCACCGCCTCGCGTCTTCTGGCTGATGAACGCCCATCCCGTGGAGGGGGATCCCTTGATCATCACTAATGGTGGGTATTTGCAATTCACTGAAGCTTTTCTTTTTAAGTCTGCTATAGTTTTCAGGCCCCCTGGCTGATGAACGCCCATGACGTGGACATAAAATTTACATCGGCTGACTCATTTCTCAATTTTTTCTTTTTTTAAGCTCTGCTCCTATATTGAACGCACCAAATTCTGAGCGATTCCAATCGTCTAAATCGTCAAATTCCATACAAATTGTCACGGAATGAAATTGAATTCTAACAGTATTTGGTGCGCTTAATTAGACCTCTGCTAGGACTGAACTGTAAAATTAGTGCCCATGGAGTTTGACTTGATTTGGTGCGCATAATTAGACCTGTGATCTCGGGCGCAGACTCGGAGCTGTACATCGAGCACGTGCAGAAGCGGCACGCGAGCATCGTGCAGTGCTTCGCGTGCAACGAACTCGGCTGCGCGTACGACGCCGCGCTGCTCACCGTCGTGCCCGTGCAGATCACCGACCAGGTGAGCTTGCAAAAAATACATACACACATAAACTCACGCCTGTATCCCAGAGCTGTGGGCAGAGACCAGGGACTGCCACTTGCCACGATCCTGACAGACCAATTTCGCTTCCTCAACATTCATTAGACGTTGCATGCACGCACGCCGGTTTCGGTTCCTTCAAAAATACAAATACAAATAAAGGTCGTAGCACATTAAAGCGGCACCGCAATGGCACGGCTCCAACCCAGCAATTAACAAATTTGAGCATGTGACGTATAGCATGTTTCATAATGTCACTGTAAGAAGGCCAACGGCGGGCATTCAGCGCGCTTGCCGCTACCATACAACTCAGCTAGCGGACCGCATGCTTCCAGCGCGCCGACTGCGGGCCGCCAGTTAGTCCCAGTTCCGGTACTAGGCGTGTTCAATCAGTAAGCTTGCGCCCTCCGGAGACGGCTACATAAGCAGCCCACTGTAGGGCACAGGCCTTCTCTCTGGGAGAGAGTATGAGCTTAACTCCTGAACTGCCCTCGCGGAACGCAACGTATAGGTGGCCCATACTAAGTTGGACACAGATCTATGTCGCGGCAGACCAGTGGTTAATCACCACGCGTGCCCACCGCGGATTGGCCATTTCAAGCGCTGAGGTATGTGAATAGCTCTGACACTCAGGTTTCCTCACGATGTTTTCCTTCACCGCTAGCGAGTGGTATTGCTACTTATAACATTGCTACTATAGCTGCAGACGGCTAACGGTATCTAAATTCGAGGCGGAGCTGTGTTGCAGCTGAGTCGTTGTGGTGCCGGTATAATGTGCCTTGACCTTACGTAGGTAAAAACATATTTAATTTTCGTCATCCAACTACATAGGACATATATCTTCGAGTTTAAACCATGTAACTAGTAAGTATAAAACCAGCCAAATTCCTGTCGGGTCTCGTAGTTAGTCTGCTTTGTACAACTAAGCACTTCATCAAAGTAATTTTGTATGCAGTTTTCCTTTTTTGAATTGGTCGATTATTATTAATCGTTAACTTGTAAAGCTTACTCAGCTGTGATAATTTTCCTTTTAACTTATGTGCTACATAGGTACTTCCCGGAATATTTTCACATTTCTAACAAAAAATACTTTTTAAAGTTTAATATTTCGCAATCAATCAAATTCGTCCACTGCTGGACATAGGCCTCTCCCAAGGCACGCCACTTCCCTCTATCGTCAGCCATCCTCATCCAGCCACTGCCAGCGACCTTCCTCAGATCGTCGGTCCAGCGAGCCGGTGGACGTCCCACGCAGCGCTTGCCAGCTCATGGTCTCCGCTCGAGAACCCTTGCGCCCCATCGACCATGGGTTCTTCGGCATATGTGACCAGCCCACTGCCACTTCAGCTTGCTAATACTATAGGCTATATCACCTTGGTTCTTTGGTTGATTGTCTCATTTCTGATGTGATCCATCAAAGAGACTCCGAGCATAGCCCGTTCCATAGCACGCTGAGCGACTTTGAATCGGTGGACCAGTCCCGCCATTTTAATATTTCACAAACGTAGTCCTAAATAAAAAAAAAAACAAATTCCCTATTCTCACAATATTTTAAAGGGCCGGACAGACAGAGAAACGGATGGGCATGGCGAAACTATAAGGGTTCCTTGTTGACCACGGAACCCTAAAAAATGAGTAGGCACATGTAACCAAGGTTGCCTGTAGCAGTCCGTAAAAAACAGTAGACACTAGACATCTTTCAGTTTTTCGAAGAGTGGCAAGGATTCTTTTAATCAGAAATACTTTTTACAGCCATATGTAGCTGGCCAGTTCGACGTGCAGTAGACGTGAAGAAAAAAAATTATCTTCTAATGTTTCTTTTTAAATTTATCTTCTATTATACAATTTTCTAAGGCTAACACGAGCACTAAACATAATAAAACTGAATTTGAACTATTTAGGTACTCGTTTACTTTTCCAAAAGTAGGTACCGAAACGTCGGAAAATTGTAAAATGGAAAAGTAAACGAGTAAATATGCGTTCAAATTCAGTTTAATTTCATTATCTTCTATTGTTTTTTTTTACATCCAGCTAGTAAGAGACTTTGTCGCTTTTACTTTCTTCTTGATATTGTTAAATTTGTTTCCGGTAACTATTTTGTCATATGGCGAAATGTTTTTAATTGTTTTCGGAATTCAGTGTGACGACTTTAACTGACCAAACCAACACCGAGTCTGGTGTAGTCTAAGTTGATTCCCCCCTTCATCACCTCCGCTGTTCTTATTCTTCTTTGAACAACTTTTTAATACAAATAAACGTGCATTTAGAAAAGAAACTTCATCTTCCATGATTAAGTGATTTTATTATACTGTTACAGTCTTATTTATAAAAACATAGATTCCACTAAAACACTCTTAAGACGGTATTAAAGCCAGTTGATGCTAGGAATTCCCCTCAGAAACCGGCATTAGCTCCGCCATAAGAGTGTTTTATTGGGATCTACTTTTTTATAAATTAGTCAGTTTGTAGGTTACTAATAATAAATGTAACAAAAATATAACATTAAAATTTACTTTGACATCCACTTATTTGGCGAGCATTGTGTGTGTATGCTTGTTATTAGTATAAGTACCAGAATGTAAAACTAGAAAACTCTAAAACTCTTTGACAATGCGACGTACGTTATACAGTCTGTGTCCCTCATAAATAAACACCTTTTTTGGAACTAAAACTTTCGTAAGCACTATACATTATTCATAATAAATACTAGTAAACACCGTACACAACTCGACTAATAAGGTGATTCCTCACAGGACTACAAAGTGGCGGAGGCGGGCCGCGCCCCCCACGCCCCCCCGCATCCCCCCAAGCGGCACTACAAGAAAAACCCGCGCAAACACACTAGCAAACGTAAGTCACTGTGTTTACCACGCGTTATCCTGCCAAAGAGAGCCTTAACATTGTAATAGGAGTTGAATGAACGAATGAATTTATTTATTTCTAATAATATGACAAGTTACATTTGTGTGTAATTATAATTAAATATTGTAGAGGAAATTGTCGAACTGAAACTTCCACATAACACAAACACTTGTCCCATTCCCATTCCCAAACGAGGAACACTGTGCTATGGTTGCCTGGCAAGGATTTGTTATATGAATTGCGAACCCAGGACCTCTGTTTTTACGGTACAGTCGAAAGAACCTCGAACTTAACAATTTTGTCGCAAAGTCGCCCGTAACGCAACTGAATAAAATGATCACATGTAGAGGTTTGGTCCCGTAGGATAGGGCAAGTCGCTGAGCCAGCGAAAATGAGTTAATGAACAAATTAACGAACGAACGAATCATTCGAATCATGCTTTGACGTTCATTACAGTAAACATTTTGTTTTTATAGTGAATAAAATTTTTGACTTTTTTGACTTTTCAGTTCATTCGTTGTTTTGGTAAATTTTTTGAACGAAATATCGAATGAACGGATGACTGAACGAATAGATTAAATAATAAATTATTGTGAAGTCTGACATACCTACATAATACATTATATTGATTGAACATCAATAGTGTGGATTTATTGTAAGGTTGCAAGTGTACCCGCGTATTTGTTGATCCTTTTTCGTCTCCAAAACCAAAGAGCATGAGAAGTAGGGTCTTACGCATATAAACTTCAAAGAATGCCTACTAAGGCTTTCTGGCGTATTTATTTGTCTAGCTACTCGTCCTCTTATTGCGTGTTTTCAATTCGCTGCTTTTACCTGCGAATATGATAGCTCTCTTGTTGATGTAATCGACTGCCTCGTTGGTCTAGCGGTGTGTCGCTTGATTATCAATACTGAGGGCGTGGATTCAGTTGCCGCTGGAGGCTGTTGTACTTTACAGATGGCCTCAGTCAAGGGCCTGTTTCGCAGAACTGCAAACCTTGGTTTACTATGACAATTTGAGGTACATTGCAAAGTCGATTAACCCACAGATTAACAAGTAGATGCTGCGACGCAATGCACCTCGAATTGTCGTGATAAACTAAGATTCTTTTTTAGTTTTATGAAACTCACCCTTGGGTGTTTTTCTGGGCTTGTTATGTTCTTGTCTGGTTACCATAGTGTGCCATAATATCCCAAGCTGCGTAAGTGATTGTGTTATGTGAACAATGTTATTTTAACTTCCTGTCCGCTAGGTTCTTTATTCTACTCTCTCCTTGAGAGAAGGGCTGTGCCCTACAGTGGGACGTAGGTACGTAGGCTGCTTAGTAGGTTATTTGTAACTTTTGGAGATTTTTTGAACTTTAAAATACGAACAGCCTTTATGTGATAACCTACGAATAAGAAAAACCTATGACTGGAGTCCGTAATTCTAATATCGAGCCTCTACACTGTGGACATTTACCAAATGCGTACTTATCTTTTCAATTGTTATCATTATTATTAATTGTAATGGTTCGAGTGGTAGTTAAGCCCATTCTCTCTCTGAGAGAAGGCCTGTGCCTTCATAAGAAATACATTAGGTACATAGATAGATAAAAACTTTATTTGCTTACCAAAAGCACACACAATAAATGTGAGACAAAAACGTACACAACCATAATGCTATTACAAGACAACAAAAGAAAAGAAAATGTTAAATCTTTATTGCACAAAGGAAGGTGTACAAAAGTATACAGTTTTTTTTTACCATCACTAAAGATTTTTGTGTCCGATCAAGGCGGCATACCAGATGTAACAACTGCTTTAACGACAGCTTGTTTCCAGCTGTCCTCGTGCCGCCATCGCGGCCAAATGTGACCCGTATGGGTGACGACAGCGTCATGGTATCCTGGTCCAATGGGACGGACGGATTGCCCATTTTGTTCTTTAAGGTAAGGTGGGAGGTGCGGTTTAATTAAAGATTAGCTTGGTGAGGCATCTTGCCGTCCAATAGTTGTTTACCATGCATTGAATCATTCAAACACTCTCTGTGTGGCGCCGGATTAAGAATAGCGCCACTCCATTTCCTTCCGTGGATGTCGTAAAAGGCGACTAAGGGAATACATTACCAGGAGACGGGCAGCAGCGTCTTCCTGAGATTCCAACGGCATACTGCGATCGCCAACCCGCCTGCCAAGCGTGGCGATTATGGCAAAACCCTTCATGGTTAGGAAAACCATGAGGGAGGCCTGTGTCCTGCAATGGGCGTCAAATGGCTGATGATGATGATGATGATGATGATGCATTGAATTGGTTGCCACACATCTTTGTCGTTTAACTAATATTTAATGTTTTTAATCGACTTCATAAAAAGAAAGAGGTTCTCAATTTGTTGGAATCTTTTTTTTTATGCATGACCTTTTTTGAACAAAGAATGCTTTGCACATTCTTTTTAAACCACATCTTTCTTATTCTAAAACCTGGAACCCATGCGTTGAACTGATTGCCAGATACTTTTATCATCTAAATAGTCTTTTGTTATATTGTGCCTATGTCTATGCCTATATTACCCCCTTGCTCTACACATTTTTTGACCCACGTCTCTATTAACCTTAATACAATCTACGTGGATCTTATTTATTAAGTATATACAGTGCTCCATAGAAAGTTTGTATTTATACACTGTGCATTTACAGGTGCAGTACAAAGAGGCGACGAACTATAGCAACTCCCAGTGGAACACTTGCACTCAGGATATCCAGCCCTACGTCCACACGCACCAGATCACTGGACTTGTGCCTGACAGATACTACAAGTGAGTTGACACTGTGCTTGTGCTTCTTTCTTACTTAATGCATATACATTTCAGGGTATCCTAGTTTGGGTCCAAGTGATTGTGTTGTGTGGAAATTATTTATTTATTTTATTAGCTATCATAATGATAACTTCCAAAATAAATGGCCTTGCCACATTGGCCCAACACAATCCTGGTCAAAAACTAGGATATCCTGTGCTAAGTCAACCAGGCAAGGAAATCATTCATCATATCATCATCATCATCAGCCATTTGACGCCCACTGCAGGACATGGCCCTCCCTCATGGTTTTCATAACCATGAGGGGTTTTGCCATAATCGCCACGCTTGGCAGGCGGGTTGGCGATCGCAGTATGTGGTTGGAATCTCAGGAAGACGCTGCTGCCCGTCTCCTGGTAATTTATTTCCTTAGTCGCCTTCTACGACATCCACGGAAGGAAATGGAGTGACGCTATTCTTAATCCGGCGCCACACAGAATAAGGCAAGGCAAGGAAATCACAAACTAAAAATTACACCCAGACTGCGGCCATTTGTGGCAATCAAGTAGGTACCGCGGCCTTCAGTGGCCGCGATTTGCACTTGTAATGGCATTTTATAAATGTCACGTTGCTGACCAGTTGCCTAATTATGCGCGCCAAATCCTCAGCGGTGGTAGCCTAGTGGGTAAAACATTGGACTCAGAAGCGACAGACCCAGGTTCGATTCCCAGTGCGGGCATGTACCTATGACTTTGTTTTCTAAGTTCGCTAACTGTGAAGGAAAATATCGTGAGGAAACCAGAGTGACTAAGAATAAGATATTCACACCTCAGCGCTTGAAATCGACTCGAAATCGTGATTAGCCCATACTCTCTCTCTGAGGGAAGGCCTGTGCCCTACAGTGGGACGTATATAGGCTGCTTATGAAACCCTCAGCAATTTCAATCGGTTAACTGTTAAATTACATACTAATTTGATAGCTATACGATTGGAATCATTCAGGATTTTGTGCGCGTAATTTTGGAGCAGGATATGGGCCTGGTCAAGCATTGGTAAGGTGTACATATTTTTTTTTTTTTTGTGGTAACCAGAAAACCAGACACCCGAAAAAATATCAAAACATTTGATTTGGAGCCAACAAATTTTTCAAGGCACAATTTTACAGTCTCGTGTAGCCAAAACTATTTCTATGCAATATTTGGAACGCGTTGAAACTAATTACTTGCCTGTCGTCACTTTTGCATATAACCAGTACCTATGTGGTTTTTTATTTACGTCCAACCTTAAATGTTGAAAAAAGCGTGTACACTTTTTAATTTTTCTGTAAATGTGTTTTATTTATGTGTTTAAAGTAAAGTAAAGTTAAGTTACGCAATGTTGACTTTAAGCCTTTTGCACACGGACGCCGCGAACCGTGATTCTATAGGTACGACGGAACACAGTCCGTGCAGTGAAACGTTATCATTGTTTTTTTTTTCAACATTTTTTCCTGCCATTCTGTCCCTTATTGCTTGCTCTCTCCCAAAGGTTCCGCATCTCAGCAGTGTACTCCAACCAGGACAACAAGCAAGGAAAGAGCACGGGCCGCTTCCACCTGCAGCGTGGGGACTTCCGGGGCCCTAACAAGCCCGTCCTGCTCAACGCCACTGCGCTGTCACCCAAAACTATACTGCTCAACTGGACTGTAAGTAATAAACTTCGTACTAATAATAATGAAACTGTCACTGGTCTTCCGAGGTCCCAACAAGTCCGTCCTGCTCAACGCCACTGCGCTGTCGCCAACCAATATACTGCTCAACTGGACTGTAATTAACTTCGTATCAGTAATAATGATACTGTCACTGGTCTTCCAAGGTCCCAACAAGCCCATCCTAACGGCCAGATGTCGCTGCCTGTACGTAATACAGAGAAGTTTGTAAAGAAGCTCGAACTAATGCCTTCACTTGCCCATAAGCTCAGTTGGGAGAGCGCTGTCAAGTCCCGGCATAGCCTCTAAATAGGTTTTTAAAACCAATATACTGCCCAACTTTGACTTCGAGACCTAACGGCAATAAACATGCCACTGCATTTATCGAGGGATTGTTTGAAAGCAATCCATAAGCAGCCTGTATGGTTGTGTGTGGTAGGTGTGTGGCGCCGGATTAAGAATAGCGTCACTCCCTCAGAATTGCTTGTTGTCGTAACTTAACTTTCAAAACATTTTTTGCGTCTGTGTATGAATCTGACATTTCGAGCAGCACTCAGTCAGGCTATCAATACGACAGTAATAATGACAATAATGAGTTTGATAGTGGAAAAATTCACAAAATCCACCTTAGTGTCAACCTGGTAGCAGAATACCTCAAGCGGGTAGATGAGTCGAAGGGAGCCGGTAGCGATCGTATTCCTGCATATTTTATCAAAATATGTGCCTTGCCCCTAGCGACGCCTTTATTCCATATATTCAATAACTCTATTCGGGAAGGAGTTTTTCCAACTACCTGGAAAAACGCATTGATCTCTCCAATTTTTAAGTCTGGCAATAAAAATGACGTGCAAAATTATAGGCCAATCAGTAAGCTTCCCATATTTGGCAAAGTTTTCGAAAAGATTATTTTCGACCAGATTTCTTTTGCCATCAAACACACTCTGTCGGAAAGTCAACACGGCTTTTTGGCGGGACGTTCAGTTATGTCCAATTTAGCCACATTTACTAGCAAAATTCATGAGCATATGGAGAGTGGATACCAAGTCGATGTTATATACACCGATTACTCCAAGGCCTTCGATCGAGTAGATCATAATGTTCTTGCAAGAAAATTGTGGAGTATAGGAGTGATCGGTGATTTACACCGATGGATCTGTTCCTACATCAAGAACCGGCACCAAACAGTTGTAGTGAATGGCTGTCGATCTGAGGATATTCTTGTTCCCTCAGGAGTTCCTCAAGGATCCCATTTAGGACCCCTATTTTTTATCCTTTTTATAAATGACATTGAGCATTGTTTTAGGAATTCAGACTGCATTATCTACGCTGACGACATGAAATTATTCAAGAAAATTTATACTAATAATGATACATTACAGTTGCAAAATGATTTAGACGAATTGTCAATTTACTGCTCTAAAAATAAACTTTCGCTCAATGGAAAGAAATGCCGAAAAATTACTTTCACCAGAAAAAAAAACAAAATTTATTTTGATTACAATATAGGGGGTACGATTGTTGAAGAGGTAAGCATTATAAGAGATCTCGGGGTGATTCTTGATACAGAACTTTCTTACATACCGCACATTGATAATATTGTACAAAAAGCTTTTAAAATGCTAGGATTTATTTTACGTCTTTCAAAAGAGTTCAAAAATTTGTCAACCCTAAAAATGTTGTTTTATGCTTACGTGCGAAGCCAACTTGAGTATTGTTCCTTGATCTGGAATTCTATCTACAGTATTCATTCGTCTAGGATTGAAAGCATTCAAAAAAAATTCTCACGCCATTTAAACTATCGCCAAAGAGTTGTCGATAACAATTATGACAGTACCATTAAACGGTTTGGCATGGTTTCTCTGAGTAACAGACGTACAATCACAGATGTTATGTTTCTTTACGGACTAGTGAATGGACTGATTGATTGCCCTAGGTTACTATCGTTGTTATCATTCAGGGTCCCAAGAGCGTCAACCAGAATAAAGTTACTTTTTCAAGTTCCATTCAGCCGCAGCAATTATGGGCAAAATAGCGTAATTCATCGAATCATGAGCACGTACAATAAGTACTTTAATGATATTGATTTATTTTATTTAAGTAAGGAATCTTTTAGGCATCACGTCTACAAAGAGATAAAAGCATGATCACCTATATGTATACTATCTTTTTTTTTCATTCTTTTTGCGTGTCAGACTTTTATAAAGTCTTTTAATGTTAACCTATAATTGGGCCTTATGTTTAACCTTTATTATGTATTTTTTATGTTTTATCGTGTCTGTTGGTTTTCTAATAAATAAATAAATAAATAAATAAATAAATAAATAAATAACGGAAAAAAAAACCCCGCGGTCAACTCCTGTATTTAAATAATGTAAAATATTACTTAACTTCACCTTTTCTCCGTAATTTTCAGTAAAAGTGATTTAAAATAGTATGTATAGTTCAAACCTGCGAGTGTATCAATTGAAATTGTGCAACAAGTGCAAATTTGGACCAATACCCGCACGACCATATAAGCAGCCTGTGTGACGCTAAAACACGACCAAGTAGCTTCCTGGTACCTGTTACCGTTCTCTTAAGCCACCCTTATGGATCTTCATCAAAAAGTACACACTCTTGCAAGGGTGATAGGGTAAATATTGTGTAAACAGTGTCAAATAATACGAAAACAACAGACGGCGGTTAAATTTAAAAAGTTGCCCCATTTCACCGCTATCACCACGAGCGCTAGTGAGCAAGCATCAATCACAGACTAACCCATAGTGTCGCCAGCCTATAGAGGGCCATAGACAAATCATTCCGGTTGTTTTATCGGGTGCCGTTTCCGTTTGCAAAAACACAAAAATGACGCTTGAATGTTACAAATGTAAAACAAAAATTGCAAACAAAGAATTCCTAGCATGCAAAACGTGCAAACAAAAATTTCATATAGACTGCATTTCAGTATCAGATAAAAGATTCCAATTAATGACAACAGAACGCAAAACAAACTGGGAATGTAGAACATGCTTGGTAAAAGAAAGCAAGCCCTCTGGCAGCTATATTAATTTGAGAAAACGAGTAGTAACAGTACCGAAACATTTATCGTCTACGACTGTTCCAATTGATATGGTTGATTGTACCGACTTATCCGTGAATGACTCACTTAATAGCTGTCCAGAAAACTGCTCAAACTTAAGGGAAGATTTAGATGGACTCAAATCGAAAATAGAGATGTTAGAAATGAAACTGGAAAGTACTGACTCTGAAATAGAAAGATTAGTAGCCGAAAACTATTCCCTCAAAGAGCTAGTATCAAAACGAGATGCTAAAATAAACCAGTTGCTCCAAGCCTCTAGATCAACTCCTCAACGCAAAGGAAAGAGTTCCGAAGAACCATCATTTCACAAGGAGAGTCCCGTGCCCGAATCACATAGTAACTTCAGTACACCGATACAAACAGTGATTAGAAAAACTGACAGGGAACCGACTTCTCCGCTAACAGACCATAAGAAAAGCTCGAAAACATGTACCAAGAAGAGTGAATCCATCGTCACCTGCGTGGACATGACAAAGGCAATGGAGAGTAGCACGAGAACCAAAATCTGTATAGTGAGTGACAAAAGGAATGGCTCATTAACAAGCACCATGGAGAACACTTTTGCAGCGGCGAGCTGTTGCCACTACGCATATCCAAATGCAAGTCTTGAAGACATGCTAAATAATCTCGAGGAGAAAATTCAAGAGTTCACATCCTCAGACTACTGCATCATCCTAACTGGAGAATCAGACTTTACATCAACCAAGAATTATATGGATCTAGTTGAGATTGTGAGAGAAAAACTGCTAGGCATAACTAATACGAATATTATGATTTGTGCACCGACTTATATCTGCGGTGCAGTTACATACAATTCCAGGGTGGAACTCTTCAACAGACTCCTGTATATGGACACTCAAACTCATGGTCATGCTTACTTTTTTGACCCAAATAACGAGGTAACTTTCGATATGTTTTCAGTAGGGACGGGAAAAATGAACAAACGTGGATTGCGTAACGTTTTCGATGGTATAAAATCACTACTAAAATACTATTGTGATACGCAACAACAACATAATAATATTATGCCATCTAACAAAGAATATTCCAACATAAGAAATGATTGCCAAGAACTAAATACACAATTTTTTTTTCGAAGCTTCTAAACACGCCAACAAACAAAATAAATTTACTGTATTCCATCAGAACATAGCCGGTGTTCTCAGCAAACGAGATATTCTGCAGGTAGCATTAGCTGATCTCGAAAAATTAAATAATAATTGTACTATTGATGCGATCTGTTTAACAGAAACATTTTTAAAACAAGGTTCAGAACGAAATCTAAAAATTAATAATTACCAATTAGTAGCCTCTTTCTGTAGGCTTAATGAACGTAGAGGTGGATCCTGCATATTATTAAAAGACAACATTGAATATAAACCACTGATAATCTCACCTAAGGAATACGAATTCGAATGTTGCGGTGTAAACTTAATTGAACATAATATTTTAATTTTCTGTATTTATAAAACACCAACAGCGAACACGTTTAACTTTCTGCAACATTTAGACATGCTACTTGATAAATTTACTAGCAAATATAAAAACCATAAACTTATCATAACAGGTGATTGGAATATAGATTTGCTAAAAACGAATAATGCCTCAAAAGATCTGATTTCTATATTAAACAACAACCATCTCAAAAGTCACATAGACAAACCTACAAGGAAAAAAGCCTGTATAGATATAATAGCAAGTAATCTGCCAGAGGTAGATTCAAACATATACTATCTAGGGCTCTCGGATCACGAAACAGCGCAATGCATATCTTTCTTAAATAAAAATAAAACTAACAAATTAAAATATTGGTTTGAAACAAGGCGAAACTATAGTAGCGATAACATAAATACATTTATCGAATCTCTGTCTAATCTAACATTTAACGAGGTGATGAATGAAGACGATTCCGAAAAGGCTTTCATTATCTTTCACGACCTTCTCCTTACATTCTATGACCTTTGTTTTCCAGAAATAAAAGTGAAAATTCTTAAGAAACCAATAAAAAATAAATGGTTAACAAAGGGTCTAAAACGAAGTTGTAATATGAAAAGAAAGTTGTACCTTAAGTATCATCTATGCTCAGAAAATAAGGAAAATAATCGAATAAATTATACGAAGTATGCTAAAGTCCTGAATAAATGTATAATACAAGCACAAAAAAATATAAATACCAACTATATAAAACAATCAAAAAATACTTGCAACGCCGCATGGGAAACAATCAGATCAGAGCAGGATATAAAAACAAATAAAGTTGAAATACAAGAAATACAAATAGAAAATGAAGTTTACGAAGACCCCCTTAAAATATGTGAAATTTTTAATGATTTCTTTATTAATATTACGGACAATATTGAATCACACAAAATTACTGAAAATAATACAATTCAAAATAATATTCACACAATTTATATCACACCAATTGATGAAGAAGACACAGTAAAAATAATTAAATCTCTAAATAATACAAATTCAACGGGGTATGATAACTTAAGTACAAAGATGCTTAAAGTAGTAGTAGATATAATAAAAAAACCACTAACGCACATAATAAACTTGTCCATAAGTGATGGGAAATTTCCCTCCAATCTCAAACTCTCGATTGTCAAACCAATATTTAAAAAAGGCGATAAAAAGCGTACAAACGATTATAGACCTATAACACTAATACCTATTCTCTCAAAGGTACTGGAAAAGGCTATGTACAATAAAATTTATACTTTTCTAATTCATTACAAAATACTTAAGCAAGAACAATTTGGCTTCCGAAAAAGCCGCTCTACTACACTGGCATGCTTTCATTTAATTAAAAATATAACAGAAAGCCTAGACAAGAAAGATACGATTGCAGGAGTCTTTCTGGACATGAGCAAAGCTTTCGACTCTGTCTGTCATAAGAAACTAATAAGCAAGCTTTCTCAATATGGAATAAGGGGTAAATGTCTAGAATGGATAGAGAGTTACCTTAGTAATAGACAACAATGTGTCGAAATTAATAGAATAATTGACAATCATAAGAAATCTTTTCGATCCAAATATAAAAATAACAACCATGGTGTCTTGTGGGAAGCGTTTTGGGTCCTTTACTTTTCTTATTATACATTAACGACCTCCCAAACGTAACTGAGTATGACTGCATTCTTTTTGCAGACGACACCACTCTTCTTATAAAAAACAAAAAAGATATACTAGAACGTGAAATAAATACAGCAGTAAAGGATGTAACTGATTGGCTAACAAAAAACGATTTAAATATAAATATAAGCAAAACAAAACTAATGCGGTTCCAAACATATAGCTCACCAGCAGTAAACCTAGATATAAACCATAATAATAATAGTATAGAAGAAGTTGATACGACAATATTCCTCGGCCTAGAGATAGACAAATACTGCAACTGGAAACCACACATTAACAGAGTCTGCTTAAAATTAGATAGGTTTGTATATGTTTTAAAACGACTTTCCAAGATAGCAACAAACGAGGCAGCCTTGAATGCGTATCACGGCTATGTATCGTCAATCCTCAGATACTGTCTGATTCTATGGGGTAACTCTGTTGATATTGAAAGAGCGTTCAAAGTGCAAAAAAAATGTATCAGGTCTCTTACTGGGGCAAGTTGCCTAGATAGTTGTAAACCACTCTTCAAAACGCTGAATATATTACCACTTCCTAGTCTTTACATTTATGAGATATGTATGTTTGTAAAAAAATACCCACAAATCTTTAAAAAGAATAACGAAATATATGACGAAAGAGGCAGGAATGGAGATAAACTACATGTGCCAGCACAATCATTAGCTCTACACTCGCGTAACTCATATTGTATGGCAATAAAATTATTCAATCATTTGCCACAAAACATTTCGGAGCTACCTCTCACAAAATTTAAAACGGTATTATATACAATTCTCATAGACAAAATGTATTATAGTGTAAAGGACTTCTTAAATGGTCCATTGATCTCAGTTTAATTTTAAGAATTTTTTTTCTTTTATTGTTATTACTATGCAAAGATTTATTACATATTTTTGTACCTACTAATTTAGCTCAACAAACTTTGTTTTTTTTAAAACAAAAATAATATTTGCACACCCTGACGGGTAGAGCATGCTTGTGCCATAATTTTAAGTTACCACCTACATAATTTGTAATTACCATGCTTTAGCAAATAAATACTCTTACTCTTACTCTTACTCCATTTCCTCCTGTGGATATTGTAGAAGGCGACTAAGGAAACAAATTACCGGGAGACGTTCAGCAGCGTCTTCCTGAGATTCCAACCGCATACTGCGATCGCCAACCCGCCTGCCAACCGTGGCGATTATGTCAAAACCCCTCATGGTTATGAAACCCATGAGGGAGGCCTATGTCCAGCAGTGGGCGTCAAAGGGCTGATGATGATGATGATGGTTGTATACGTCCCAGGGCATGGCACAGGCCTTCTCAGACAGAGAAACAGAGAGAGTACGAGTTTAATCACCTCGCGTGACCACCGCGGATTGCCTGCTGAATTTGCAAAAGTATGCGAACACCTCGGACACTTGGCATTCCTCACGACATTTTCCTTCACAATCGGCGAGTGATTTTATTACTACAAATATACGTAACTTACAAAACAAAGTCACTGGTACATGCCGGTATTTGATCCAACGACCTCCCGAATGTGAGACCATCTCAGCAACGCCTAACTCTAACGCTTTGTCACCAGTGGTCATCCTCCAGCGGCCCGCCAACCGAAGGCTTCTATGTTTACTACCGCGCGATCTCGTCGGCCGGTGAATATTTAAAGGTGTCAGCTCCAGGTGCCGCGGCGACCAGCCTCGTGGTATCGCACCTGGTGCCCGATGTGGGCTATGAGTTCAAGGTCCAGGCGTATCACACGCAAGCGCCTTCGGAATTTAGTGCTATACTGGTGAGTTGTGATTGCGATTCTTTCCCTTTTCTACCTTACTTGTCTTACTTGACTGCCGACTGACTTGACGTCTGATTACCGTGCCGGAGGTTATGGGTTCGAATCCCACTGGGGGCCGCCGTGAATTTGTACTCGTACAAATGGCCTTAGTCTGGATGTATTTCCATGTTTGTGATGTCATTGCCTGGTTTCGATAGCGCAGGGTATCCTAGTTTGGGACCGCGACAAGTGATTGTGTTGTGTGGAAGTTATTTATTTATTTTATACTTTGTTTTATTTTTCTGTCTGAAAGTTAGTTTTAATTACTCGGTCGGTACACCGACCTCTTTGTAGTGCCAAATTTCAGTTTTTCTTTTCTATTGATTTGGTTTTGCGCTCTTTTGTTTTTCTTTAAACTTGCATTTTCTTTGGTCATTAAAATTTTTCCTTTTTTATTGGTTTCGTGACTTTTTATACTCGAATCCTCTCTTGTCTTTTCAAAATTACCTAGATATCTTTTTTCATTGGTTTCACGGTTTTTTGCTTTTTACTCACAAAGCCTCTTTTGTCTTTTTTAAATGTTTCGTTTCGCGTCGCGACTTTCGCGCTCTCTTTGTTCTTTTTTTCCCTTAAACGTTTCTTTCGTTGTAGTTCATCATTTACCTAGTTTCATCGCATTTCTATTTCTATTTGTTCCATTACTTAGACACCCTAGGTAAAGTATTGGCTAGTTTTGCGCGTCATCATCATCATAACTATGAGTCTAAACTATTGTCGGTCGATCGTCAGTTTTCCTCCGAGTCTTTCTTAAACACCTACACTACATCATCAAAATCATCATCACCGGATAGATAAGCTAAACCGGCTATTATATAATATGACCTTTGGCCATCGAGACAAAGTATCATATTTTGATACGAATAAATTTATTCAAAACTTTATACTGACTAGGGACACAATGCACGTGCCCTTGTCTTCAAAGCGACAGATTGCCAAATTGTTGGCATTCAATATTTATGACCCTATTATTGTTAAGACAATAAAACAGGGACCAGTTAACAATACAAACTGTAGAATAAGTTCTACTAGTAAACCTCTTTACTCTGAGGTTATAAAAAAACCTAGCATAAGTAGGTTACCCTTGACCGCTGATTTAAACTGTCAGCGCAGACAAAAGAAAAGCCCCCCTTAAATAAATTAATTTTAGCTAATCAGAATATACAGGGTGGCTTTTCTGGAAAGTTATTAGAACTAGAGTTGTTCTTAGAACAATATAGAGTGGACATACTTTGCGTCACAGAGCACTGGCTACCAGAAACACAAATGAATTTATCTGTGAATAACTATCAAATAGCCAGTTGCTTCAATAGAAAGTCTGCAAGGCACGGGGGATCCTTGATACTAGCAAAAAATTGTTTGAAATTTAAAGAACGGAAAGACATTTGCAGACTTTCTGTTGAAAAAGTAATTGAAATATCATGTGTTGAACTGTCTAGACACATTGTAGTAGCCATATACAGGCCCCCTACCAGCGATTACAGTTCATTTGAATCCATATTAGAGGATGTTTTGAAGGTAGCCTCTAGCAGTAATAAGAAAGTCATAGTCTGTGGTGACTTCAATATCGACTTATTGGTAGACTCGGCTTTAAATACCAAATTGACAATAATTTTCAAGTCGTTTAATTTAGTAAATATTTTCTTGGAGCCTTCTAGAATAACCGAAACTACTGCCACCTGCATAGATAATGTTTACTGCGATTGCGACTTTTCAGATAATTCTACAGTAAATTGTTTGAAGTCAGACCACAGTGGTCAAATTGTTCATTTTGAAATAGATAGAAAAAACGCAGAACAGGTTATCCTCTGCCGGCCCGTAACAAGTAAAAAATTAGAGTCATTTAAAGTAGACCTTGAAAGTAGCATAAAAACTCAAGAAAATTACCAAAATGCTAATGCTCATTATGTAGACTTTTTCAAAGTCGTGTCGGGTAGTTTTGAAAAAGTTTTTAAATTGCGGCAGCTAACAAATAATGAGAATAAAGTAGGATTTAGTGAATGGGCAACCTCGGGTATCCGGAAAAGTAGAGACACACTTTATGAACTGTATGACAAAAAGACTTATACATATGACACCAAATTCATACAGCACGTCAAAAAATATTCCAAGTTATTTAAGGCCGTCTGCCATAAGGCTAAATGCGATCATATAAAGAATAAAATCTTACAGTCACCGAATAAAATTAAAACAATTTGGACAATAATAAATAGAGAAACGGGTGAAACAAAATTAGGAGACCGAGATATTTCGCTTAAGATTGACGACAAAATAATAACGACAAATGAAGATATCGCTGCAGCATTTGAACAGTTCTTCACTAATGTTCCAATCGTGACTACAGCTCCGTTAGACTCGTCATCTGATCGTGAACAACATTACTAAAAGACCATGTCTCCTCGTGCGAACACGATTTCTCATTTAATTACATTGAGCCCCATAACGTTCTTAAAAAATTTAAATCATTGAATCTTAAAAAAACCGAGGACTTGTGGGGTATGTCGGTAAAAATTGTTAGTTCAGTGATCCATGTCCTAGCTTTACCGTTAGCAAAAATTTTCAATAAATGTGTAGATGAGGGAGTATTTCCGGACCTCATGAAATGTAGTAGACTAGTACCCTTATTTAAAAGCGGTGATAAACACGATCCAACCAATTTTAGGCCCGTCTCAGTACTACCAGTATTAAGTAAAATATTTGAGAAGATCATCTTAGATCAATTACTTACGCATTTCAATAATTACCAACTCTTTCATAGCCAGCAATTTGGTTTTACTAAAGGGCGGAATACAACAGACGCCGGAGTTATGTTACTTAAACATATTTTCAGCGCGTGGGAGGATCGCAAGGATGCAGTAGGCATATTTTGTGATTTATCAAAAGCATTTGATTGTGTAGACCACGAAACGCTACTCCTAAAGTTAAAACACTACGGAATAAAGGGTGCAGGTTTAGATCTTTTAAGATCGTATTTAGAAGGAAGGGTCCAAAAGCAGACGTAAATCGTATTAAATCCTCGGGTTCACTTGTAAAAATAGGAGTCCCGCAGGGATCTATCTTAGGGCCGCTCCTTTTCCTAGTCTATATAAATGATTTACCGTTTATGGTACAAAAAATGTCTGAGATAGTGTTATTTGCTGATGACACGTCACTTATTTTTAAAATAAGGAGACAAGAAAATAATCTTGACGATGCAAATAATGCTCTCTCGCAAGTACTAGATTGGTTCACAGCAAATAATCTGCTGCTAAATTCTAAAAAGACAAAATGTATAAAGTTTTCCTTACCTAACGTACGAGTAGTTGAGAACAACATAGTAATTGGACATGAAAAATTAGAATTTGTAGATGATACTGTATTTCTGGGCATCACAATCGATGCAAAACTACAATGGGGTCCACATATTGTAAAATTAGCACACAGACTTAGCTCTGCAGCATATGCAGTGAAAAGAATTAGGGAACTCACTGACGTTGCAACTGCTAGGCTTGTTTATTTTAGTTACTTCCATTGTATTATGTCCTACGGTATACTACTATGGGGCCGGGCAGCAGACATTGAGACTATCTTCATCTTGCAGAAGAGAGCCATCCGATTTATTTACAAGTTAGGTAGTAGGGATTCGCTAAGAGATTTCTTCAAAGAAACCAACATCTTAACAGTTGCATGTCAATACATTTATGAAAATATTATGTACGTTAGAAAAAATATCAAAGACTTCGAAAATGTTGGTGGCCACCATAATGTTAATACTAGAAATAAACATAAATTGTCATTTCCACTATTTAGACTTGCAAAAGTTAACACATCCTTTATGGGGCACTGTATAAGGTTCTACAACAAAATTCCTCAAGATATATTAGAGTTACCTCCAACGCGATTTAAAAAATGTGTTAAGCACATTCTGTGCAAAAAGGCTTACTATAACATCAAGGATTATTTAGAAGACAAAGATGTTTGGCATTAAACAGTAGATTAATATTATTTAAAGGACGATTGTGACTAGTGTTCAACACATTCATGACTAATATTTTTAGTTGAAAACTCTGTTAATTAAGTTAAAACGTGTTTTGAAAAGAATAAATGTGGAGTTTCTTTGTTAGTTTCTTCTCCACATAATCCATTAATTGTGAAACTAGCAACTTTGACGTTCATTAAGTAAACATTCTGTTTTTACAATGAATAAAAATATTTGAATTGAATTGAATTGAATTGAAAAACCTTGTCCACACCTCCATTCAAACCCACAGAAAGCGAAGACGCTACGCGCGGAAAGCCAGCCGGCCGAGACGACGACCGAGGCTTCGCGCGGCGCCGGCGCCGGCTCCGGCTCCGCGGCCGGCGGCGGGACTCTGCTGACGGCCGGCGGAGCGGCGGCCGCGGCTCTACTTTGCCTACTCGCTGTGGCGCTGTTGCTATGCCGCCGGGCGAAGCGACCGCATAGAGACAGTGAATATCTAATGAGATAGTGGGACTCGTGGGAGCTCCTCGGCCGGCGGGGCGGCGGCTGCACTGCTGTTTCTGCTTGCTGTAGCGCTGTTGCTATGCCGCCGGGCTAGGCGATGGTGGCGGAGCGGTAGAACGCCGGCTTTTCATTCGGGAGGTCGTGGGTTCGAATCCTGGAATATACCAATGAGTTGGTTTTCTAAGTTTGTGAAGTTTTTTATAATTATGTATTGTATTGTTACTATAACTTCACATTTGTGAAGGAAAACATTGCAAGGAAACCCTAGTGCCCTAGCGCTTGCTACATACAATGGCCCAATTATGAGGCTAAGTGCGGAAATCTCAGGTCTAACTAGAACTAGAACGTGCCGCCGGGCTAATTGACCGCATAGAGACACTGAGTGTCTGATTCTTGTAATAGGTAGATAGACAATAAATGTTCTCTATGATTAAAATAATCATCATCGTCGAAGGAAAAGAGAGTGGGAGTAGCAGACGCTCGTCGGTGTCGCTGCATGTTCTTCTTGTGGTGCTGTTGCTTTGCCGTCGAGCTAAGAGGCCGCTTAGAGACAGCGAGTATTGAGATTTTGAAACGAATGATATCTATTGTCTACTAGCTGTAGTACCGTTGGTATGCCGCTGGGCTAAGAGGCTTCATATATTAGGGGTTAAAGTATGAAATTGCCGTTTTATTGCAATAGGTTCTTTGAATTGACATAGAATCTTCATGGTTTGAGGTTTCCAAATGAAACTTTTTTCAAATGGTTTCTATGATGTTCTTTTTTTAAAAAATGTGAAACATTTGAATATCGACTTTCAATTGTTTTTGTTATTCAATTTAGACAAGAAAGATGGATACTGCGAAAATTCGAGTGATTTTTGAATACGAGTTCCGACGCGGAACTAACGCGGCAGAAACAGCCCGCAATATCAATGCTGCATTTGGAGAGGGGTCTACTAATGAACGCACCGTGCGATTTTGGTTTAAACGCTTTCGTGATGGAAATTTCGACTTAAAGAACGAGCCACGAGGAAGACCGCCCACACAGGTGAATAACGATGAATTAAGAGAGATAGTGGAAGCCGACCCTAGTCAAACTACCCAGGAATTAGCGGCATAGTTTAACGTTACCTTACCCACAATATTGACTCGCTTGCGTCAAATCAATAAAATAAAAAAATACGAAAAATGGGTGCCTCATAATCACTCGAATTTTCGCAGTATCCATCTTTCTTATCTAAATTGAATAACAAAAACAATTGAAAGTCGATATTCAAATGTTTCACATTTTTTAAAAAAAGAACATCATAGAAACCATTTGAAAAAAGTTTCATTCGAAAACCTCAAACCATGAAGATTCTATGTCAATTCAAAGAACCTATTGCAATAAAACGGCAATTTCATACTTTAACCCCTATTATATACCTAGTGAATAAGGAGTTCCTTCTTGAAAATACGAAGAAACATAGTAGGTAAGGGCTCCGCTGGTGGGGACGGGACTCTCCTGACTTGCCGATTCGATTCGGCCGTTAGTTGAAACGGCAAATGAATATGTCAGAATTCATCTCATCCCTCCATCCCATCGCATCGAATCAATTAATAAATCGATATGCAATCGACATTTCTCGTAAATTTAAGAGCATGGTATAATCCTGTCAGTTTCCCTACCACAAAACTTGACGCTGGGGCGTGGGGTAGAAAAGAAACTGTAGAGTGATACAATTATTAAAAAAAAACATACAAAATAATGAGAAAAAAAACCTATCCCTGAACTCGTTTTTTAACTTTATTCTTTCTTTTGTTTTATGATTATGGTATGTTAATTAAAGAAAGGGATGGACAACTATTTGCCTCTTGCACATACAATTTACCGGCTATGTCGTGTGAGTGAGAAGCAAATAGTTAGTCTCTTTTTTAATTAACCGTGCTATAGTATTTTTTTTTCCTTTGCGCTTCACCACAATTACGTAAAAGTAATTTAAAAGCCGGCAAAAGTACGTGAATCTTATTCAAATGAAAACAAAAACCTCATTGCCAACAGAAGAAAAGGTGTCAGTCCCCGAAGGCGGCGGCGCCAACGGCTACAATCCCGCGAAAGTTCCCATCACTATCACCGCCAACCCCATGCACGCTGAGGTCAGTATCATCACCATCATCATATTAACAATTATAATTTGTTTGTTTATATACAACCTTATTTATAAAGACACGATTCCTCTAAAACAGTCCTCAAAGGCAGTTCATTTAATCTGGGGTTATGTCTTTTCTTTGTATAATCTCTAGCACAGACGCTTTAATCGCCGTTTCATCATCATCAACACATTATGTCCCCACCGAGGGGCACGGGTCTCTTCCCTGAGGAAGGTATAGGCCATACTCCACCACGGGGGCCAAGTCCGGATTGGTGGAGGCTTGTAGACTAGTGGCTCGTCTACTGTCAGAAGTTGTCAAGCCGCCCTAAGGCCTCTGACTTGGCTTAACGACTGCCATCTATCGACGGCAGCCGGCACCAACAGCTTAACGTGCCTTGCGAAGCACGGAACCGCTCGGAAAAATGCCACTAGCGTTAGGCATAGACGGCGACCCATCCATGCACTGAACGCGCCCTGTGTTGCTTAACCTTCGTGATCGTTTAAGATCACTCAGGCAGCCGGGGCTACGAGCCGTTTATCGAGTGTTTAATGGATTGTATTTTTATAAATAAGATTGTTAGTGTTTATTTTATTTACATAATAATTCAATAACGAAACTCATTGCGAGGTATCTAGGTTTGTCTCACCTGCTTAGTAGTTAATGCTCAGCAGTAGGGTTGTTGGTAATTTTGTATTTCATTTTTTACTCGTATAATAGTAAATAAAAACTGTTATAACAGTTAAATAAAACTGATGACAATTGATGACATTAATGACGTTACGGGGAAATATCAGATTTACTACTTTCCATGTTTGTGATGTATTTTCCTGGTCACCATGATAGCACAGGGTAGGTTCCCAAACCAGGGTAGGTTTGGGATCAGGACAAGTGAGTGTATTGTGTGGTTGTTATTATTATAATTATGTAATTATAATATAAAATTGTTAAGCAATGCGTATTTCCGATTTCTACTGAAAGTGTTAAGTTTAACACGCAAACCTGGTTCAGGGTACACTAGACCGTTCCTTTGTATTCGTTCGTTTAAGATACGAGTTTTTTCTCGCGTTGAAAATGAGTGCGTCATCATTGTATATTATGGGTTAAAATATACATTGATTACTCACCGTATTAAGCAATCATATTGCAATCTTTGATGGTGCCAAGAATGTCCCCGTAGTTAAACTGTACTACTTACGGTTAAGAAAATAAAGTTTAATTTAGATTCTAAGTTGTGCTGTCGCGTGTACAAGACTCGTCAGGAGGAAAAATAACCATATCACACGAATAAATGTACTCGAAATCCGAGCGTTCAATGTCTTCAATAAATTTTGTTCCAGGGAGGCGAGAACGGCGTAGAAATGTCATACATGCATAACAACAACACTGGTAATGACGACAATACTCTGCCCCATTCGAGGAAAAATGGGCCCACCAACAGGCAATACGTTTAGGCAAATTTGGACTGTATATTTATAAAGAAACAGGGTGGCAAATAGAGCGAGTGCCGGTCCCTACTTTTGGTGAAATTTCCTATGTGATATTTTAATCAAACGCCTATAAAAGTGACGTATTGGAAGTACTCGTAGATGGAGTAAATTTTGCTTGTGACAGTACAAAAGTGTGGGTTTGGTTTTTGCGTCACGTGAGTTTAAAAGACGTGGAAAATTGTCAGGGCCAACATTCTGTTTGTTAGGCACTGTTTCACAATGTAGTGATAATAAGTAGGTACCCGTTTGCCTTTTTGACAGTCTTTTTTTTAAAAAAAAAATGCGATTATAATATTTTGTTAGCAGCACCTGCCTGAACATTTTAAAACAGGGTTTTTTTAACATTTTATTTGACGTTTTGTGGTGTTGACAAGTAATGGGTACCTGGGCAAATATATTTTAAAAAACATGAGACTAAAAACATAGCATTAACATAGCACGGTTAACTATACACCAGGAATTTAAGGTGGTTTGAAAGCCATAGCAAAATGAACGTCCTTAACATAGCTATCGAATACTCTAATTTGTTTTATTTAAAAAAAGGCACTTTTCAAAAATATCTCGACACAAACTCGAAACTATTAGAACCATTAGTAGCCAGCCAGAGTGGTGCGTGCGCGCCGCGGGTCCACGGGTCGTTGTTCGGATAGACGGAGAGGCGGTAATAAATTGTCCACGCATTTTTGGAAACAAGATTTCAAAACTCAAAATAAGATTTCACATGTCATTTTTTTTAATTTACGTCTAAAATTAAAAGTAATAGTCTGAATAGACGCCATTTTCCATTACTAATTGCATAACCGCGGCTTTCAACTCACCCAGATTTCAGCGTGTATATAAAGTAACTAAACAACAATTTGCGTCTCGCTCGAACAATACTAATGTAAACAAAGATAATGTAAGCGAGATACAAATCGTTTTTGCATAAACTTTCTTTACGTACCTAAATTGTTTTTATGAAACAGAAAAAAAAAATGTTGACAAAATTGCGCGTAGAGTTTGAGTGATCAATTTTACTAATTGTATTATTCGAAGTTAATTTAAGGAGCACACTGTTTGCTGTATTTTTATTTATTAACCTAATTTTAGTGTCAATGTTTATTTTACATCGCAGATTAAGCTTCCCCTTTGGACTGGCGTGATGTGACTGGTTTTTTCTAAGAAAGGGATTGATAATGGCGGCACTCCCATTTGCACGGCAACAATACTGCATGAGCAAGAGCCAAAGAGAGAGAGGTGACACAATGTTTAATCCCTTTCTTTAATTGGCAGCTTCATATCAAAAGAACAGCCTACTTAAGACTATTTGTGCAGTAATGTTATACTTAAGCATCTAATTAGTTTTTCATGTCATTATTATTGTTTTGTTTTTTTAACCGTAACGATTTCTGCCGTCCACAAGCTAAACCACCTTTATCTCCAAAGATCAACTTTAGAGTTATGGGCAAAAAATCAGGGAAAAAATAAAAATATATGCTATTTAATAAGTATACATAATTTGACTACTTACATTTGAAACATGTTTTTGGCGTTATTAAAAACAATTATTATTTAATAATTACACTAAAATAACGGGATTTTTCAGCATTTTTCGTCTCTGGAAGTATGAAATCTAGGAATAATTTCCTTGGAGGGATCGAAAGAGATTTTTTTTTCTGATTAAGGTGTCATCAAAAAGCCAACATCGGCTGGATGGTCGATGACGGCATTTTAGCTTGTGGACGGCAGATTTGACAACGAATCTGTACATTTATCAGCATCACAGAATCTCAAGTTACTACGATTATGTTGATAGAGAAAACTTGCTTGAATTGCTTTTTACCCAACTGGTAGAGGGCGTAGGCGCAGAATGTTCTATTTGCAAAATGTAACCTTGACGCAAAATGTCGTATTCGCAAAATCTTCTAGTGGCAATTAGTCAAAAGTATACAAGTAGTAAAGAAAGTGTAACTGCCGGGCGTTGCATAAAAATACATTTGTAATTAAGCCTAGCATCTGCTGGATCAGCTCGAACTCGAGCTCGAGCACAGAAATATAACTTTATACTACACCTGCTTGGAAAGTACCTGGATACTTTATCAAATTTACGGTAGAAAGTACGTCATCGAACAAATATGTGGGGAGAAAACGCATCTGAGCGGGAGAGAAAAGTGTATGAAAATCCATTTCTTACGTGGTTTTTCTTTTTTAATTTTGGGTAAGACTATGCGCCGGTAACCTAAATATCAAAAGCCAAAAAGTTTTTACAGTGAGTTTTTATCTCCAAGTTCGCAAAATGACACTGGCCACTAGCTGTGTGTTGGATGGTGTCGGGCTGGCAGTGCGACCCTGCGGCGGCAGGATAAACAATTTGAAAAAAGAACATGTGAAAATTGCAGACGCCATTGGCGCCATTTCCAATTTGTGTGTTGTTTGAGGATTCAGTTTTCGTAGAAAGTAAAATAAAACTATCAAGCAGGTGTAGTATAAAACACTATGTATCACTCGAGAGAAACTGCGATTCCCGATCTCGGGTGTTTTAAAGCCCTCGCCTACGGCTCGGGCTTCAAACGACACCCTCGACGGTAATCGGTCACTTTCTCCTCTCGGTGAACAATGTACTATTCTCCCGAGTGATACATAGTGCTTTATGCGACACCTACGAAGAAAAAAAATTTGGTATTTAGGATAATTAGAAGCGTACTGTTAAATTATCAATTTAATAAAAAACTAAGAAGAAGGTTGCCAGCCTCCTTTCATTGAAAATTGAGTGCAAAAAACAATTCCGACCTCTTTTTTTCTAATTATTTGATATAAAACCTTTTTGAGATTTGACGTTTGTATTTTTTTATGTTCACTGCTAAAAAACAAAACAAACAAAAGAACGCTAACAGGGCAGGAATAAAGTTTCATGCAACATTCCTGCTCTGCTACGGAGGGCAGGAATGAAATTCCATAGAACTTTTCCCGCCGCGTATTAATAAGAGAGAAATGATGAACTTTGTGACCCATTTATGAACGAGCAATGAGACACTTTTTGAGTGGGTGTAGTATAAAAGGTTTTAATAATATATAGTATTTAAATAATGAGATGGAACTATACAGAGGGCATTAATAAATTTGAAACCAACATGCTAAACTTAATTTCAGATTTATTGACAAATCATTGAAAGATTTTATTTCAATACCAAGAACTTTTTTTAACTATCCTTTTTTGCCATTAACTGCTCTTACGTGGAGCATGCTGTCTCGCTCGCACGTATTAACATTTTTAGTGATTGTAATACCATGAGTATGCTTTTGATGAATGTGGTCTGAGGGCTGGTTGGATAGCGGATTGGGTTGCGGATGTGTAAGGCATATTTTTCTTATCCTGTACCAAGTTTTTGATTGAGATAATTTGATTCCAAAATGTATAACTTTGGAAACAACTGTCTTTACTAAAAACTACGTATTGGAAAACAAAAATATACTTAAAATATCCGTAATTTATTTATGCAACATTTATCAAAAGTTTACTCATTTTATTACAATAATTAAAAATGTGAAATTATGCGAGCGAGGCAGGATGCTTCGCGTGAAAACACGCTTAAGTCATTTTGCATCAGGGGGCCAGTTTCTGAGCAGGAGATTTTGCGCCTGCACCTGCGAAAGCAAAAAAGGGTTATAAAATAAGTAAGTTAGTTTAATCTATAAGGTTTTCTATGGCAGAGTACTTAAAGACTTTGAAAATAGACCCCCCTAACCTTAAATTAGCCGTGGATTCGTTCTTTGCCTACGCGTGTCTTTAAGATATAATTTTTTTTGTAAAGATCTTTGAGGCAAGCGAGCGTATACATACAAAATCCAAGTCACCCATAATGCGCATACAGGTGACTCATCTTTTATTTTGCGACCAATTTATCTCCATTGTAATATGCAAACAGTCTTAGTTCCAGTTCCACTGTTAGTGCCTGAGCGATTTAATTATGTTGAGTTTATGGCCCCAATTCTGTTGGTGCATTATAGTTCAATGGTCGAGTTATGTATCACTCCATTGATGCTGAGAAGGTTTGACTTGAAGCAGAAATGAAATGAAATTGACTCGTTCACGCAATTATCATTATACTACAATAGTCTATAAATAATGCATTAACCGAATCTATAACCAGAACTTTACAGCCGTATTCACGATAACACTTATTAGTAACCTCCTGTTTCTCATACCTGGTCGGCCAAAAATCAAAGAAAAAAAAATACTCACAGCAATTAACAGTATATTAACACATTGATAGTGTACGAGAAACCGGGGTTAGTCGTCGGTGAAATCAGCTGTCTATAAACTAATGGTCTTATTTATAAAAAGACGATTCCTTAAGGCACTCTATAATCGCCAATTAAAATAGTCTGTGGTGGAGATTTTACAAGGAAAATACGTAACAACAGATTGAATAAACTGCCTTTGACGGGTGCTTTAGGAGAATCGTATTTTTTATAACTAAAACCGTAAGATATTTATTTCTAACTAGCTGGTTCGGCGAAATTCGTACTGTCTCAAATACATTTTTTTCGTGAACTTTTCCTATGTTTCAAAAGTTATTCGGGCGGACACAAATCCTAAAAAAAATTGGTCCAGCCGTTCTCGAGTTATTCGAGGTGTAACTAACCCGACTTTGATATTTATTTGTAATAACGTAAGGTTGTGATAATCATCTTTTGCATTTAGTTTGAAACAGGTTTTTAATTTTGCAGCTTATTTGTTTTATTATTAATTTAGTTTTAAAGAATAATTGCATTTATTCAGCAGTCATTTTATGTAAAACGGACTGAGTGGAATCCTATGAGTAATTTTTTCTTAAGTTTGGAATAACTTTTCTTGGAAATATTGCTCATAATATGATAATTATAGTATGGCGGTTAGAACACAGTTGCGTTAACACGTTAAGACTGAAATTTCGGACATAAATTTAAAAAAATCAAATTTTATCTATGGATGATATGTTAAAATTAAAACTTAAAATTGCCCAATAAAAATATTAATTACTTAGTAAGTAAGTAATTTGTACGATTTTAAATTAGTAAATATAAAATTACTGAAAAGACAGTACTTTTTTTTATATCCAACTTCCCAAGTACTCACATTTGGCTATAGAATGCCCGTGAATCGAACTGCAGACGTCTGGACTCGAACCAGGGTCTCCTGGTTTTGGGACAGCCCGATTACCCACCTGAGCCATTACAATCTTGTAGATGGAGGTGAAATTTAACTTAGTATTTTAATGATATGTAGCAGTTTTTCATTGCCGGAAAACACGGATAAAACGACGTTTCCTAAAAATGAAACCTCGCCAGATCGATTTATCGCCCCCGAAACCCCTTGCATACAAAATTTCATAAATCAGAATCTCTATACATGTATATATACAGGGCGTCCCAAAGTTATGGGCCATGAAGGGAAAGTACCTTAATTATCGTAGATAGGGTATTTTGCTGAAAGAAGACTTTATGTTATTTTTAAAAGTTAGTAATTCTGCATTCAAAGATTTTCTAAAAAATACTTGCCTTAAAAAAAAAACACCCCTACTTTTATGATGCCAATCAAAATAATGGCTAAAAACTAATAACTCTTCTTAAGTAACATAGTATTTTAAAAGAAAGGAACAACGTAAAATGTTTGAGTCAAATTTCAAGAAAGTTTTTTATTGCCGACGACGACGTTCGAAAAGTAGCGATATTATCATTCCATAGATAGCATTGATTATTCGTAAATAAGTACTCACTTCATAAAATACTTTATAGCATAGTTTTCCTTATTAGGAAGTGTAGATAAAATGATAGAATTTAGTATTTCAATACGTCCTTGGTAAGCTAGACACAAGCCAAATTTAAAACAAAAATAATGTTCTTGTTAAATTTGAAAATGTAACAATTTATGAGAGCGTTTGTTTCAATGCATGCTTTTTAAGATATTTTAAAAAGAAGACAAATTTTTAAATGTTGTTCTTAAATTTGAAAATGGAACAGTCTATGCAATTGTTTGCTTGTTGTTCTTAAATTTGAAAATGGAACAGTCTGTGCAAGAATTTGCTTTTCCGATATTTATCTGTTTAGTTTTAATTCACTTTCACACGTATTATTGTGTTAATTTATTGCGGACATGGCATATCAAGTAAGTTTTGATCTAATGGAAGCATATTTTTTGAACGATAAAGATATCTCTCGAAGTTTGCGCTGGTATAGCGTAAAATATCCTGACAGACAAACACCGTCTCGTAAGGTTTTGAAAAGGCTTGTGAATAATTTGAAAACTCTGGGACGTTTCGATAAACGCTCAAGAGAACCATAACAAGAAAATCATACGATCAACGACGAAGAACTCAATATTTTAATTTACTTTTCGGCTTTTCCGAAAACATCGGTGAGAGAAGGAGAAAATGAAACTGGAGTTTCAAAAAGTAAAATACATCGTGTATTAAAAAAACACGGTTTCAAGAGTTATGTTGAAGGACGATTGGTTCAAAAATGACTTCCAGGCGATACAGAAAGGAGAAAACATTTCTGTCTTGATATCCAGGCACGCTTGCTCGAAAATCCAAATTTTTTGGATAATATTATTTGGACAGACGAATCTAACTTTAGCAATAACGGTATGTATAACCGCCACAATAATCGTATTTGGTCTAAAGAAAATCCCCTACGAATCACTGAAACGAATAACCAAGTGCGTTTTTCATTCAACTGTTGGTGCGGACTTTTAAAAAACCGGGTTTTCTTAATCCATTTTTACCATGGAACCTTGAACACAGAAAAGTATTTAGAAATACTTCAAATTTTAAGAGATGAGATAAGAAATCTTTCCGCTGCGGAGCAAGAAAACTTAATTTTCCAACAAGATGGAGCTCCGGCTCATAATAGTCGGAGAGCAGCAGATTTTCTAAATGAATGTTTTCCTACTTGGATTGGTACGAATGGACCGATTAGATGGCTGGCCAGATCCTCGGACCTTACACCATTAGATTTCTTCTTTTGGGGATACGTGAAAGATATGCTATACAAAAAGCGATATGAGAACGTGGGCGAGTTACAAACAGGATTGTGCCATATCATATCGAGTATTCACCATAAAAAGATAAGAAAATCAACAGGCAGCGGACTCATTAAAAGATTGGCGATTTGCGTAAGACAAGAGGGATCACATTTTGAGCATTTAATTAATTAATTTACAAAAAAATACCCACTTAATTGACTACGGCAGTTTCATGTATGTTTTTAATTTGATTAAAATGATTAATTTCACGCTGTTCATTTCTTTTAAAATACTATGTTATTTAAGAAGAGTTATTATTTTTTGGCCATTCTTTCGATTGGAATCATAAAATTAGGGGTGATTTTTTTTTACATTTAAGTCGATTCGATTCCCAGACAAGGCAAGTAATTTTTAGAAAATCTTTGAATGCAGAATTACTAACTTTAAAAAATAACATAAAGTCTTCTTTCAGCAAAATACCCTATCTACGATATTTAAGGTACTTTCCCTTCATGGCCCATAACTTTGGGACGCCCTGTATAAAGAAATTGCTCTTACGTGTCCACCGCGAATTCATCATCATCCGACTGCGCAGATTTTTGTTCAAGTTATCTGTCAGGCATTGCATAAAGTGTTGTTTTGTTTAAGACATTGTGAGGAAATTAAATACACCAACCTTTGGAAGGACTATAACCTATATGGAGATTTAGCTTCCAGAGTTAGATTACTTAGGCCAACTGACAGCAGAGCTATAAGTGTGGTGCCGCTTTCGTCAGCGCGGTTGGTAAGCGTCGCGGGACATGACATGTCACCAGTGACAGTTTTATTATTCGTCGCATTGTGTTTTTTTGTTTTTACTGTACAATTAACGTCCAGGAAATGTGTTTCACAATTAAACCATGTTATCCGTGCAGAAACATTCCCACCCACTTTAAGAATTCGCGAGAAAAACGCTTTTTTATGTATTAAACTCGCCAAAATATTAGGGGTTAAAGTATGAAATTGCCGTTTTATTGCAATAGGTTCTTTGAATTGACGTAGAATCTTCATGGTTTGAGGTTTTCGAATGAAACTTTTTTCAAATGGTTTCTATGATGTTCTTTTTTTAAAAAATGTGAAACATTTGAATATCGAATTTCAATTGTTTTTGTTATTCAATTTAGACAAGAAAGATGGATACTGCGAAAATTCGAGTGATTATGAGGCACCCATTTTTCGTATTTTTTTATTTTATTGATTTGACGCAAGTGAGTCAATATTGTGGGTAAGGTAACGTTAAACCATGCCGCTAATTCCTGGGTAGTTTGACTAGGGTCGGCTTCCACTATCTCTCTTAATTCATCGTTATTCACCTGTGTGGGCGGTCTTCCTCGTGGCTCGTTCTTTAAGTCGAAATTTCCATCACGAAAGTGTTTAAACCAAAATCGCACGGTGCGTTAATTAGTACACCCCTCTCCAAACGCAGCATTGATATTGCGGGCTGTTTCTGCCGCGTTAGTTCCGCGTCGGAACTCGTATTCAAAAATCACTCGAATTTTCGCAGTATCCATCTTTCTTGTCTAAATTGAATAACAAAAACAATTGAAAGTCGATATTCAAATGTTTCACATTTTTTAAAAAAAGAACATCATAGAAACCATTTGCAAAAAGTTTCATTCAAAAACCTCAAACCATGAAGATTCTATGTCAATTCAAAGAACCTATTGCAATAAAACGGCAATTTCATACTTTAACCCCTATTATAAGAAGCCCGTTTTGACAGCTAAAAAAACAATAGAATCTAACCTAGTTTGAGATCAATAACATTAAAAATGTAAGCTATGAGTAACTTTTCGGGCTACAAAATCAGTTTTTTCTTTCGAGCGTTAAATAATATGCCAGAGTATGTCTTTTTATGTATTTGTTCGAGTGAGTCCAAAGTTAAATGCAATTTTGTGCCTCTGTCGAAACGGGCGTCATACATTTCGACGACTTTAGGTTTAATACATAAAAGAGCGTTATTCCCGCGAATAACTTACTGTGGGTTGAAATGTATCAGCGTAAAACGGTTTAATTAGATCACAGACACGAGTGTTTTAAAAGATTTTAAGAAGCGGAAGGAAGCACTTACTTATTGCCCGACCGGCACCGAAACTCAATTTAATTACAACATGGAATAAAACAGAAAGCATATAATGAAAAAACCGGCCAAGTCGGTCTCGCGCACGAAGAGTTCCGTACCATTATCTATACCACATTAGACACAAAGATCGTGAAAGCATAAGCATAAGCAGCCTATATAGCATGCCCACTGTAGGGCGCAGGCCTTCTCTCATGAGACAGTATGGGCTTAATCACCACGCGTGCCCACCGCGGATTGGCGATTTCAAGTGCTGAGGTATATGAATAGCTCAGACACTCAGGTTTCCTCACGATGTTTTCCTTCACCGATAGCGAGTGGGTATGTATTTTATTTTAACTTAATTATTTATTTTTGAAGCGAATATAGAATTAAATATTCTGAGAATATTTCAAGCGTGTTACTGTTGGCGTTATTAAAATCGACCAAAAAAAGGCGAAAAAATTACGTTTCTTGTATGGGAGCCAAATACATCATCTGTGAAAATTTCATCTCCCTAAAGTCTGTTTATTCATCTCAGATACTAAATTTCAAGTTGCCGAATAATGATACCAGCTTTTATTGTTTGAAATGAAATGAAATGAAATGAAATGAAATGAGTTTATTTGCATGAAACGTCGTACATATGGTGGTCGGATAAGTTTGAGTATATGGCTCTACACATTTCACCTTTCTAGGCATGCAAAAATTATTATATTCTAACATTCTAAATATTATAACGTCCGATTACAACATGTCATAATTACCTAATTTACAAATAAGACATATTTACAATTGAATACTATTTACACTATTTTTATATTACATCATAATTTTTTATTAAATGTCAATATTAATATTTTTTAAGGTAAAAAATTCGGCGACAGTATAAAAACATTCATCTAAAAGCCATCTATGCAAACAAGGCTTAAAGCGAGTCAGTGGCAACCGTTTTAGCGTCTCTGGAAGCTTATTATAAATTTTTATAAGCATGCGGTATAGTTTAGTGGTGTACTCAAAACTATCCCTCCATTTTCCATTACAGAACACAACAAAGAGGTTTTTCTCTACCAAACAAAGCAAAGGAGCAATGAGATTTGGTTGTGTAGGTACAGAGTTTTTTTTTTTTACGTAGCCACGTTTGTGTCCCACTGCTGGGCAAAGGCCTCCCCCAACTCAGACCAGATGTTTCTGTCTTGTGCCACCTCAGAGTTTGATTTGTATTTTTTTTTTGAATGCTGAAATATTTGTTTTCTAGAATTCCGAGCAAAATGCGATTTAGTCGGTGGTACGCAAGAACGTTTTTGGCTAAAACATCCTTGGTGGTACGACCCCTTCAAAAATATTGTTGTTAACAGGCTTCAAGCTCTGAATTGTTCGAATGCGTCCGTTGCTTTTTCTGTGTGTGCAATACATATAACGCCCGTTATTTGTTAAATTTTTATCTGTTCCTTTGCTTTTTCTTTTGTGTTAAGTTTTGTGGCTTTGTTACGTTTTTGTTCAATAATTTGTAATGGACGCTCAGGCTCCATCTACTTCGTCGCGTAGCCGTAATGAAGAAATTGTATCGCCAAGAAAAAAACGTAGGCTCACATCATTTAGCCAAACGGCCAAATATGTTCATAGGGAAAAAAACAGAATTTCCAACCGAGACGCCAAAAAAAAACGAATGTGTTTTGAAAACTGCCGAAATTTTTCGATGAAACGTTTCGATAAAATTCGGCCCTGTAAGCTCAGAGGTCATCGAGTCTTGCTGTTTCTCTAGTGTAGGATACAATTACCAGTTTGTAAAGAAATTTATCACGGTTGGAATGTCCGTTTGAAAAGTAGCGAAAAATTTCAAAGTCACCCTGCAGATGTATGCTGGGATTATATTGATTTAACGTAGGTACGTGGTGGGGCAGGCATTTTTCACTTAAACTATGCCAAGTCATGCTTAGCGTCCGCTGAACTAATAAAGTGATTCTCAGCACTTTCTGTCAGAGCTTCTGAATTTGTTTCAGCGAGAGGACGGAGCACGATTTAATTACCATAAAATTGCCAGTAGGCCGTTTTAAATACGGTGACTGGCGAGAATGTGTTCTGCCTAAAATACTTACGGAGCCTATCTTCAAAGAGCTTTTGATTGTGGGTAAGTAGGTTGAGATCAATCTTGGCTTTTAGAAACCATAAGTTATACGTCTGCACTGTGCTAAATTATAGTGTTTGTAAGAAGACCGACGTCTGACCCGAAAACAGAGGATTGAGAGAGACATTTATTGTTATTATTGTTAATACATTTATTGCACATAAGTAAATATTATAATGACAATGCGGCGGGCTTAATGCTACGAGCACATTCTACCAGTCAACCGCAGGAGGTGAATGAGACTGAATGATAGGCAAACGAAAGTGTGAAAAGGCTAAATTAAATAAATTCTTTGTGAAATAAAACAACAGAAGCGGATATAATACACATTTAGTTATACAGGGTATAATAAAATTCTTATCTCTATCTGAAAATTAGTGGTGTAATCGCCAAAATGAAGAACCAAACTTTTCAATCGCTAATAATTTATCAGCAGTGAACAGTCTCCCTGTCCCGGGACCTGACTGTTGGGTCACGACAAAATGACAAGTTTGTGACCCAACATTTGAGTCACACGGTGCATACAACAGAAATACTGACTGAAACGAACTGGGCCGTCCGTTATCTTCGTATGGGGACAGGGAACGTGTTAACATACATTCTGATACCATTGCGTCGCGGTAATTACCCGACTGCGGCGGAGCCGCTGTGATTCTATGTTAGTTATAACTCCTTAACCAATGGTCAGATTTTGAAATATAAGATCTCAACCAATTCGTTGTGTTTGCGCGAGTGTCATTGCAGAAATCCAACAAAAATTAAAAATAAAAAGACAAATAAAAAAATTGTAACAAAAAAAAGCGGTGGTAGCCTAGCGGGTAGAACATTGGACTCGGAAGCGGGAGACCAGGGTTCGATTCGCATGTACCTATGACTTTTCTTTCTAAGTTATGTACATTTGTGAAGTTATATGTCCACTGCAATCTTTTTTTAAATGTTAAATGAAGTATTTTATAATTTTTCTGGAATATTACAATTAATATATATTCTCCCAAATTGATGTATATTATATTTTACATATTATTGTATTTTATATTCGAATTCTATAATACTCTTAACACGAACAAATGTATTGATTAATAAATTTGTATTAGTAGTTTTATTATTATTAACACGTTCATTGCACATAAGTAAAAATACAATGGCAAAGTGGCGGACTTAATGCTATAAGCAAAGGCTTAGCCTGCATAACACGTTTTTTTATTTTGTGTGAAGGTGCTCTTTGAAAACCGGCGCCGTTTCGAATAGAAACAGCAAACACTGAAATAGCATCATTATCACACGCACACTGCCTAGAACTACTATTATTCTTATTTAAGTATGTTTGTGGCAGTAAATCATTCATTCTTTCATTCACTGCTGGAGGCCTATGACGCCATTTTTTCTGTACTACTACTACTACTACTATAATCTACTTCCTATTATCGCACCCACCCGTGCACTCTAATCATTTACATTACGGGCGACTTTGCAACGAAAATGTAGAGGTTGATATGCTGTTCCGTGTGCCGCCGGATTAAGAATAGCGACACTCCATTTCCTTCCGTGGATGTCGTAGGAGGCGACTAAGGTATTAAATTACCAGGAGACGGGCAGCAGCGTCTTCCTGAGATTCCAACCGCATACTGCGATCGCCAACCTGCCTGCCAAGCGTGGCAATTATGGCAATACCCCTCATGGTTATGAAAACGGCGAGGGAGGCCTGTGCCCTGCAGTGGGCGTCAAGTGGCTGATGATGATGATTCGGTCGACTATACGTTTGAGAAATCATTCACCATGGACTATTTAGAAACTACCTTATCTAGCATGTAAGAACCCTGTTTTTAAAGGCACTGTATTTTAATACACAAAAGCTATTCATCAAAAGGTTGTCTGGATGAAATTGCTTTTCGCGATAAGCCCGCCGTCTTTATTCTAGTATAACGAAGATTTATTGTTAAGTACTTTTCGGTGTATAATAGAATTTTCATGTATTGAATCTTGGACGTGAACATATTTATTGCTACGAGGGGCCTACGCCGTAGGAGTGTTATTTATGCTACGGCGTAGTTGATTTCTATTGCGTCAAGAGTGAAAACATTCATTTCGAGAAACAAATTGGTAAGTACTTTTTTATCCCACTCCGAAAGAAAAAGACGGTTGGTTGCTTGAGAGCCGCAGTTATGTAATAAGTAATTAAAAATGCCATCTATTTAGACTAGTACTCTTAAGTGTAGACGTAAAATAAAAAATAAAATGACGCAGGCACATGCCTTCTCACAGGGAGAGAGTATGGGCTTAATCACCACGCGTGCCCACCGCGGATTGGCGATTTCGAGCCCTGAAGTATGTTTTCGTTCACCGTTCACCGATGTTTTCCTCCACCGTTAGCGTGTGGTATTGCTACTATAACTTTACAAATGTACATAACTTAGAAAAAAAAGTCATAGGTACATGCCCGCACTGGGAATCGAACCTGGGTCTCTCGCTTCCGAGTCCGATGTTCTACCTACTAGGCTACCACCGCTTATATATTGACCAGAATGGGTCAAACCCGAACATACTCGAAACGACACCATTTGAATGCCAAATGTCACATAGTCAAGGGGACCAAAAGTCCTCCCATTTCCTCACCGCGCCCGAGCCCATACGACTTCACCAAATAGACAAACAATACAGAACGCTAAACGATAAGTCATTACCGACTCACCGCGTCGCTTTAGCCCGGTTAACCGACAGGGGCCTAAACACTACAGGGCCGTATTAAGGTGGAACAAACTAACACATATTATACATAGACATAGACATCATTTATTGATAATATTCGTTACAAATCAATGTGCAATTACAAGCGATAATTAAATCTTGTAATAGGAATATAAAATAAATAATAAATACCTAATTTACAAATGTCAAATATTACATGTCATCGTCATCATTAACATCAGCCATTTGACGCCCACTGCGGGACATAGGCCACCCATGGCTTTCCAAGCTTCCCGGTCTTGTGGCGTCCGCATCCAGCGACTCCCCGCTAGGTCGTCAGACCATCTGGTGGGGGGCCTTCCCACGTTTCATCGTCCGGTCCGCGGTTTTTCGCCCAACGGCCATCAGTTCTCCGAGCTATGTGCCCCGCCCACTGCCACTTCAACTGAACAATTCTTCGAGCTATACCAGTAACTAGGGTTCTTCTGCGGATCTCCTTATTCCTGATTCGATCACGCAGTGAAACTTCTTACACAGCTCTCATGTCAATTTCATTAGAAATGTCAATTATACTTAGTCAGTTTAAGAATAAAATAATGTTTCAAATAATAATATTTTATTGAAAATAATATTAAAAAATTCTGTTAAAATTTTTTTAGTCTATAAGTTACGCTTTGGTAATGTAAGCACCTAAAAATAACTGTTATTTCAAGAAAAATACAATTCATAAACTTGTTAAAAACTTGTTAAACTTATCTATTTAATAGAGCCCACTTCACTAGCCTATTGTCTTCACGTCAGCTTCAACCGATGTAAATAATCATAATTGTAAATTGTACAACGCAATCGCGTAGGCTGTAATGTTTTACAATATGAATAAATAAAAATAATACTATATATTTTTTTGTCGCACTAACCCGTGCTGACGACAATTTTAAAAACCTATTTAGAGGCTAAAAATTCCACCCACGCCGGGACTTGAACCCGCGCCCTCTGGCACGGTTAGCCAGTCCAGCCGTTCTTGGCTAGATTTTAGCGACACTAACGAACAGCAATTAATTTTTACATATAAGAAGAAGATACTGGAGAGACGGTCTTTCGTTATTTCAATAACACGTATGCCAAGACAAGTATATGTAACTAGTTGCTTTTATTTTGTATCCCCAGTCATACTCTGAAGACGTCCTAGCAGCACTGTCATGTAACCGCTAATTTGTTTAAGAGCTTTGCAGGGCGAAGAAAGTTTCGCCTATAAATTAAGTGAGTCTTGAGTCTGGGCTCGTAAATCTAAGTACCTGCCCCCCGGCCCCCGCGGAGTGTAGTTTGGATCCCGCCCGCGCGGTACAGTCCCACGTGGCACACAGAATTTTAAATCAGAAGGCCTATTCAGCTGCCTTTTGTCTGCTACATCTTCATTCTTTTTAAAGACAAAGACAAAATTAGGCAGTACAGAAAAAAATTCATCATACAATATCTACCAAAAGGTTCCTCAAGAATACAGAACAAAAAAAAAATTAGCTTACAAAACAAAATCCTATCCGAACAAACCACCCCGAAAACATCTGAACCAAAGAACCCCAACACGGTGGCAGCAATGCCACGCTTCACCGCCAAAAAAAAGCTTTGGCTAAGGTACGCACCGTCTGTTTCGTATTACGTTTTGCTAACTGTTGTTTTTTTTTTATGCTGCCTATATGTTTATTTTTTGGATGGTTTTATGATGTGGCGTGGTATTACTTTATTAATTTAAATCTTCTTTTTCATTTACCACTCACGTAATAAAATTTCAACCTTGAGCTTAGATTTTAATTTTGTTGGGAAGCTAACTATATTTTAATCAGCAATAAATAGTCGTACACGAACAAACGTCGTCGACATAGCCCAGCGGATTAGTAAGTTGAAGTGGCAGTGGGCGGGGCACATAGGGCCGAAAAGTTCTCGAATGGAGACCACATATCGGCAAGCGCAGCGTAGGACGACCAGCCACAAGATGGACAGATGACCTCATCCAAGTGGCAGGAAGGCGCTGGATGCAGGCCGCTTCCAACCGGTCTTTTTGGAAATCCATGGAGGAGGCCTATGTCCAGCAATGGACATCTTGTGGCTGAATTAGGATGATGAAATAGTTTTAAGACTAATAAATTGCTTAAACAGTAGAAGTAACTGCTTCTAACTTAAACTTATGTAATACAGGCACCAGCAAACTTAGAAAGTATTAATGGAACAAAAAGTAGGTTCTGAACACAACAAAAACACTATGTTATGATGAGCTAAAAAACAGAAAATGCTTAGTTACGTAGGCCTCGCTAAAATATCATTGTAGGTATTATTCCTGGCAGATAACCTGAACAAAAATCCGCGAGTCCGGGTAAGTTTGCGTTGGACACGTAGAGCAATTGTTTTTATAGTTGTTAATTTGACCAAACTAAAGTCGGAAAAAATCTAAGTCACACACCGCATCCGTCGCCATTGAGACCCGAAATACAGTCATGTAAAGTCGTAAGTTAGTGATT